>OY740802.1:4187693-4320193 GCA_963514005.1 Raja brachyura
ACACACATATATACATAACAGATATATAGACACACACACACACACACACACATATATACATAACAGATATATAGACACACACACACACACACACACATATATATACATAACAGATATATAGACACACACACACACACACACACATATATACATAACAGATATATAGACACACACACACATATACATAACAGATATATAGACACACACACACACACACACACACACATATATACATAACAGATATATAGACACACACACACACACACACACATATATACATAACAGATATATAGACACACACACACACACACACACACATATATACATAACAGATATATAGACACACACACATATACATAACAGATATATAGACACACACACACACACACACACACACACATATATACATAACAGATATATAGACACACACACACACACACACACATATATACATAACAGATATATAGACACACACACATATACATAACAGATATATAGACACACACACACACACACACACACACACATATATACATAACAGATATATAGACACACACACACACACACACACACACATATATACATAACAGATATATAGACACACACACACACACACACACATATATACATAACAGATATATAGACACACACACATGTGTGTATAAAAACATAGAAATATAGAAAATAGGTGCAGGAGGAGGCCATTCGGCCCTTAGAGCCAAAATTCAGAGAACAATGCACGTGACACAGGCTCTTTTGGGATGTGCGTCTCTGTCCTGGAGATGTTCATTGTTGACTTCTTTGGCAATTATTAGTATTTTATTTAAGTTTCTAGCAGTCCATGGTGCTATCGACACACAGGTTCACACTACTTCTGTTATCCCACTTTCTCACCCACCCCCTACACACAAGGGGCAATATACTCATACTCGTACTTACTTTATTAGTTTGCAACATACGAGGAATTTGATTTGAAGACACAAAGCACATTTTACCGTGAACATCCACCACATTGACTCCTCCACATTCCTCACTGTGGTGGAAGGTGAAACAAAGTTCAATCTCTTCCCTTCTTTGCTCCCCTGCGGTCGGGGGCCTCTAACCTATACGGAGCGCCATTTAACCTACAAACCCACAGAGTGCCTATACGTGAAACTGGTGCTCACCCACACAATAGTACTTCAACAAATGCACCTTCTCAGCTCAGTTCTTCTTCATATAGGCACGATTAGTGAATCAATCGCAGAATTTTAACCCAAATCTGTGTCGAGTTGAAATATTTTTTTTCCCCTGAGATTTTTAGATTATTGTTGAGGACATCACTGTGGAAGTAAACCCCGCCCACAGAGCGGCCAATGTCTGCCGGACGTAGCAAGCAACATAGGGAATTTACTCAAATTGCACTTCATTAGCTAGAAGTTAAATTGGGAACGTTTGGCCCATTGGGTCTGTTTCTGAACAGAGCGAGATCAGTTTACTTTGCGATTTATATCTCAATCTTGTAAACTTTTTGTAAGCCATTTTTGCTTATTTCAAATAGTTATTCAAAGGACATTACAATGTAAAATGCTATTTTATTTTGATTAATAACACTTCCTCCAGTATTCTTCATACCGCTTCTAAATATTTGGTGAATATTCCTAAAAGCAAGTTTTATAACAACTGTGTTTTAATTTTTTTTTGTGGCATGGTTTATATGCAGCAATGTGCAAAAATGGTTTGCACGATATCTTTTCGCACAGAGGCTGGTGGGTAGATAGAACAAACTGCAAGAGGAAGTAGTTGAGACAGGTACAATGATTACATTTAAATGCCATGGTGAAGGGAAGGTTTAGAGGAATATGGGCCAAACATGGTCAAATGGGACTAGCTTAGATGGGGCATTTTGGCTGGCATGGACGAATTGGGCCGAAGGGTCTTTTTCTGTGCTTCATGATGCTATGGTTGAGTGGAAACACAGGAAATAAAAAAATAATCTAAGACAGTTGTAACTCTGGACATATTCATCACAAATTGGAAACGTCATCTTCACATTTCTAAAGATAACTTCATTACAGAAACAGATCTGCCCTTAGAAAAAGTCATGAATAGCACGTCCTGGCATTAATATGACCATATCCGTATCGTTTTCGGAATGGACGTCAGTGAGTGAAGTAGGACATTTGAGACAGCTGTTTAAGAAGGAACTGCAGATGCTGGAAAAATCAAAAAATGCTGGAGAAACTCAGCGGGCGAGGCAGCATCTATGGAGGGAAGGAATAGGTGATGAGTCAGGTCGAGACCCTTCTTCAGACATTTGGGATAGGGTCAGTTTTGTTTCACAATGAAAGCATTAAGAATGTTTAGTTGCCCTCTGCACAAGGAATGCGACAATGAAATTGCTGCAATGACTTGCTGCAGCTTTGCAGGCCCACTAACGCAAGGAGTAAGTCACTGTACATGGAGTAATAGGCAACTCAATAAACTGTCAGTAATACTAGGTAAAAAGGACACAGAGTGCTGGAGTAACTCAGCGGGTCAGGCAGCATCTGTGGAGAACATGGATAGGTGACGTTTCACAGAGTGCTGGAGTAACTCAGCGGGTCAGGCAGCATCTGTGGGGAACATGGATAGGTGAAGTTTCACAGAGTGCTGGAGTAACTCAGCGGGTCAGGCTGCATCTGTGGAGAACATGGATAGGTGACGTTTCACAGAGTACTGGAGTAACTCAGCGGGCCAGGCAGCATCTGTGGAGAACGTGGATAGGTGACGTTTCACAGAGTGCTGGAGTAACTCAGCGGGTCAGATTGAGTCGAAAGTGACCATGTGAAAAAGCAGCTGGCACTGCTGCAGCCTCACCATGCCAGAGACCTCGGGTTCGATCCTAACCTCGGGTGCTGTCAGTGTGGAGTTTGCCTGTTCACCCTGTGAGCGCATGGGTATTCTCCGGGCGCTCTGGTTTCCTCCCACTTCCCAAAGACGAGCGGGTTTTTGTAGGTTAAGTGGCCCTCTGTAAATTGTCCCTAGTGTGCAGGGAGAGTGGGTGAGAAGGTGGGACAACATGGAACCAGTGTGAATGAGTGATCGGTGGTCGGCATGGACTCGGTGGGCTGAAGGGCCTGTTTCCATGCAGTATCCTTTAATCCGTTCAGTCAATTAGTCAGTGAAATGTGAATAGCCACTTCCTGTAGGAACTGAATAGAATTGATGCACCTGCGAAATTGTGACCTGCATGTGGTGAATGCAAGAAGGCCATAAAGTTCTCAATCTGCATCATTTTTGTCAGCCCTGAATGAGGCGTGACCTTTACCTTGCAGTCAATGTTATTCCCTTTATCCTGTATCTGTACTCAGTGGATATCTCCATAGTAATCATATATAGTCTTTCCGCTGACTGCGCAGCACGCAACAAAAGGCTTTTCGCTGTACATAGAAACATAGAAAATAGGTGCAGGACTAGGCCATTCGGCCCTTCAAGCCAGCACTGCCACTCAATATGATCATGGCTGACCATCCAAAATCAGTACCCCGTTCCTGCTTTTTCCCTCCATGTCCCTTGATTCCGTTAGCCCCAAGAGCTAAATCTAATGGCCCTGTCCCACGGTACAAGTTCATTCCAAGAGCTCTCCCGAGTTTGCCCTGATTCGAACTCGGAGATTTACGGTAACGGCTGCTCGTCAGTACTCGGGGCTCTCGTGGACATTTTTTCGACGTGTTGAAAAATCTTCACGAGTCTTCCCGAGCTTACCTGCCGTTAGCGAGTCTTCCCGAGTACCTGCCGTTAGCGTAACGAGCCGCTAAGAGACGTCCCCGAGCTCCGACGTACCCGCTACGTTAATTCTCCGTGCTTACCACGAGTTTGATTTATTTTTTTTAACTCGGGGGAGCTCTTGGAATGAACTCGTTCCGTGGGACAGAGCCATAATTCTGGACGTGTGACAATTGTCTACACGTACCAATAAACTACACTAACTAACCCCAACATTTCTACTGCCACTGCAGAATACCCACCCTCTCCAATTGCCACTCACAACTTTGAATTTGCAGTCCCCGACAATCCAAATCCCTTCACGATGGCTTCCGCAGAGATTGATGTTGTCAATTCACAAGCAGCTTAAGGGCCTGTCCCACCAGCATGCAACTCCATGCGATGAGCGCGATCTAACGTGGTCGCTTGAGCCGTCCGGCGTCGCGGGGCCGGTCCCACTTCGATCGCCGGAGCCGTGCGGAATTGTGCGGAGTTCGTCCCTACATCGCGCGGGGCTCCGAAAAACTGACTATGTTCAAAAATTCCGCGCAGCAATGGCTTGTCGGCTCGCAGTCGCCTCGACGCATTACACACCGCCCCGACATCGTGCCTCCGTGACCCTCTCTGTAGGTGCCTCCGTGACCCTCTATGTGTGTGGCTCCGTGGCTCTCTCTGTGTGTGGCTCCATGGCCCTCTGTGTGTGTGTGCCTCTGTGCCCCTCTCTGTGTACCCCTCTCTGTCCTGGCGAACTTACCTTTAAGACTTCGCTCCAAGTTCGCCTCACTTTGCGCCGCGTTGCGCCACTCACCCGACCTCCACGCGGCCCCTGCTGTCGGTTTGGTCACGCTTGCCGCATGCAGGCGCATGCTGGTGGGAACGGCCCTGTACAGGGGATCACCCGACCTCCGCGCGGCCCCCACTTCTAGTTTGATCGCGTTCATCGCATAGAGTTGCATGCTTGTAGGACAGGCCCTTTAGTTATCTGAATCTGCCCTCCCCCCCTGTCTTCTGAGGAAATTAGTTCAAAAAGGCCATACAAATGAAGCACTCTTCTGTTCTAAGAACAACCAGTGCAACTACCCCATCCTGGGTTATGGTAAAGTCACAAATCTGAAAAAATATATCATTTCGATGCTTAGAAAATAAGTTGATTAAGTAAAACAAAATAATCAGAATTGTTTCTGACAGAACAATCCGTTTGTGGACCTGACTGCAGTACAATATCACTTTAATTGAAGGAAATAGGCAACGTTGCCTATTTCCTTCGCTCCATAGATGCAGCTGCACCCGCTGAGTTCCTCCCTTTTGCCTGAAGGCTCGTCAACTAAAGGTGGAGCAATGGTAAAGACAAAAATGCTGGAGAAACTCAGCGAGGTTCACGGTCTGAGGAAGGGTCGCGGCCCGAAACGTTGCCTATTTCCTTCGCTCCATAGATGCTGCCTCACCCGCTGAGTTCCTCCAGCACTTTTGTCCACCTTCGATTTTCCAGCATCTGCAGTTCCTTCTGAAACCACTACTTTAATTGGGTTCACTGTGACTTATGACTTCATGAGTCAAGAGTCAAGAGAGTTTTGTTGTCATGTGTCCCAGGTAGGACAATGAAATTCTTGCTTGCTGCAGCACCACAGAATATGTGAACATAATCCAGAGCAGCAGATACAAGTTCAGTGTGTCTATAGACTATAGACCATATATATACACAATAAATAAACAGATATCGTGCAATAGACTGTTATTGTTCAGAGCTTATTTGATGTCGTGTTTCATAGCCTGATGGCTGTGGGGAAGAAGCTATTCCTGAACCAGGACGTTCCAGATTTCAGGCTCCTGTACCTTTTTCCCGATGGCAACGGGGAGATGAGTGTGTGGCCAGGATGGTGTGGGTCCTTGATGATGCTGGCAGCCTTTTTGAGGCAGCGACTGCGATAGATCCCCTCGACGGTGGGGAGGTCAGAGCCGGTGATGGACTGGGCAGTGGTCACGACTATTTGCAGTCTTTTCCGCTCCTGGACGGAGAGTCTAATAATATAATGTTTGCTGTCGGTGTCAGGTTACAATAGAACCAGCAATGTTGACTTCCCATTTTGATGGATTGAGAGGTGCAGCACGGAAACAGGCCCTTCAGCCCACTGAGTCCATGCTGACCATCGACCACCCGTTCACACTAGTTCTATGTTGTCCTACCTTCTCACCTACTCCACACACGCTGGAGGCAATTCACAGAGGGCCAATTAATGCACAAACCCGCAAGTCTTCGGGTTGTGGGGGGGAACAGGAGCACCTGTAGGAGACATGGAGAACATGCAAACTCCACACAGGCAGCACCCAGGGTGAGGATCGAATCCGCTGTGAGGCAGCGGCTCTAGCGGCTGCGTCCCTGTGCAGCCACTTCTTAAATAAGTGCATCATTTTGGAGTCACGCTTTGCAGAAAGGGAAGTGCTTGTAGTTATGGCACAGCCAATGACCTCAGTCACAGGACACCTCTACCGGGCTGTATTAGAGGCCCCAGTGTAAGGGGTAACCTGGACCCAAACATCTCGGCTTGCCTTGTTAATCCCACCCCTCCCCCATGGACATGCGCTCGTTATCACGTGGACTCTACATTGGTTGTTTCCTGGTGTTTACACGGTGTCCTTGCCCTCACAATCCCTCAGATAATGCGACGATCTTCACCTGCAACAGCGCATGGGCATCATTCAATCGTGACTCTTCCATGCATGCCGCAGAAATCCCTGCATTGTCCATCCCTAAGAAGTGAAACCATCTCTGGTGAACGTTCAGCAGCATTCTTACCCAGATCCATCATCATCTTGGTGCCTACGGAGGACCTGACACTTTAGTGAGCCAGCCCAGCGACACAGTGTTCGCAGTGGGTACAGTTGCTGCCTGAGAGCGCTAGAGACCCGCGTTCCATCCTGACCTCAGGTGCTGCCTGTACGTTCTCCCTGTGACTGCGTGGGCTTTCTCCAGGTGCTCAGATTTCACCCGAGGTCAGGATCGAACCCGGGTTTCTGACGCTGTGAGACAGCAACTCTACCGCTGCACCGCTCATGTCCATACTTTGCAAGTTCCATTATCAACCATACGTTATTCAGATTATAGTATAACGAGACGGACCTTTATATATTTCTCTGGTTAACCACCACACTAAATTCACACATTTAAAATGAGCGTTAAAATACCGAGCGGTTATTACCCATTAAATCAATGGAATGGAATCCAGTGAGTTTTAGAAAGAGCATATGATCTTCCTTGTTAATTTATCACCCAAGCTGTGAAGATGAAAACTATCGCTGTTTTTGTCAAAAAAAAATTGCATTTGCTGGAGACACTAACTGCTTCATTTAAAAACAGAGCTAAACGCGGAACATATTTTGTTTTAAAGAAGCTCAAAAGAATCTGACACAGACACACAGCACGGAAACAGGCCCTTTGGCCCGACATGCCCATCACGATGCCCCATCTACACTGTGAACGGCTCGATTGTAATCATGTACTGTCTTTCCACTGACTGGTTAGCACGCAACACAAAAGCTTTTCGCTGTACCTCAGTACACGTGACAATAAACTAAACTAACAAAACGAGGATGTTTAAGAAGGAACTGCAGATGCTGGAAAATCAAAGGTAGACAAAAATGCTGGAGGAACTCAGCGGGTGAGGCAGCATCTATGGAGCGAAGGAAATAGGCGACGTTTCGGCTCGAGACCCTTCTTCAGACAAACAAACTAAGCTAATCCCATCTGCCCACAAATTATCACTTAAGCTATGGAAATGAAAACTGTCCATATTTATGTTTTTAAAAACTGCATGTGGTCGAGGCGCTAACTGTTTCATTTAAAAGCTGAACACTTTTTTTTAAAGCGGCCCAAAATAATTTGCCACTGTGTAAAAGTACAAAATCTCGGCTGATTTACACTGTTACTAAGATTGTATGTCTCGTGCACATACATCACACGTGTATACATCACACATCCCATTCATAGGACACAGCATTATGGACACAAAGATATATTTAGCCAAAGAAAAGAAAACTAATTGATGACTAAAACTTAAATTAAATTTATACTTATTGTCAGAAAAATGGACTGAATAGCTTAAGAGTTGCTGCCTCACAGCGCCAGGGACCCGGGTTCGATCCTGATCGAGTTCGTACGTTCTCCCTGTAAGCAAGTGGGATTTCCCCGGGTGCTCCGGTTGCCACCCACACTCCAAAGACGTACATGTTTGTCGGTTCATTGGCTTTGGTAAAAATCGTAAATTGCCGTTACTGTGTGGGTTAGTGGTAGTGTATAGGGCCGGTATGGACTCAGTGGACCGAAGGGCCTGCTTCCCGCTCCGAATCTCTAAACTCAACTAAAAGGACCATATTTCTCTTGGTTACCTTAGAAATAATATTATAAATTATTTATATCCCCTAGTATTCTCCTAATAGTAATTCTATCTAGTATTAGAAATAATATCCTACCTCCTGTTGATAATATTTCTAGTGGGTGAAATCTATCAACATACACATTGCAGTTGAGCAGTGGAGAAATGACGTGTGTGGTTAACATTGAAAGATGGCTCCACTAGGGATACACTGTAAACTAAGTGGATTTAGACTATAAAGAGTAGAACACAAGGAACTGCAGATGCTGGTTTACAAAAAAAAAAAAGCACAAAGTGCTGGAGTAACTCAGTGGGTCAGGCAGCGTGAGACACCTGTATGGTCATGAGCAATCGCCCAAAGAGTCGTACCTTTTTCTGGTCGCAGCTGGATTTTCAACATGTTGAAAATTTTCCGCCACCTGCTGCCACTCTGACGGGTGCCGAAAAAAATTGCGTTAAGTGGGACCGGCCCTTTAGGCAGCATCTCTGGAGAACATGGAGAGGTGACATTTTGGGTCGAGACTCGTGCTTTTGTGTTTTTTACATATATTGTTGTCTTACCCTGATCACTCCCTCTTATCCCCTCTCCCACACAGCCTTGGACAGTATTTTTCCCCAGCTGTTATCAGGCAACTGAAGCATCCTAACATCAGCTATAGTGCAGTCCTAACCTTCCATCTACCTCTTTGGAGAACTTTGAACTAATTAATGGGACTTTCAACCGGACAAAAACGTTTTTTCACCGTACTTCGGTACACATGACAATACCACAGTAAACTGACCTAGAAAACTAAACTTCATCAGCCTTCCCACCGAGTTACTCCAGCACATTGTGTCCTCTTGCGTATGTTCTCCAGAGATGCTGCCTGACCGGCGGAGCTACTCCAGCACTTTGGGTCCTTTTCTGTATTAACCAGCATCTGCAGTTCCTAGTTTCTACGTTGAAAGATGATGTTCCGGGTCGGGTTCCTTCTTTAAACCTGACCCAAACCGTCACCTGTCCGTGTTCTCCTGAGACGCTGCCTGACCCGCTGAGTTACTCCAGCACTTTGTGTCTTTTCTTCCCTCCGCAGACCCTTTTGTGTTTACATTTGCGCACGTGTTGTTTTGCTTGTGTCTGCAACTTGCTTTTGAGTTTAGTGATGGCGTTCCCGCCTGTCATTCCTATGCTGTGTGTAATGGGAGCAAGTAGCCGGTGGTATCAAGTGTCTTGTTTTCTCTACAGGTGCCCCGTTCCTGGGTGCGACGGACTGGGCCACGTGAGTGGCAAGTACGCGTCGCATCGCAGTGCGTCCGGATGCCCGTTGGCCGCCCGTCGCCAAAAGGAAGGATTCCACAACGGCTCACCCTTTACCTGGAAGCCTGTGAAAGGAGATGGGCCGGCGTGCCCAACTCCGGGCTGCGATGGCTCAGGACATGCCAACGGCAGTTTCCTTACACATAGAAGGTATACAACACTGCCCTACATTGACTGAAAGGAACAGCACGGAAACAGGCCCTTCAGCCCACCTAGTGAAAGCAAATGGCATGTTGGCCTTTATAACAAGAGGAATCGAATATAGGAGCAAAGAGGTCCTTCTGCAGTTGTACAGAGCCCTAGTGAGACCACACCTGGAGTATTGTGTGCAGTTTTGGTCCCCTAATTTGAGGAAGGACATTCTTGCTATTGAGGGAATGTAGTCAAAGTCAAAGTCAAAAGTCAAAAAAGTTTATTGTCATGTGTCCCTGACAGGACAATGAAAATCTTTCTTTGCATAGCACAGCAGAACATAGTAGGCATTGACTACAATTATATACGTAAATACACCCATGAATTAATAAATTAATAAAGTGCAAATAACAGATGGAGGGATATTAATGTTCAGAGTTCTGAGCTAAGTTTAATAAGTGTAGGTTTACAAGGTTAATTCCCGGGATGGCGGGACTGTCATACGCTGAGAGAATGGAGCAGCTGGGCTTGTACACTCTGGAGTTTAGAAGGATGAGAGGGTATCTCATTGAAACATATAAGATTGTTAAGGTTTTGGACACGCTGGAGGCAGGAAACATGTTCCCAATGTTGGGGGAGTCCGGAACCAGGGGCCACAGTTTAAGAATAAGCGGTAAGCCATTTAGAACGGAGACGAGGAAACACTTTTTCTCACTGAGAGTTGTGAGTCTGTGGAATTCTCTGCCTCAGAGGGTGGTGGAGGCAGGTTTTCTGGATGCTTTAAAGTGAGAGCTAGATAGGGCTCTTAAAGATAGCGGAGTCAGGGGATATGGGGAGAAGGCAGGAACGGGGTAGTGATTGGGGATGATCAGCCATGATCACATTGAATGACGGTGCTGGCTCGAAGGGCTGAATGGCCTACTCCTGCACCTATTGTCTATTGTCTATTGTCCACGTCGACCATCGCTCGCCCGTTCACACTAGTGACTTGTTTCTACATATATATCCAACTTTTTCATCCACTCCCCCACACACCAGGGACAATTTACAGAAGGCCAATTAACCCACTAACGCGCATGTCTTTCGGATGTGGGAGGAAACCCACGTGGTCTGTAGACTATAGTGATACAGTGCGGAAACAGGCCCTTCGGCCCATCGAGCCCATGCCGACCAGCAATCACCTGTGCACCAGCACTATCCTACACACACACTAGAGACAGTTTACAGAGGGCAGTTAACCTACAAACCTGGATGTTTTTGGGATGTGGGAGGAAACCGGAACCCGGGCTGTCACAGGGAGAACGTGCAAACTCCACACAGACAGCAGCCAAGGTCAGGACCGAACCCGGGTCTCTGGTGCCGTGAGGCAGTGGCTCTACCTACTGCTCTACATGCAACACTTAAAACTGCGATAGGGTCAGGTTTAAAGAAGGAAGCCACCTCCAGTTTAACTTCCATTTGGAATATTTAGGAGTACCAATAAGAACCAAGTACAGTGAATCCTCGAGTTATATTATATTATTCTTAAGAATACAGCCTGGATCTAATAATTCTAAATCCTGAAGTTTTAAATGCAATAACAAAATGTTTTTTTTGTTTCTCCATCATTTGAAGGCAGTAAAACTGTTGGAGTAAAGAGGTTATTGTCTCCAATGAGAAAGGGTGCAGAGATCAAGACATTACTCTCCATATTTCTCTTTGAGATTTTTTTTCAGTCAACACGGGATGTTTTTTTATTAGAAATACTATCCCACCCTTGTCCATAATGTTTCTAATGGGTGAAATCTATCAGTAGATGGGGGCAGAATATGTCATCAGTGAATATTAACATTCTGGACACATGTGAGGGTGGTGGGGGTAGTACAGTATTAAACATTTGAATGCAACAACGAAAAATTGTATTTAGGTGAAGCTGCAATTTATAAATCAATTTAAGGGGCTGGCTCCCACTGTACGAGCTACTTCTCCCGAGTTTCCCCTGATTCGAACTCGGAGATTTACGGTAATGGCCGCTCGCAGGTATTCGGGGCTCTCGTGGACATTTTTCAACAAGTTGAAAAATCTTCACGAGCCTTCACGAGCTTACAGCGTTTCCCGAGTACCTGCCGTTGGCATTACGAGCCGCTAAGACACGTCCCGAGCTCTGACATACCCGCTATGTACATTCTATGTGCTTACCACAAGTTTGATTTTTTTTTTACTCGGGAGAGCTCTTGAATTACCTCGTACAGTGGGACAGGCCCTTTAGCTAGCTCGAGGCACACTTTGTTAGCCGCCAAAGTAGAAACTGTTGTCCCCGTTTTGATTCGTCCTAAAAAAACGATTTTTAATCACCCTCATGGGCCTGTGTCACTTAGGCGTAGTCATAGCCGTAGCAGGTCGCCGAACAACCAGCGACTGGATTAATGGGCCTGTCCAACTTGGGCGATTTTTTAGGCGACTGACGGCGACTACGACATTGAAATTCACTGTCGTCAGCACCGTCACCTGTCGACAACCGACGACATTCTGGCGACTGCCTACATTAACCTGGCGCCAACCTATGGCAGCACCTATGTCAAGCTACGCTCATTTGGCGTCAAAACTAAGGTCGCCACTGTTGCCGAAAAATTTCCAACATGTTGGAAACTTTTCGGCGACCAGAAAGACGCTGCGACTCTTTGCGCAACTGAGGAGACGACTCACGGCCATACAGGTGACACCCTGGTGACCATGTGGCCACCGCATAGTCTCCTGTAGTCGCCTAAAAAGTGGCCTAAGTGGGACAGGCTCATAAGAGAAATGCCAAAAACAACCTTTTGGCTGCTGGGAGATTGCAAGGTGACTTGGATAGGCTGGGTGAGTGGGCAAATGTTTGGCAGATGCAGTATAATGTGGATAAATGTGAGGTTATCCACTTTGGTGGCAAAAACAGGAAAGCAGACTATTATCTAAATGGTGGCCGATTAGGAAAAGGGGAGATGCAACGAGACCTGGGTGTCATGGTACACCAGTCATTGAAAGTAGGCATGCAGGTGCAGCAGGCAGTGAAGAAAGCGAATGGTATGTTAGCATTCATAGCAAAAGGATTTGAGTATAGGAGCAGGGAGGTTCTACTTCAGTTGTACAGGGTCTTGGTGAGACCACACCTGGAGTATTGCGTACAGTTTTGGTCTCGAAATCTGAGGAAGGACATTATTGCCATTGAGGAGTGCAGAGAAGGTTCACCAGACTGATTCCTGGGATGTCAGGACTGTCCTATGAAAAAAGATTGGATAGACTTGGTTTATACTCTAGAATTTAGGAGATTGAGAGGGGACCCTTGGCCCTTGTGGCTAAGGGGATCAGAGGATATGGAGAGAAGGCAGGTACGGGATACTGAGTTGGATGATCAGCATGATCATATTGAATGGCGGTGCAGGCTCGAAGGGCCGAATGGCCTACTCCTGCACCTAATTTCTATGTTTCTACGTTTCTAACTTTGTTAGCATTAAAAATACACAAGGAACTGCAGGTGCAGGAATCTTGAGCAAAGACACTAAGTTGCTGGAGGAACGCAGCGGGTCAGGCAGCATCTGCGGAGGGAATGGACAGGTGACGTGTCGGGTCGGGGTCCCTTCATCAGGCTCATTATGACACGGATTAAAGAAATGGCTCCGTTAATCTTGTGTAGGAAGGAACTGCAGGTGCTGGTTTACACCAAAGATAGACACCAAAAGCTGGAGTAACTCAGCAGGACAGGCAACATCTCTGGAGAGAAGGAAAGGGCGACGTTTCGGATCGAGACCCTAGTATTGACTGAGCACATTTAATCAAACAGTTTAATTTACTAAGTTTGGATTCAAATGTGGAAATAAATGGTCAAATAATTTAAATTAAAAAGTGTTAGGCATTTATGGAGACACAAAGGGACAAAAGGTCCCGGTGTGGGTCGGAATGGGGAATACTGTGAGAGGGGGAGGGGGGAGGGGGAGTACCAAGGGGGAACTGGGGCGGGTGGGGGGGGGTTACATGGTTTGGGAGCAGGATTGGAGGGATATGAACCAAATGCGGGCAGGTGGGACTAGTGTAGTTGGGACATGTTGGCCAGAGTGGGCAAGTTTGTAAGTCCCTTCATAGCTGACTATTTGCTTTTACCCTGCAAAGAATTTCAATGTGACTTCTCACATGGGACAATAAAGTATTCAATTCAATTCAAAGAGACTGCAGATGTTAGAATTTCAGCCAAGCACAAGTGCCGGAGGAACTCAGCGGGTCAGGCGGCATCTGTGGAGGGAATGGACAGATTTTTCGGGTCTGAATCTGACGAAAGGGTCTCCCAGCCTCCATGAACCTTTATGGATGACTATACGTTTATGAGACGCTGAAACTTGTGTTTACCTCATTTTATTTTCATTCCAGTTTTTTGATAAATATGTCGACAACGTGATAGCAGTTTGATCAAACTCACTCAATGGACTTGATCTCTCTTGTGCTTTGGTTTCCTCTCTCCAGTCTTTCTGGTTGTCCAAGAGCAACTATGGCCATGAAGAAAGCAAAATTCTCAGGGGAAGATCTGCTCACGACAAAATTCAGAGCAAGTGACGGTAAGATACGATGAGAATTGGCACCTAATGCAATCTGCCGCTGTGATTGGAAACCTTGTAAATACCGTTTACCTGGCTCCTGTCCTGTAGTGTCATTGAAAATGCCTGAAATGCATCAACTTAAGATGAAACAGAGATACATGGAAAATAGGTGCAGGAGTGGACCATTCGGTCCTTCGAGCCCGCACCGCCATTCAATATGATCACGGCTGGTCATCCAGAATCAGTACCCCCGTTCCTGCTTTCGCCCCATATCCCTTGATTCCGTTAGCCCTAAGTGGTTCCCGATGTTGGGGAGGTCCAGAACAAGGGGTCACAGTTTAAGGATAAGGGGGAATTCCTTTAGGACCAAGATGAGGAAAACATTTTTCACACAGAGAGTGGTGAGTCTTTGGAATTCTCTGCCACAGAAGGTAGTTGAGGCCAGTTCATTGGCTATATTTAAGAGGGAGTTAGATGTGGCTAAAGGGATCAGGGGGTATGGAGAGAAGGCAGGTACAGGATACTGAGTTGGATGATCAGCCATGATCATATTGAATGGCGGTGCAGGCTCGAAGGGCCGAATGGCCTACTCCTGCACCTGTTTTCTATGTTTCTATGAAATATCGAAGATGGAATGTCGTATTTTCTAGGCTTCCTCAAACACACTTTTGTTTCTTCAACAGCGATAGAAAATGATGAAGAGATTAAGCAACTTGACAAAGAGATCAGTGAACTAAACGAGTCCAACACAGAGATGGAATCCAACATGGTGAAGTTGCAATCGCAGGTAGGAATCTCCGAGGGCAGTGGCAGGCGGCACGGTGACAGAGTGGTCCGCGTTACTACCTCACGGCAACAGGGATCAGGGTTCGATCCTGACCACGGGCTCTGACGTGTGTGTGTGTGCGTGTGTGTGTGTGTTTACACATCCTCTCCCTAAGTGTATCTTCTTCTTCTTGCGTAGGGCGTGCACAGCCTGAAGCTGTAAGACAACTTGTTCCGTTTGATCATCTGTTTGTGCACGTCGGGTTGTTTGCATTCGTCCAAACAGGGTGGACCAGGTGAAGGTTGCAAACTGTATGAGCTCTCTACAAACAACCATCCTTGGCCTCTAGAAGTGACACGCCCACGCAACCGGTCTTCATGTCTTTGGTATAAATTCATAATCCTGGAACCGAGCGGTGTCTTCCCAGATTCACGCCACAAAGCCCCATTTCAGGCAGCATTAGTCTGAATAGCTGGTTTGGAACTGATGTGAGCAGGGTGACAAAAACATATAATCCAGTGGCTGATCAAAGTCACACACTGTTCACGACGAGATGTGCCATTTACAGCTGTCTCTCTTGCATTAGTGTTTCCGCTGGAACACCAGAGGTTGCGGGGAAGCTTGACAGAAGTGTGTACGATTATGAGAGGCAGAGATAGGGTAGACAGTCAGAACCTTTTTCTCCAGGGTGGAGATGTTAAAGACTAGAGGGCACAGCTTTAAAGTGAGAGGGGCAAAGTTTAAAGGGTATTTTTTTTCCACAGAGGGTGGTGGGTCCTTTGGAAAGTGCTGCCAGAGGAGGTCATTGTGGGGGGGGGGGGGGGGGGGGGGGAGTGGAGGGGGTGCCCTGAATGCACTGCCAGGGGTGGTGGTGGAGGCAGATTCGACAGTGGGGTTGAGGAGACATTTAGACCGGCACATGTATACACAGGCATGGTGGATACAGATCACGTGCAGGCAGATGAGGTCTATTTATCGTGCCTTTACTTACGGCACAGACATTTTGGGTGAAAGGACCTGTCTCCTGATCTGCACTGTTCCGTGTTTGTTCGTTCGCTGCTAAAATATCTCCCCTTTGCCAGAGGAGGTCGTCGAGGCGGGTACTGTCACAACGTTGACAGGACACATGGCCAGGTACATGGATGGGGCAGGTTTAGATAGGTACATGGCGTGGGCCAAACGCAGGCAGGTGAGACCAGCGTAGATGGGGCACGTTGGTTAGCATGGACAAGTTGGGCCGAAGGTCCTGTTTCCTCTCTGTACGAGTCCAAGAAGTCCACTTATCACCCATCCCTGAAGCTGTAAACGGAGGCCATCAATCATTTATTTGGGATTACGTGTGTGTGTGTGTGCAGTAACACATTGCATTGAGAACATGGTTTCATGATTTAATGATATCACGTTGCATAAATGTATGCAGAACTGCTAAAGGGCCGGTCCCACTGTACGAGTTCATTCAAGGGTTCTCCCGAGTTTAAAAAAAAATCAAACTCGTGGTAAGTACGTGGCGGGTACGTCGGAGCTTGGGGACATCTCTTAGCGGTTCGTAACGCTAACGGCAGGTACTGGGGAAAGGCGGTAAGCTCGTGAAGACTCGTGAAGATTTTTCAACATGTTGAAAAATGTCCACAAGAGCCCCGAGTACCTACTTGCAGCTATTACCGTAAATCTCCGCGTTCGAATCAGGGGAAACTCGGGAGAACTCTTGAATTAGCTCGTGCAGTGGGAGCCAGCTCCTTACGTTTTGTAGGTAGACAAAAGTGCTGGAGAAACTCAGCTGGTGCAGCTATATTTTATCCTCTGACGACTCAACAGCCTGATGCTAGTCGATTGTATCTGTTACTTTCACGTAGTCTTTGATATAATGCGCTCAGAAGGGGAGAGGACTATGGTTGTGTGATTGCATGTATTAATTAATCGGATTAGAGGAAGAGTCTAAAGTGTCGTCCTGTTTACTGAATCAATGGATTAACCGTCAGTAACTTTGTTCAGATTTCCAGCATGGAAAAAAACTTGAAGACTATTGAGGATGAGAATAAAGTGATTGAGGAGCAGAATGAAGCCTTATTTAAAGAGCTGGCAGGGTTGAGTCAAGCCCTGATCCGCAGCCTTGCTGACATCAAACTGCCTCAAATGGTAAGCCATCCTCACAGGTTCACTAGTTGGAGGAGTAGAATTAGGCCATTCGGCCCATCGAGTCTACCCCGCCGTTCAATCGTGGCTGATCTCTGCCTCCTAATCCCATTTTCGGGTCGAGACCCTTCTTCAGACCCATTCCCTCCCTCCACCGAAGCCGCCTGTCCCACTGAGTTACTCCAGCATTTTGTTTCTATCTTCGATTTAAACCAGCATCTGCAGTTCTCTCCTACACACCTTGTGGCCACTCGTGAGTGCAGTCAATATTTCGTAAAAAGACATTATTCACAAGTTATCAGAGTAGAATTAGGCCATTCGGCCCATCGAGTCTACTCCGCCGTTCAATCATGGCTGATCTCTGCCTCCTAATCCCATTTTCCTGCCTTCTCCCCATTACCCTTGACACCCGTTCTGTCTAACATCCTTAAAAAACATCCACTGACTTGGCCTCCACATCCCTCTGTGACAACGAGTTGCACAGATTAACTACCCTCTGACTATTTTATTCAGAGTATTGTGTTCAGTTATGGGCACCATGTTATAGGAAAGATGTTATCAAGGCTACAGAGAAGATTTACAAGGATGTTGCCTGGGCTAGAGGGTGTGAGCTATCGGGAGACGTTGAGTAGGCTGGGACTCTATTCCTTGGAGCGCAGGAGGATGAGGACTGCACTTATTGAGGTGTATAAAATCACGGGAGGAATAGATCAGGTAGGTGCACAGAGTCTCTTGCCCAGAGTAGGTGAATCGAGGACCAGAGGACACGGGTTTACAGTGAAGGGGAAAAGATTTAATAGCAATCTGAGCGGTCACTTTTTCACACAAAGGGTGGTGGGTGTATGGAACAAACAGTTAGACAGGTCTTCTTCGTCTTGCGTACGGCGTGCACAGCCTAAAATTGTAGAGCAACTTGTTCTATTTGATCTTATTTGATTGTGCACGCCGGGTTGATTGCATTCGTCGAAACAGGGCGGACCACGTGAAGGTTACAATCTCCCACCCAGTTAGACAGGTACATGGATAGGACAGGTTTGGAGGGATGTGGACCAAACGCGGGCAGGTGGGACTAGTGCAGCTGGGACATGTTGGCCGGTATGGGCAAGTTGGGCCGAAGGGCCTGTTTCCGCGCTGTATCACTCACCATGCTGCTGAGGTAGGCACCCTATATGACTTGATCCAATTAAGGTTGAGGGTGATTAAATAACTTTATGCTGCGTTTGACCCTATTCAGTCAGTGGGGGAACAGTTTTTATTAAAGGATTCTAAGAAGGTTCGTGTTTTCTTGAAATATTTAAGATTATTAAGGGTTTGGATGCGCTGGAGGCAGGAAACATGTTCCCGATGTTGGGGGAGTCCAGAACCAGTTTATGTTTCAGTAAGATTCCCTCTCACCCTTCTAAACTCCAGAGTGTACAAGCCCAGCCGCTCCATTCTCTCAGCATATGACAGTCCCGCCATCCCAGGAATTAACCTGTAAATCTACGCTGCGCTCCCTCAATAGCAAGAATGTCCTTCCTCAAATTAGGGGACCAAAACTGCACACAATACTCCACAATAATTTAATATTTAAGTTTGCTCGATCACATAAGTTACCTTAGTTCAGTTTAGTTCATTGTCACGTGTACCATGGTGCAATGGAAAGCTTTTTTGTTTGGTGCTAACCAGTCAGCGGAAAGACAATACATGATTACAATCGAGCCGTCCACAGTGTACAGATACAGGATGAGGTGAGCCTGGTCCTTGCCGAGGCAGCGTGAGGAATAGATGGAGACAGCATGGAAACAGGTCCTTCAGCTTACCAAGCCTTCTTCTGATGGAGTTTTTAATGCCAAGTATGATTTTTTTTCCACGATACAGGCTTTTAATCCACTTTAATTATTTAGCTTGTTTTAACTGGGACTGACATGCTCGAAGTTTATTAGCTGAACTTCCATATGAAAACAAATTAACCGTAAAGGAAACCTCATTGAAAATTCAACAGTAACGACCTTAACGAGCTAAATATCAATCCTCTATCCTTACAAATTCATGTTTTATATTTTGTTCAATATTGCATGGACTAATGCATTTTAGCAGCAAGTGAAATAGGCAGTTACTCAATTCTATGAGTAGATGACTCAACTTCTTCAATAAACATACGTTTTACGACATATAATGATCGTAAAGTCACTTACGATGGGCCACGTCCACAGTCACGGCCATTCCCTCTTCTCCCCTCTTCTCTCCCATCGGGGTAGAGGTACAGAAGTGTGAAGGTGCACACCTCCAGATTCAGGGACCGTTTCTTCCCAGCTGTAATCAGGCAACTGCACCATCCTATCACCAATCTAGAGAGCGGTCCGAACTTCCGTTTACCTCAATCGAGAACCTCGGATAATCTATAATCGGACTTAACTGGACTTCATCTTGCACTTGCAGCAGCACCTAGTGGTGGTTTGGGGAGGTCAGAACCCTCGTCATTAGTCACGTGAACGCGGGGGTTCGTTTCGTGGGTTTTTTAGCTTAGTTCATCAGCGCTCCTCCCAGCAACAGGAGCAGTTTTGTGTTAGCTAATCAGGCACGCGAATTGCTCGAGATTTTATTTCGCTTTTATCTGTTAATAAAAATTATTTGCACTCAACCCGCCTGTTCTCGCCACACACGGAACATTATTCATGTTATTCCCGTTATCGTGTATCTGTACACTGTGGATGGTTTGATGGTAATCATGTATTGTCATTTGCCGGCTGGTTAGCGTGCAACAAAAGCTTTTCACTGTACCTCGGTACACGTGGCAATAAACTAAACTAAACTTAGCTCAGAGAGGCAGCGCAGAAACAGGCCCTTCGGCCCACGGAGTCCGTGCCGACCAGCGATCCCCGCACACTAACACTATCATGCACTATCACAGGGACAAATTACAATTTTACCAAGCCAATTAGCCTAGAAACCTGTTCAAGAAGGGACTGCAGATGCTGGAAAATCAAAGGTAGACAAAATTGCTGGAGGAACTCAGCGGGTGCGGCAGCATCTATGGAGCGAAGGAAATAGGCAACGTTTCGGGCCGAAACCCTTCTTCAGACTCAAGAGACTGGTTGGCTCGCAACAAAAGCTTTTCACTGTACCCTGGTACACGTGACAATAAACCAAACTCAACACAACTCGACTCACGTTCTAATACTTGTCTTTGTCTCTGTTATTATTTAGCAGGAACCGATCAGCGAACAGAATTTTGACGCCTATGTTAATACCCTCACAGATATGTATACCAATATGGAATGCTACCAGAACCCGGAAAACAAAGCACTACTGGAGAGCATTAAGCAAGCTGTAAAGGGCATTCAGGTCTAAAACATTGTATATGAACTGTTCAAGTAAGCTGTAAATACAGTACATTTGTGATTGATATTGGTTTAGAAATATTTATAGCAATTGCGAGCATAGAAATTGCACTTGTTTAGAACAAGGAGTCCGTAACATTATTGTGTAAATTTTAAAATTACGTTAAAATTGAATCTGGAAAGCAAATATGTAAACTATTCTGTATGTCGACTCTTCCTATTTATTTAATGTTAGTCTATTTATTTAACTTTGTGTTTAATCCAGATGAAACTGAATTGAAAAATGAAACTTAGTTCTGCAGCGCATGGAAACAGTAATATTTTCCATGTTGCTCCAGCTTAAGCTGTTTTACGAAGTTAACACAAGTCAAGTTATTTTTGTATTGTATTATTTATTACTTTATTAATGTGATTTATTCCCTTTTTACGTGGAGTGAGAATATTTTATAACTGACATGTTTTGATAATTTTTTCAGAAAAGTTTTCTGATTTTATTAATATGTTTTCCTATCTTCGTGAAAATATTTTTCAGACATTTGCCACTGCTAAAGCAAAACTATGAATTAACCACTATTTATTTGATATTTAAGCAAATTAATTTAAAGAGTCCTTACTGTAATACTTAAGAGCCATTTTTTTGTGAATGACGTATATTTATTTTGTATGTCTGTGTGTCTGTTATGTGACTTTGGATTTGGGAACAGCTAGTCTGCGAACTTAAACGTATTGTAGAATGATGCAGTTAGAAGCCTTCCTCTGAATTATCTGAACGGTTTCAAAAAACGACAAACAATGTCAAGGAATTTTAATATGGGACGTTTACAGCCTTTTTACAGCATCTGCAGGTTTATAGGATTGCATAGTGGTTCTAGTTCATTATTTCTCCAGCGGAAGCATTTGAAAAGTCCTTGGAGTCGATCTTCACTCTTCAAAACGGATAGAGCACCTACAGACTCCTGTACAATGTACTGGGGGTCCTGCTGCCGTCTATATTCTGTAACACATTCCAGATTCTGAACTGTGTTTGAATTTCTTAAAAGCCTCAGGTAAGCCAGACCTGGGATCAGGGCATTAGTGGCATTCTTGCCTCACTGAAAGATATGTAATTTATAAGATGTTTGTAAATCAGAAGAAAAAAAAAAACAAAAACTGAACTCTGTTACAGTGCTGGGTATTGTAATTAATTACGGATGTACGCACTGTTCGAACACTGTTTTAGTGCAATTTTTGTTGTGGTTTGTGCATTCAAATGTATGTATCTATGTTAAAAGACAAATTACTGTTTACTCGTATAAATACTTACATCTTGTTGTTCCATCTACATAATGAAATAAAAGAAAATTAACAAAACTGTGCTTGGCCTGCTGCTTGCAACCTGATACTTCCTCCTCCCCGGTCCTTCTGCCAGTTCCACAGTCGCTCACATCCCCCCCTCCCCCCCCCCCCCCCCACTTTCAGTCTGAAGAAGAGTCACGACCCAACATCATCCATCCTTTTTCTCGAGGTAGGCAAAAATGTTGGAGAAACTCAGCGGGTGAGGCAGCATCTATGGAGCGAAGGAATAGGTGACGTTTCGGGTCGAAACCCTTCTTCAGACTGATGTTGGGGTCGGGGGGTGGGGGGTGAAGGAAAAGAAGAGGTGGAGACAGTGCGCTGTGGGAGAGCTGGGAAGGGGAGGGGAAGGAGGGAGACAGCAGGGACTACCTGAAATTGGAGAAGTCAATGTTCATACCGCTGGGGTGTAAACTGCCGATGTAGGGAAGTTGGCACCTGGAACAGCGGATGCAGTAGTTGAAGTTGGAGGAGGTGCAGGTGAACCTCTGCCTCACCTGGAAAGACTGATTGGGTCCTTGGATGGAGTCGAGGGGGGAGGTAAAGGGACAAGTGTAGCATTTCCTGCGGTATTGCAAGGGAAAGTGCCAGGGGAGGGGGTGGTTTGGGTGGGAAGGGACGAATTGACCAGGGAGTTACGGAGAGAGCGGTCTCTGCGGAAAGCAGAAAGGCGAGGAGATGGGAAGATGTGGCCAGTGGTGGGAGCACATTGGAGGTGGGGAAAAATGTCTGAGCATTAATGCTGTTATTAATTGATTAGTACAGGTGTCAGGAGTTATGGGGAGAAGGCAGGAGGATGGGGTTGAGAGAGAAAGACAGATCAGCATTGATTGAGTGGTGGAGTAGACTCGATGGGCTGAATGGCCTATTTCTGCTTCAATAAGGTATGAACGTGATTACAGTGTCCCATGGTATTAACTATCGGTGGCAGAGCAGTGCAGCGGGTAGAGCTGCTGCCTTACAGCGTCAGAAACCCGCCTTTCAATCCTGACCTTGGAACCGATTGCTGCAAATTCAACACTGAAAAGCTTGTGGAGTCGGCAGTACAGCAACCTCATTCACACTGCTACTTCAACATAGCGTTCATTAAACAAACATGGATTAGAAAGTGCTCTTAAGAATAAGGGGTAAGGCATTCAGAATGGAGACAAGGAAATACTTTTCCACACAGAGAGTTGTGAGTGTGGAATTCTCTGCCTCAGAGGGCGGTGGAGGCCGGTTCTCTGGATACTTTCAAGAGAGAGTTAGTTAGGGCTCTTAAAGATAGCGGAGTCAGGGGATATGGGGAGAAGGCAGGAACGGGGTACTGATTGTGGATGATCAGCCATGATCACATTGAATGGCGGTGCTGGCTCGAAGGGCCGAATGGCCTACTCCTGCACCTATTGTCTATTGTCTAGTAGTAATTTAAATCAGTTTGTATACTTTTCTCCCGTGCAATAATTGAAATTGTTAAAGCCTTCTGAAATTAACATTCACACCGTTTACTTTTGGAGATACAGTGCGGAAACAGGCCCTCCGGCCCACCGAGTCCGTGCCGACCAGCGATCATGCTATACGCTAGCACTATCCTACACGCTAGGGACAATGTACAATTTTTACAGAAGCCAAACCTGTACGTTTTTGGAGTGTGGGAGCAAACCGGAGCCGCCCGGAGAAAACCCACGCGGTCACGGGGAGAACGTACAAACTCCATACAGACAGCACAGGATGTAGTCAGGATGTAACTCGGGTCCCTGGCGCTGTGAGGGAACGACTATACCGCTGCGCCACCGTGGTGCGCGCCATTATTGGAACATCAGGAGAAAGTCATTAAGCACATAGGTAGACAAAAGCGCTGGAGAAACTCAGCGGGTGCAGCAGCATCTATGGAGCGAAGGAAATAGGCAACGTTTCGGGCCGAAACCCGAAAGGGCCCGAAACGTTGCCTATTTCCTTCGCTCCATAGATGCTGCTGCACCCGCTGAGTTCCTCCAGCGCTTTTGTCTACCTTCAATTTTACAGCATCTGCAGTTCCTTCGTAAAAAGAATGCCATTAAGCACACAACTGCTAATACAATACTCTGCAGCTGTATAACATTTCAGCCATCAGCGGAATAGCCTATTCTAACTAACGTTGAAATGGATATGGAGCCACCAGGAACTGCAGATACTGGTTAACAAAAAAAGTCAAAAAATCTAGATTTATATTTATTAATCATATATAATCATGCAGGAGAAGGCCATTCGGCCCTTCGAGCCAGCACCGCCATTCATTGTGATCGTGGCTGATCGCCCCAATCAATAACCCGTGCCTGCCTTCTCCCCATACCCCTTGTCTATACCAGCCCCTAGAGCTCTATCTAACTCTCTCTTAAATCCATCCAGTGACTTGGCCTCCACTGCCCTCTGTGGCAGGGAATTCCACAAACTCACAACTCTCTGGGTGAAAAAGTTTCTCCTCATCTCCGTCCCAAATGGCCACAGATTCACAACTCTCTGGGTGGAAAAGTTTCTCCTCATCTCCGTCCCAAATGGCCACAGATTCACAACTCTCTGGGTGGAACAGTTTCTCCTCATCTCAGTCCCAAATGACCACAGATTCACAACTCTCTGGGTGGAAACGTTTCTCCTCATCTCAGTCCCAAATGGCCACAAACTCACAGCTCACAATTTTAGATACAGACGTGCATTTTTATTTTTATCTTCCACAGAGCTAGGAAACTCTTTCAATAGAATAGTTTGAGAAATATTATGGTTGATCCAGCAACATCTTATTTCATATTGTACATGGTTTGTTGCATTCAATGATTCAACGAAATTGAGCATAAAACAAAATGGCTTCACCGTCTATGCAAGGAGATGTGTGGGGCAAGTATTTTTCACAGAGAGTGGTGGGTGTCTGGATCGCAATGCCAAGGTTGGTGGTGGAGGCAGATACCATTGTGGCGTTTAAGAGGATTTACATAGGCACGTGGATATGAAGGGGAATGGAGGGATATGGTGTCGTCCCACACTCCATAAGAGCGCAGGTTTTGCAGGTTATTGAGCTTCTGTCCATTGTGAATTGTCTCGATTCTGTTGGGTGTCAGGGGTTACGGGGAGAAGGCAGGAGAATGGGGTTGAGCGGAAAAGATAGATCAACCATGTTTAAATGGTGGAGTACACTTGATGGGCTGAATGGCCAAATTCTTACCCTATCACTTATGATAGTGCTAGTGTGAGGAGCGATCGCTGGTCGGCGCGGACTTGGTGGGCCGAGGGGCTTGTTTCCACGCAGTATCTCTAAATTCTAAAAGACCTGTAATACTAGAAGGGTTTCGGCCCGAAACGTTGCCTATTTCCTTGGCTCCATAAATGCTGCCTCACCCGCTGAGTTTCTCCAGCATTTTTGTCTACTTGTAATACCAGACTGGGCTCTGGGTTTTCACCAGGTGACCTTTCTATTTAAACAAAAACACAAAGTGCTGGAGTAACGCAGCGGGTCAGGCAGCCTCTCTGGAGAACATGGATAGGTAACACTTCAGGTCGGGACCCATCACCGACATTTACTTAGTACCAGTTTGTCTTTCATTCTCCTCCCCATTGCTTTCTGCGACCTCTTGCCGTGCACTAAGTAACTGGCTTGTTTCCCCGCACCCAAACTGCATCTTTCAAACCAATTCATTATAGGTAAAGCTCTTTGAGACATTTGAAAAGAAGATGCGATAAAGTATGATTTAAATCTAAGTGCTTCGTACTTTCAGCCTCCTGTGAAACATCTGCCTTGTCTTGCGGTCTCGGCGTGGCTGAGATCAGTACTCAGTTTGCAGAGCTTCACAGGCAGTGGCCCAAGCCCCATTAGCGTGGCACGGCATACTGTAGCTCAGCGTGTATTGTGGCTGCACAGCCTTGCAAAGGAATTAGCCTTTTGAAAGAAACTTTGATTAGGAGTTGCACATGAATCACTCATTTACCAGCTGTTTCAGATGAATCAACTGTGCTTTTGTTATTTTGCAACCTGTGCAACTGTGAAAATGCCCCTTCACAAATCTCTCAATCATTCAATCTAGTTTATTGTTCTGCTCTGTCTGCAATAACACAATTGCATTAAAGATCCAAAGCTCGCAATCTATATATATATATATATATATATATATATATATCATATATATATTACATGATCTAACGCCTGAAGAAGGGTCTCGATCCAAACAGTCCCAATTCCTTCCCTCCAGAGATGCTGCCTGTCTCGCTGAGATACTCCAACATTTTGTGCCTATCTTCGGGTTAAACCAGCATCTGCTGTTTATTCCTATATATATATGCATGTGTGCGTGTGTATATGTGTATATATATATATGCGTGTGTGTGTGTATATATATATATAATATATGTGTGACTGTATGTGAATATATATGCGTGTGTGCGTGTGTGTGTTTATATATTATATGTGTGTGTATATGTGAATATATATATGCACATGTGTGTATATGTGTGTGTGTGTATATATATATATATATATATAATATATATATATATATATACACATGCACACACTGAATGTTTGTTTTCTCCTTTATTATATTGTATTATGTTTCCATATTCTGTGTAGGAAAGAACTGCAGATGCTGGTTTAAATCGAAGGTAGACTTAAAATGCTGGAGTAACTCAGCGGGACAGGCAGCATCTCTGGAGAGAAGGAATGGGTGACGTTTCGGGCCGAGACCCTTCCTCAGACTGTTTACATATTCTGTTGTGCTGCTGCACGTAAGAATGTCTTCGTTCTATCTGGGACACATGACAATAAAACCCTCTTGACCCTTGAAGTCCGGGTTTCATTAATCTTGCTGCCTTCTCCGCTGCTACTGGGTTTATGCTTGAGCCCAAATGCAAACATTCTTGAGCAATAACGGCGCGCTGTCTGTCATTCAGATCAGACGCATTTATTTTAACGCCGTAATATATTCATCTGTTGTACCTGACAGATGGCAGATGATGTCAAGCCTTCATGGGAAAAGAAGTGAACAGCAGGATCACCAGCTTTCTGACTCACACCTAATCTGCTAATGTGCGTAGCTGTTGACAAATCGTAACCAAGGTGAACATTCTGTTCCTCACCCATTGGTTTCAGGTTAGATCAAGATTGGAAATTAATAGCGAGTTAAAGATTAGAAGCTGCAGAACAAAACGGGGGTTGACTGTCGAGAGCAGAATGTAAAACTCAGGCAATTCCAGGAAATGCAATGAAAAGATGAAAGCTTGTGTTCATTTGTCCTGCTCTCCCATCTTCAGGCCTTTTCAACCCGAGCGAGCGATTTTGAAATGTGGGCAGTGTTATTGCCCGGGTAAATGTGGCGGCTATTTATACCCGGCAAGAATCGACAAACGGAATGAAAAAAAGCAAGAAGTGCTGGAGTAACTCGGCAGGTCAGGCAGCATCTCAATAGACAATAGACAACAGGTGCAGGAGTAGGCCGCCTTCAATGTGATCACGGCTGATCATCCCCAATCAGTACCCCGTTCCTGCCTTCTCCCCATATCCCCTGACTCCGCTATCTTTAAGAGCCCTGTCTAGCTCTCTCTTGAAAGTATCCAGGGAACCGGCCTCCACCGCTCTCTGAGGCAGAGAATTCCACAGACTCTCTGGAGAACATGGGTCACTATCACAACATTAAAGAAACATTCAGACGGGTACATGGATAGCACAGGTTTAGAGGGATATATGGGCCAAATGCCGGCAGGTGGGACTAGTGTAGATGGGGCATGTTGATTGGTGTGGGCAAGTTGGGCCGAAGGGCCTGTTTTCATGCTATTTCACTGTGGGCAGGCAACGTTTTGGGTTGGGAAACAAAATGGCTGAATATTTAAGAAGGAACTGCAGATGCTGGAAAAATCAAAGGTAGACAAAAATGCTGGAGGAACTCAGAGGGTGAGGCAGCATCTATAGATGCTGCCTCACCCGCTGAGTTCCTCCAGCATTTTTGTCTACCATGGCTAAATATTTATTCGGTTTCAGTGATATTTTTGATGCAATTTTGGATGCTAATATATCTCTTCTTTGACAAGCCGGATAGAACCTCACAGGTCTGTCTGAACACTTGGCACTGGAGGAGGGTTTGTAGCCCAAGAGCCGTCTCTAATATCGCAGCAGTTGCTCACAATAAGGGGTAGGCCATTTAGAACGGAGATGAGGAAACACTTTCTCACACAGAGAGTTGTGAGTCTGTGGAATTCTCTGCCTCGGAGGGCGGTCGATGGAGGCCGGTTCACTGGATACTTTCAAGAGGGAGCTAGATAGGGCTCTTAAAGATAGTGGAGTTGCTGAGTTGACACGGTCCCAACCTGCCACGGTTTCTCTTTAATATTCTCACGTGCAAAGTATCTCAAACTTATTTTTATTTAAAGAGAATGTATTTGATCTCGAGACTTTTGGGAGAACCAGCAAGGTTTTGTATGAAGTGTTGAACCCTGGGAGAAAAATGACTCTTCAAATCCGCCTGCTCTGTGAATCCCCAGTTCCCACCGAATAAAATGCTAATCCCAGTCTGCTTTTAGGAGAATGACTGGTTTGCTGCAGTTTGTTTTTGCCACTGGCATTATTCCTGCCAATGCGCATCACTGTAGATGCTCCAACTTCAGCAGTTGTATAGGGCTCTGGTAAGACCACATCTGGAGTATTGTGTACAGTTTAGGCCTCTTAATTTGAGGAAGGACATCCTTGTGATTGAGGCAGTGCAGTGTAGGTTCACAAGATTGGTCCCTGGGATGGCGGGACTGTTGCATGAGGAAAGATTGAAAAGGCTAGGCTTGTATTCACTGGAGTTTAGAAGGATGAGGGGATACCTTATAGAAACATATAAAATTATAAAAAGTCTGTACAAGCTAGATGCAGGAAGCATGTTCCCAATGTTGGGCGAGTCAAGAACCAGGGCCCACAGTCTTAGAATAAAGGGGAGGCCATTTAAGACTGAGGTGAGTAAAAAACGTTTTCACCCAGAGAGTTGTGAATTTGTGGAATTCCCTGCCACAGATGGCAGTGGAGGAAAAATTAATTGGATGGATTTAAGAGAGAGTTAGCTAGAGCTCTAGGGGCTAGTGGAATCAGGGGATATGGGGAGAAGGCAGGCACGGGTTATTGATTGGGGATGAACAGCCATGGTCACAATGAATGGCAGTGCTGGCTCGAAGGGCTGAACGGCCTCCTCAGGCACCTATTTTCTATGTTTCTATGTTTCAGGTTACCCTTGCTTTCCCTCTCTCCATCCCTTCCCCATTAGTCAGAAGAAGGGTCTCGACCCGAAACGTCGCCTATCTCCTTCGCTCCTTAGATGCTGCTGCACCCGCTGAGTTTCTCCAGCTTTTTGTGTAACCCTTCCCCATTATAGTTCACCGACCGGTCTGTTCTCAGTCTGCAGAAGGGTCTCAACCCAAAACGTCACCCATTCCTCCTATCCAGAGATGCTGCCTGTCCCGTTGAGTTACTGCAGCATTCTGCATCTATCTTTGCTGTAAACCAGCATCTGCAGTTCCTTCCTATGCAGCAGACTACAACCTTGTTTGCTTGTGTAGACTGACTTTGACAATATCCATATGGGTAATCCTGGCATCATCTTGTCAGTAATGTGAGCAAACTGCTGTCACGGACAGAATGGTGATTCACTCATGATCCGCAGAGTGTGTTCCATGCACATAACGCCCTCCGTGCCTAAACAAAACCCGCCCTGCATCGTATATTCCGCTTCGGTAGCCTACGATCCAACGTGATGAACATAGATTTCTCCAATTTCAAGTAATACCCTCTCATCCCCGTGATCGCTCATCTCCCGTCCCCGAGTCCCTTGTCTCTCCTTCCTTCCCCCCTCTTTCCTCTCCCTCCTGTCCCTTTCCGCCCATACCCCCACCCCCCCCCCCCCCCCCTCCAGCTTTCCATTTCACGCCTCCTAATATCTCTTTATTGAACATCATTCTGTCTCCTCTTGGGAAGAAACAGCATCTTTCCAACAACAGTCAGGCTATTAAACACTACAATCTCCCAACTAAGCTCTGAACCACATATTTTAGTTTTTGCACTATTATAGTGCCTGGCTTTTTATATATATATATGAACATCTTTTTTGTTGTTTATGATGATGTTTACAGAGTACCAGGTTCAGATGCCTGTAATGCTGCTGCAAGTAAGAATGTCATTGTTCCATTTTGGAGACATGTGGCTTTTGACCCACATCCAGCCTTTGTCACTCACTCCACCCGTCTACTAATCTCAAACCCCCCCAACCCCACCCCCAAAGGTTTGTTGGATTCAAAAAAATCAATAAATTGAGGATTGCCGATCTTTTATTGACCGGTCGATAGATAGACACAAAAAGCCGGAGTAACTCAGCGGGTCAGGCAGCATCTCTGGAGAGAAGGAATATTTCGGACCCTTCTTCAGAATGAGAGTCAGGTGGATGGGAAACAAGAGATATAGGTGGTGATATAGAGAGATATAGAACAAATGAATGAAAGATATGCAAAAAAGTAACGGTGATAGAGGACACAGTTACGCGGCTGCAGTTATTTGTTTCTATACATAGACAGAGCATGGTGGTCAGCATGGACAAGGTAGAAGCATAGAAAATAGATGCAGGAATAGGCCATTCGGCCCTTTGAGCCAGCACCGCCATTCAATATGATCATGGCTGATCATCCAAAATCAGTACCCAGTTCTTGCCTTCTCCCCATATCCCTTGATTCCATTAGCCCTAAGAGCCACATCCAACTCTCTCTTGAATACATTCAGTGAATTGGCCTCCATTGCCTTCTGTGGCAGAGAATTCCACAGATTCACAACTGCTCTGGGTGAAAAGGTTTTTCCTCATCTCAGTCCAAAATGGCCTCCCCCTTATTATTAAACTGTGACCCGTGGTTCTGGACTCCCACAACACCGGGACCATTTTTCCTGCATCTAGCATCCCTTAATAATTTTCTATGTTTTTGTAAGATCCCCTCTCATCCTTCCAAATTCCAGTGAATACAAGCCCGGCCGATCTGATCCAGGTGGGCGAGAGGCCTGTTTCCGTGCTGGGCCGAGGGGCCTTCTCCCGTGCTGTACGACTCTGCGAATCTAAAGGGTAAAGCTGAATTCTTCTGAAGGGCGGCACATGCGTTTGCAAAATGTGATATCAAATGGAACTATGATTCGCACAGCCGCGTTCACCTCCCTCACGAGGTCACCGGTGGATACGACGCATCTCAGAAAAATATAAAAGTCACATTGTTTGAAGGCTGGATTTCTGCTGCCCTTTTGGAAATCCGTACTGCTGTTTCTGCAGTATTGATTTTATTATCACCAGCTTTGCTATTTCCTGTGGATTTTTTTTGCAGTTCAGGACAATTTCTGACAATTCTCAAGCCTCAGCATGGCTGCTTACAGTAGTTGCTAACCACAGCATGAAACGTCCTGCACAGACTCACTGTCACCCCAAACCTGCCAGCGGCTCTCGAGAGGGAGGCAGAGGAGCGGGGTTGGTTTTAGTTTTAGTTTGGAGTTACATCATGGAAACAGGCCCTTCGGCCCGCCAAGTCCACGCCGACCATCGATCACCCGTTCACCCGTTAGCTCCATGCTATCCCACTTTCTCATCCACTCCCTACACACTAGGGGCAATCTACAGACGGCCAATTAACCTACAAACCTGAACGTCTTTGGGTGCACCCAGAGTAAACCCGCACCGATCTAAAGAAGGGTCTCGACCCTAAACGTCACCTATTCCTTTTCTCCAGAGATGCTGCCTGGCCTGTTGAGTTACTCCAGCAGTATTTCAGTCAAATGTACAAACCTGTAGGTCTTTGGAGTGTGGGAGGAAACCGGAACACCTGGAGAAAACCCACACGGTCATAGGGGAAGCGTGCAAACTTTGCACAGACAGCACCGAAGGTCAGGATCGAACCCAGGTCTCTTATGGCCGCCCAAAACCCTGATGAAATTTATCCCTGGATTTTACAATAAGCAGATACTGGGAAATTTGAAGAAGGGTCTCGATCCGAAACGTCACCTATTCCTTTGCTCCATAGATGCTGCCTCACCCGCTGAGTTTCTCCAGCATTTTTATCTACCTGGCAGATATGATGTGTTGGTTTTAAATTTTGAATTCCAGCAGTTTTGTTTCAACTAATCAAACATCTGAGGTTTGATTTTCTCCGATAAAATTGCTGTTTTAGCAAAATAAAGTAGTGAACTCTCAATATGGTTGAGAAGTGAAGGCATAACAATCAGACAAGATATCAATCATGTTCCTTGTGCTGACATTGTACGAAGTGAGTTTGCAAGCAAGTTTTTCTCTCCACTTAGTGGTAAGTGGGTAAGAAATCTCATCGCCTGCTGTCAACACACTGACATCTTGTGGTCACTAGACAGACACAAAATGCTGGAGTAACTCAGCGGGACAGGCAGCATCTCCGGAGAGTAGGAACGGGCAACGTTTCGGGTCGAGACCCTTCTTCAGATCCAAAACGTCACCCATTCCTTCTCTCCAGAGTTGCTGCCTGTCCCGCTGAGTTGCTCCAGCATTTCGTGTCAATCTTCGGTTTAAACCAGCATCTGTGGTTCTTTCCTGCACACCTTGTGGACACTCGCGACTGCAGTCAATATCTCGTTAGAAAACATTATTCACAAGATATAGTAGAATTAGGCCATTCGGCCCATCGGGTTCACTCCGCCTATCACTCATGGCTGATCTCTGCCTCCTAATCCCATTTTCCTGCCATCCCCCCATAAGCTTCGACACCCGTTCTGAATCAAGATTTGTCCGTCTCTGCCTTAAAAATATCCACTGACTTGGCCTCCACAACCCTCTGTTAAGAGAGCCAAGAGGGTTTTATTGTCATGTGGCCCAGATGGAACAATGACATTCGTACTTGCTGCAGCACAACAGAATATGGAAACATAGTGCATTGTAAACAATACAATGGCAATGAGTTCCACAGATTAACTACCCTCTGACTAAAGAGGTTCCTCCTCACCTCCTTTCTAAAAGAATGCCTTTTAATTCTGAGGTTATGACCTCTGGTCCGACCAGTGGAAACATCCTCCCCACATCCACTCTATCTCCTCCTCAACCTTCTAAACTCCAGCGAGTACAGGCCCAGTGCCGCCAAACGCTCGTCACATGCTAACCCACTCATTCCCGGAATCATTCTTGTAAACCTACTCTCGACCCTCTGCAGAGCCAGCACACCCTTCCTCTGACATGGGGTCCAAATTTGCTCACAATACCATGTATTCAAGGTACACTGATGTGCCATGGCAACACAGCCACAAAAACGCATTCGAATTTCAGACAATGTTTATTTTCTCACCAGAAAATTGGGAGAAATTCTAATTTCCTTATTGAGATACATGCTGCTGATTTTGACAAGATACGACCGCAAACAAAGCAAGTCACAAGAGCCAAGAGTGTTCAATTGCACATGAACACAGGCACAAAATGCTGTACTTGAATGTTTAATTGTCATATGCAACTACAATAGATCAATAAACCTACTTGTTCAAGAAGGAACTGCAGATGTTGGAAAAATCCAACGTAGATGAAAATGCTGGAGAAACTCAGCGGGTGTGGAGTGAAGGAATACGTGACGTTTCGGGTCGAGACCCTTCTTCAGACTGATGTGGGGGGTGGTGGGGGCGGGAAGAAGAAAGGAAAAGGCGGAGACAGTGGGCTGTGGGAGAGCTGGGAAGGGGAGGGGAAGGAGGGAGAAAGCAGGGACTAGGGAGGGGGAGTTGAAGTGCTGAGCCACCGGGAGATCTGGTTGGTTATTGCGAACTGAGCTAAGGTGTTGGGCGAAGCGATCGCCAAACCTACGCTCGGTCTCACCGATGTAGAACAGCTGACACCTAGAACAGCGCATGCAATAGATGAGGTTGGAGGAGGTGCAGGTGAACCTCTGCCGCACCTGGAAAGACTGATTGGGTCCTTGGATGGAGTCAAGGGGGGAGGTAAAGCGACAAGTGTAGCATTTCCTGTGGTTGCAAGGGAAAGTACCAGGGGAGGGAGTGGTTTGGGTGGGAAGGGACGAATTGACCAGGGAGTTACGGAGGGAGCTGTCTCTGTGGAAAGCCAAGGAGATGAGAAGATGTGGCCAGTGGTGGGATCCCGTTGGAGGTGGCGAAAATGTCAGAGGATTATCTGTTGTATGTGACGGCTGGTGGGGTGGAAGGTGAGGACAAGGGGGACTCTGTCCTTGTTACGAGTGGGGGGATGGGGAGTGAGAGCAGAGTTACAGGGTACAGAAGAGACCCTGGTGAGAGCCTCATCTATAATCGAAGAGGGGAACCCCCATTCCCTAAAGAATGAGGAACCTGTTCCACTCCGATGGAACACCTCATCCTGGGCGCAGATGCGGCACAGACGGAGGAATTGGGAGTAGGGGATAGAGTCCTTACAGGAAGCAGGGTGGGAAGAAATGTAGTCCAGATAGCCATGGGAGTCAGTGGGTTTATAGTAGATGTCGGTCAGTAGTCTGTTACCTGCAATGGAGATAGTGAGGTAGGGAGATGTTGGAAATGGTCCGGGTGTATTTGAGTGTCGGATGGAAGTTAGTGGTGAAATGGATGAAGTCAGTGAGTAGTGTATCGGTGCAGGAGGTAGCACCAATGCAGTCGTCGATGGAGCGGAGTAAACTCACTTGCAGCAGCATAACTGGTCTGTAAACACAATACACAGAAGTAATATATAATAAACAAAGATTCACTAAGTTAATAACTATAATATTAGTGCAATATAAAAGCCTGAGATGAAACGTCGCCTATCCATGTTCTCCTGAGATGCTGCCTGACCCATTGAGTTATTGTGACATTTGAAAACCAGCATCTGCCGCTCCAGTGTTAAAGTCGTCATTTATGGAGCCTGCTAAAGCAAGACCAAGTGCTAACATAAGAGAGGGACCAAGTCCTCAACTTGCATTGAAGATAAACAGAAAAAGCTGGAGTAACTCAGCGGGTCAGCCAGCATCTCTGGAGAAAAGGGATGGGTGCCATTTCGGGTCGAGACCCTGCGATCTTCGGTTTAAACCAGCATCTGCAGTTCCTTCCTCAACTTGTATTGTGATGATCAACAAATTACTGTCACATGCAAACAGTACATATTGGATGAAGTATTGGGTAGCCTGCAAGATGTAAGATGCCTGCTTCGGTTCCAGAGCACAATTACCGGTGGCCCATTCGTTCTGATGCAAATGTGCTCCACTTTCATCTTTCCATCTCATTATATAATTTCAGCAGCGAAACAGCACAGTGGTTATTGGCTGACCAAATATCCACCAGGGGTTTTGATTAGGTGGCTCACCTTCCCCAACTGTAAGGAAAGGAGATTTTAGCAACTGGTGGTGGACGTTATTCTTCAGAGTCTTTTCCCCCGAGGTGGGAACGTCAAGAGCCAGAGGACACAGGTTTAAAATCAGAGGCGCAAGACTTAAAAAGAGGAACTTTAACCTACAAACACGACCGTTTTTGGTATGCGGGAGGAAACCGGAGCACCTGGAGGAAACCCACGTGGTCACAGGGAGAACGTACAGACAGCATCCGCAGTCAGGATCAAACTCAGGTCTCTGGCGCTGTAAGGCAGCAACTCCACCACTGCGCCAGTGTCAGGAGTTGAGGGTGATTCATTGTCATGTACACCAAAAACAGAAGAATTAAATTCTTATTAGCAGCATAACAGTTATGTAAACGCTGTACTAATAATAAACAATAGACAATAGGTGCAGGAGTAGGCCATTTGGCCCTTCGAGCCAGCACCGCCATTCAATGTGATCATGGCTGATCATCCCCAATCAGTACCCCGTTCCTGCCTTCTCCCCATATCCCCTGACTCCGCTATCTTTAAGAGCTCTAGCTCTCTTTTGAAAGTATCCACAGAACCGGCCTCCACCGCCCTCTGAGGCAGAGAATTCCACAGACTTACAACTTTCTGGGTGAAAAGGTTTCCTTGTCTCCATTCTAAATGGCTTCCCCCTTATTCTTAAACTGTGGCCCCTGGTTCTGGACTCCCCCAACATCGGGCACACTTTTCCTGCCTATAGCGTGTCCAAACCCTTAATAATCTTACGTGTTTCAATAAGATCCCCTCTCATCCTTTTAAATTCCAGAGTACACAAGCCCAGCCACTCCATTCTCTCAACATATGACAATCCTGCCATCCCAGGAATTAACCTTGTGAACCTTCACTGCACTCCTTCAATAGCAAGAGTGTCCTTCCTCAAATTTGGAGACAAAAACTGCACACAATACTCCAGGTGTGGTCTCACTAGGGCTCTGTACAACTGCAGAAGGACCTCTTTGATCCTATACTCAATTCCTCTTGTTATAAAGGCCAACATGCCATTCACTTTCTTCACTGCCTGCTGTACCTGCATGCTTACTTTAATTAACTGATGAACAAGGACCCCCAGATCCCGTTGTACTTCCCCTTTTCCCAACTTGACGCCATTTAGATAATAATCTGACTTACTGTTTTTGCTACCAAAGTGGATAACATCTCATTTATCCACATTAAACTGCATCTGCCATGCATCTGCCCACTCACCCAACCCGTCCAAGTCACCCTGCATTCCCATAGCATCCTCCTCACAGTTCACACTGCCACCCAGCTTTGTGTCATCGGCAAATTTGCTAATGTTACTTGTAATCCCTTAATCTAAATCATTAATATATATTGTAAATAGCTGCGGTCCCAGCACCGAGCCTTGCGGTACCCCACTAGTCACTGCCTGTCATTCTAAAAGGTACCCGTTAATCCCTACTCTTTGTTTTCTGTCTGCCAACCAATTTTCTATCCATGTCAGCACTCTACCCCCAATACCATGTGCCCTCATTTTTCCAACTAATCTCCTATGTGGGACCCTATCAAATGCTTTCTGAGAGTCCAGGTACACTACATCCACTGTCTCTCCCTTGTTCATTTTCCCAGTTACATCCTCAAAAAATTCCAGAAGATTAGTCAAGCATGATTACCCCTTCGTAAATGCATGCTGACTTGGACCGATCTGCTACTGCTATCCAAATCCTGCTACTGCCATCCAATAATGAAGGAAAAAAAGTTCAATAAATTTAAAAAAAAAACAATATTAGTGCCAAAGAAAAGCTCTGAAGTTCCTAGTGCAACTAAGACAGTTTGTAGTTGGTAGTTTAGTTGGAGCTTGTAGTGTTCCAGAGCCTGGTGGTTGTTGGGAAGAAGCTGTTCCTGAACCGGGAGGTCAGGGTTTTCAGACTCCTGTACCTTCATCCCGAAGGCAGGAGTGAGATCTGGGTGTGGCCAGGGTGATGTGGGTCCTTGTTGATGCTGCAAAGGATACATACTAGGGTGCTCGCAATTTTCTTGGTTGAGTTAAAGGTTTGTGTCTGAATTTCACCAGCTAAATTGCCAGCAAATCAAAACCCAGGAGTCATTTAAACTAACGCTCCTGAATTCAATTTCACAGCCATTTACACAGTAACCCCGAACCTTGGCTGATAATTACTTCTTGAAATAAATGAATAAATATGATAAAAAGATGTTCCATTGTTTACCAAAGCAATTAAAACTTCAATTAATGGTTGATTCATATTTTAATTGCAATTAGTTATTTTAATTGCTTGGTGGTCCTAATGTTAAGATGGGTTGTTTATCCATTATTTTATCCATTGTTTACCTAACACAATCATTTCCTTTTGCTATTTGTTCTTCATTGCACATTCCATTTCTTGTTTTACTCCAATAGTTAATTGTATCAACATAGAACATAGAATATAGCACAGGGCCTTCAGCCCACAATATCTGTGCCGAACAGGATTTCATAAGTGATAGGAGCAGAATTAGGCCATTCGGCCCATCATGTCTTCTCCTTTCCCCCCATAACCCCTGACACCCATACTAGTCAGGCAAGACCAACCCTTATCTGCCTGAATATAACCCATAACCCTCCATATCCATGTGCTTATCCAAATGTCTCTTAAAAGCCACAACCTCCACCACCATCCCTGCCAGCGTGTTCCAGGCACCCACCATCCTCGGTGTGAAAAATTTGCCCTGCACATCTCCTTTAAACTTTGTCTCTCTGTCCTTAAAGACCTCGTGTGTTTGATATTTCCATCCTGGGAAATAGGTTCTGGCTGTTGATGCCTGTCATAATTTTATAGACTTATATCAGGTCTTCCCCCACTTCAGAGAAAACAATCCAAGTCTGTCCCACCTCTCTCTATAGCTAATAGCTTCTAATCCAGGCATTATTCTGGTGAACCTCCTCTGCACCCTCTCCAAACCCTCCACATGCTTCCTGTAATGGGGCAGCCAGAACAGCACACCATACTCCAAATGTGGCCCAAAGAAGTCCTTAAAGCAGCTTCATGACCTCTTCACTCTTTTGCTCAATGCCACGACTAATAAAGGCAAGCGTGCCATATATCGACCACATTTATTTTCTGAACCTTTGCTCCCTGGAATAAATAAATCAGTTCCTTTACCAATTACTTTCGGATTCGGTAGAAAACGTATTCTTTTCTCTTTATTACCAAATACACAATTTTTCCTACTGATGTACAAGGTGCTACAATAACACACCATTAAAATGCTGCGTAGAACTCCTGGGTTGAATTAACGGTGTAGAACTAGGAGAAAATGGATGTGAAAATGTTGATCACTTGTGACAATTAGAAACACCTTTTATTCTAAATGTACATTTCACCGTTTTAAAACTCTTTCTGTTATTAAATGGCAACTCAGGCGTTGGCAGCAAGGATTAATTAATGAAAGATTTAAACTGAGGTGATTTACATTCATTTCATCATGAAAATCTTTCACGCCACTTTATTAATAGGTACAGTAGACATTCTGTAGCCAGATTAAATTAGAATCGGTTTACTCTAAAGGCAAAACAAGTGATGAAGACTTTTTAATGAAATGTTACATAAAGAATGTTCCTTAAATGTACATAAATGTCCCGTATAAAATAATTCCACCCCGACCTCTCTTTTCCAGCTTTCTCCACCCTATTTCGACCAATCTGAAGAAGAGTCCGAAGAGTCCAAAACGTGTCTGTCCATTCCCTCCACGATGTCTTGAATCCAGAAGCAGAAAGAGATTTGGTTAGGTTTACGGTAGATGCCAGATTTCAAGGTGTGACGCAGTCACAGAATGGACTAAACAGGACAGGTGATTAGATGATATGCACTGCAAATAATGTTAAAAGTAGCAAAAAATAAAATTGAAAGAGATCAGGGATATCTTTACACCTAAGTATGTCCGCAATGGTGCAGCTGGTAGAATTGCTGCCTCAGAGCACCAGAGACCTGGGTTCGATCCTGACCTCGGTTGCTGTCCGTGCGGAGTTTGCACGCTTTCCTGTGACCATGTGGTGTTCCTCCAGGTGCTCCTTTCTATTACTCTCTGTGACTCGATCACAAACAGTATTATTATAATTATCTGAGAGTGACTGTATTATAATTTTGCCCAAAATTATATACCAATAAAGAACAATAAGAAGCCATAAACCTGACGTAACAGTCTGCTGATCTTGCTTAAGATTTACAATCTTCAAGCAAATTTATTTTCTGAAAGATGAACAAGTACAATTGCAAGTCTAGCATAAATATATCATTATTGTCAACAACCTTCCATATAACTCTTCAGATAGACAAAATAATAAGTAGATCGCAGCTTCGTGAACTAAGCTAATTCTTTGTAATTAACTTTTAAATATAGACAGGATTTTCTGCTTCTATCTGACTCTCAGATTTCAAACTGGAATTCTCATAGGATTCTCCAAACATTCCCATTTCAAACAGAATCAGTACTTGACGCCCCAGAAGAGAATAAGAGAAAGAATTTCCGCATTTTCGAAAATGTAGTTCCTCAAATTTAAAATTAAATGTATATTGAAAGCATTGTTCAAGTCTAAATTACACAACTTTCTAATGCATCCGTACTGACAACACAAAAACGTTTTCACCCAGAGAGTTGTGAATTTGAGGAATTCCCTGCCACAGAGGGCAGTGGAGGCCAAATCACTGGATGGATTTAAGAGAGAGTTAGATAGAGCTCTAGGGGCTGGTGAAATCAATGGATATGAGGAGAAGGCAGGCACGGGTTATTGATTGGGGACGATCAGCCATGGTCACAATGAATGGCGGTGCTGGCTCGATGGACCGAATGGCCTTCTCTGGCACCTATTTTCTATATTTCAATGTTTCTATGTTCCTACTGGCGTCCCCACCATTGAAGGGATCTAGGCGATGCTTCAGAAAGGCAGACAGCATCATCAGGGAGCCACTCCACCCTGGCCACTCTCTCATCTCGCTCCGAAGAAAGTACAGGAGCCTGAAAAATGTGACCTCCAGGTTCAAGAACAGCTTCTTCACAGCAACCGTAAGGTCATAAGTGATAGGAGCAGAATTAGGCCATTCGGCCCATCAAGTCTACTCCGCATTTCAATCATGGCTGGTCTATCACTCCCTCTCAACCCCATTCTCCTGCCTTCTCCCCATAACCCGGACACCCATATTAATCAACCTCTTGAACAATGCACAACGCTAACCTCAGCGATTATGAACTTCTATGGACTGTATATTTGTTTACACTATGGACTTTGGGTTTTTTAGATTACTGCAAACTTTTGAAGCACGGAATACCAATAAGCAACGTTCTATCCAAATTCCGCCGTGTATCTCTGATGCGCCAGTGCAGTTATTTGTGTTACTCAACTGTTCAATCAATCATTTGCACCTCTCTGTATTCATGTCCTCAGATACACCATGCATTGATACAATCAGTTCAAACTCAAGCACAATAGATAGTAAGGAAGGTTACAGTTCAATCCCACTTACACAATCTATCTACTGAGTTTAAAAGAATGGGGGGGGGGGGGTGGGAGGGGACCTCATTAAAACGTACAGAATAGTCAAAGGCTTGGAATAGAGTGGATGTGGAGAGGTAGTGGGAGAGTCTACAGCCTCAGAATTAAAGGAGGTTCTTTTAGGAAGGAAATGAGGAGGAATTTATTTGTTCAAAGGGTGGTGAATCTGTGGGATTCTTTGCCACAGACGGCAGTGGAGGACAAGCCAGAGGATATATACGGTCCCAATTCTGCTCCAACTTTAAAGGCAGAGATAGATAAGATCCTTGTTTAAGAAAGAACTGCAGATGCTATAAAAATTGAAGGTAGACAAAAATGTTGAAGAAACACAGCAGGGGAGGCAGCATCTGTGGAGGGAAGGAATAGGCAACGTTTCGGTTTGAGACCCTTCTTCAAGACCCGAAACGTCGCCTATTCCTTCTTTCCATAGATGCTGCCTGTCCCGCTGAGTTTCTCCAGCATTTTTGTCTACCTTAGATAAGATTCTTGATTAGTGCGGGATTAATCAGAGGTGGGGTGGGAGATTGCAGCCTTTGCGTGGTCCGCCCTGTTTCGACGAATGCAATCAACCTGGCGTGCACAAGCAAATAAGATCAAATAGAACAAGTCGTCCTTCAAATTTAGGCTGTGCACGCCATACGCAAGAAGAAGTCAGAGGTTACGGGGAGAAGGCAGGAGAATGGGGATGAGAGGGGAGGGATGGATCAGCTGTGATTGAATGGCGGACTAGACTCGATGGGCTGATGGGCCTAATTCTGCTCCAACTTTAAACTTGGCTTGAACATTAATAGCCCATTATCTGTTTATTTGAACTTTATCAGTTTATTTATCCATGTGTGTATATAATTATATAATGATATATGGACACACTGATCTGTTTTGTAGTCAATGCCCGCTATGTTTTGTTGTGCTGAAGCAAAGCAAGTCCTATCAGGGACACATGACAATAAACTCACTTCAACTTGAACTTGAACTAGAACAAGTCGTCTGACAAATTTAGGCTGTGCACGCCATACGCAAGAAGAAGTCAGAGGTTACGGGGAGAAGGCAGGAGAATGGGGATGAGAGGGGAGAGATGGATCAGCTGTGATTGAATGGCGGACTAGACTCGATGGGCCGAACGGTCCCAATTCTGCTCCAACTTTAAACTTGGCTCGGACGAAAACTAGGGTTTCGGCCCAAAACGTTGCCCATCTCCTTAGCTCCTTAAATGCTGCTGCACCCGCTGAGTTTCCACAGCTTTTTGTGTACCCTATGAACATTAATAGCCCATTATCTGTTATTTGCACTTTATCAGTTTATTTGTTCATGTGTGTGTATATAATGATATATGGACACCCTGATCTGTTGAAGCAAAGCAAGAATGTCATTGCCCTGTCAGGGACACATGACAATAAACTCTCTTGTACTTGAACTTGGGTTGGAAGGAGGAAGCCAAAGGAGCTGTGGCGCGCAGGCGCCGCGGGGACGATTAGCATATGATTAGCATGTGATTAGCATGCGGCTGACGCACTTCCGGCGGATGTGGCCCGCTGTGTTGACATGGTGAAGTAGTGAGGCGAGAGCGGCCGTTTGACAGCGACGCCCGCTCGACGCGGTAAGCCCGTTGCTGCTCCCTCCCCACACACCCACATACACCCACACAGATACACACACGACGCGCGGAGCCGAGGGAACGGGGGCGGGGGCAAGGGGGGGGGGTGAAGGTGAATAAACGGCGGAGGCCGCGGCTGGTTACCGGGGAGACGAGGCCGTGGCGGCGGCGGCGGCTGTTGTTGTGGTGCGGGCGGGCAGACAGACAGCCAGCCGCAGCGACCCCCGCAGGCCGGGCGGACCAACCGCAGCCAGACAACTCCCAAACTGCACAAGAAAGTGTCAAAGAAGGAACTGCAGATGCTGGAAAATCGAGGGTACACGAAATGCTGGAGAAACTCAGCGGGGGCGGTAGCAGCAGCAGCAGCAGCATCTATGGAGCGAAGATGATGTACGGGGTACTGATTGGGGATGATCAGCCATCATTCATACTGAATGAGCTTCAGGAACCATTTCAGAAAAATAGGCTACACAAAATGCTGGAGAAACTCAGCGGGTGCGGCAGCGGCATCTACATAGAAAATAGGTGCAGGAGTAGGCCATTCGGCCCTTCGAACCTGCACCGCCATTCAATATGATCATGGCTGATCATCCAACTCAGCATCCTGTCCCTGCCTTCTCCCCATACCCCCTGATCCCATTAGCCACAAGGGCCACATCTAACTCCCTCCTAAATATAGCCAACGAACTGGCCGTCCGAAAAAGGGTCTCAACCCGAAACGTCGCCTATCTCCTTCGCTCCTTAGATGCTGCTGCACCCGCTGAGTTTCTCCAGCCTTTTGTGTACCCTGGCCTCAACTACCTTCTGTGGCAGAGAATTCCGCAGATTCACCACTCTCTGTGTGAAAAATGATTTTCTCATCTCGGTCCTAAAACACTTCCCCCTTATCCTTAAACTGTGACCCCTTGTCCTGGACTTCCCCAACATCGGGAACAATCTTCCTGCATCTAGCCTGTCCAACCCCTTAAGAATTTTGTAAGTCTCTATGAGATCCCCGCTCAATCTTCTAAATTCCAGCGAGTACAAGCCGAGCCTATTAGTCTTTCTTCATATGGAAGTCCTGCCATCCCAGGAATCAGTCTGGTGAACCTTCTGTGTACTCCCTCTATGGCAAGAATGTCTTTCCTCAGATTAGGAGACCAAAACTGTACGAATACTCCAGGTGTGGCATATTGCCTGTGGAGCAAAGATGATGTACGGGGTACTGATTGGGGATGAACAGCCATGATCACACTGAATGGCGGTGTGCTGGCTCGAAGGGCCGAATGGCCTACTCCTGCACCTATTGTCTATGTTTCTATGAAGGAAATAGGCAACGTTTCCTATTTCCTACGCTCCGTAGCTGCTACTTTTCGGGCCGAATAGACAACGTTTTCGAGCCGAATAGGAACCATTCAGCATCAGCATCAATGGAGCGAAGGAAATAGGCAACGTTGCCTATTTCCTTCGCTCCACAGATGCCACATTTCGGGCGAAATAGAAGCCATTTCAGGAAATAGGCAACGTTTCGGGCCGAATAGGAACCATTTCAGGAAATAGGCAATGTTTCAAGCTGAATAGGACGATTTCCTTCGCTCCATTGATGCTGATGCTGCACCCGCTGAGTTTCTCCAGCAATTTTTGTCTACCTTTGATTTTCCAGCATCTGCAGTTCCTTCTTAAACACAGCAGAAAGTACTGTTGACAATGGAAATCTTGCAGACAGACGCTGGAACCCCCCCGAATAAATTTTGAGGTTTATTATTGCCATGGTGTGTGCGCTGAGCTGCATCTAGATCGTTAGTACGCTGAAAAACTCTTGGTAGAGCTTTATAGATAGATAGACAGACACAAGATGCTGGAGTAACTCAGCAGCACAGGCTGTAGCAAAGAAAAGTGTTGACACCAGGACCTTTCAGAGATGCTGGAAGCTCGAATAAAGGTCTAGGTTTATTATTTCTCAATGTGTGCTGAGCTGAGGTATACTATCTACTGAAGATAGACACAAAATGTTGGAGTAACACAGCGGGTTCGGGCAGCTTCTCTGGAGAGAAGGAATGGGTGACGTTTCTGGTCGAGTAGCCTGTCGAAAGAGTTAGACCATTAAGAGTCTTCTACTTTCTATGATTAGTGTAGTTTAGATTCTTGAGACTTGAGACAGTGGAGAGGGACACATGACATGTGGATATCAACAACAAAGTGTTAACAATGGAGACACAAAGAGCAGCAGATGCTGGAATCTTGAATAAAGATTTAGATTTATCATTGTCATATGTGCCGAAGTATACCATCTATTGCGGATAGACACAAAATGCTGGAGTAACTCACGTGGGTCAAGCAGCATTTCAGGAGAGAAGAAATGGGTAGGAAGGAACAGCAGATGCTGGTTTACACCGAAGATAGATGCAAAGTGCTGGAGTAACTCGATGGGACAGGCAGCATCTCTGGAGAGAAGGAATGGGCGACGTTTCTGGTCGAGTAGCCTGTCTGGAAAGTCTTTTACTTTCTATTATTAATGTAGTTTAGAGATACGGCATGGAAAAAGGCCCTTCGGCCCATTGAGTTCATGCCCACCATTTGTGGACATGACTGCAGATTGCCATCACTAATCATTTGTTCTATATCGCTCTACATAACCGTTTATATCTCTTGTTACCCTCTCCCCTGACTCTCAGTCTGAAGAAGGGTCCTGCCCTGAAACATCACCCATTCCTTCTCTCCAAAGATGCTGCCTGTCCCACTGAGTTACTCGAGTTATTTGTGTCCATCTTCGGTGTAAACCAACATTTGCAATTCCTTCCTATACTATCTATTGTGCTTGAGTTTGAACTGATGATATCAATGCATGGTATGTCTGAGGACATAATGCAGAGAGGTGCAAGAGACTGCAGAACAAAAAACACAAAGTGCTGGGATAACTCAGTGGGTCAGGCAGCATCTCTGGAGAACATGGATCTCTGGATGGCCACATTCTCCAAAGATGCTGCCTGACCTGCTGAGTTAACCCAGCACTTTATGTTCATTTCTGTAAAGTGCATCTGCAGTTCCTAGTTTCTACACAGTATATCTGACCATTTTGGATAGCGTGCAAAGCAAAGCTTTTCACAGTACCTTGGTGCATGTGACAATAATTAACCTTGATTTTCCAGCATCTGCAGTTCCTTCTTAAACATTCTGATATGCTTGGTGTTACCACACCCAAAGAGCGTACAAGGTTTGAGAACCACGATGACACACGGAGTGGTTTACATTTAATGTAATCATCACACATGGTAGTGCACACAGTCTATCTATAGCCTTTCCAGAAAATTGGTTTTGAAGATTTGAATGAGAATGGAGTTGACATTTGAGGGAAGAGGGTGTTCCATGGGGTGTTTGCAACTGACTGGATAGACGAGACTGTTTTCATCTCCTGTATTTTTCTATAAAGAACAATGTTAGACACAGCAGGGATCCTCTTAAGCTCTCACATTCAGTAAATATCACAAGCATTGCTTTATAGTTCATGGAAGGGAGCCTGTAAAGCAGTATATTTCAAAGAACAAATAATATTGTTTAAAATGTTATTTGTATCCTGTGCTATTTAGGTGCTGGTAAGCATATGGAATATAATCTTGACTTTAATATATTATGCTGGTGCATATTTATTTACATAAGTGTGTTGCCAGATCAACGTAAAATACTATCTCGAGGCGCAAAATCCTGGTTACATTGCCATTTGGAGGTCAAAGTGCCCTAAGAATTGCTGAAATCACAATTTACTTCCATAATAATCACAAACATAGGCATAGCAAAATCTGATTTCTTCTTGAGCTGCCTTTAGGTGTTCCATTTGTTTTGAAACAGTGCAAGTACTCTCTTTGATGCAGATAAATACATTTCAAAGCCATTAAGCAATTTAAGTGAACTATAATCCTGGCTTGATTTTTTTTTTCTGTGTCACTGGCTGAAGGGTAGCAATTAAAAATGGGTGCTTTCTAATTTTGTTTCTGCTTGTAGCTCTAGTAATATGATGTAGTTAAACATAGTTAAAGTTTTTAGTTTTACGAGAAGATCTGTTGCTTTCAAATGCTGCTCGCTGTTTTTGTCAGTTTTCAAATTATTATTGGAGTTCAAAATCAAAATGTAATTGTGGGTTGCATGCTTGGTGAGGTGGAAAAATATGAGATTGGCCCTGGCTCAAATTCATTCAATCTTGCATCTGTCATAGCTGGAATCGCTGTAGACTTTTGTTGTGCGTAGGCTGAATATGTTTTGTAGTTTGCCCTCTGGTTCCAACTGCATTGCAAAGTATTTATTTTTGGAATTCCTTGACTTTTTCAGTTAAAATTGAAAAAGTTGTATTTGATTTGAAAAGAAGTATTTGATTTGTACACACGGTGATCTTCGATAGTTAATAGTGCTTTCTTTGTCACATATGCAATTGCACAGTGAAATTCTTTTTGCATATATCACACCGTAGGCGCCGCACATTGTTCAAAGTCTATAGTCTGGTCGGCCCGCCGCTCAATGTACTGGAGCAGTTCCCGCGAACTGACGTCCCTCTCCTTTTCTCTCCTCGCCCAGCCATCTTTGTAGTCCCGGGGGGTGTCTCCTGCAGCTGACCTTGAAGTTGCTGGAGGCATTACCCCCGTTCACCCTCCTACCCGGCCCTTGCTTCTAGTGCCCAACGTCTCCAGTTCCCTCCCGGTTGCGCCATCCGCCGAGCCTCCGGGCTGGTTACCGATCCCAATGAGTCTTTGTGCGGATCATCTACCTGCCTGGATTATTTGATTGTTTAAAACAAATCTTATTGGTTGATTTGCTTATTAAAAAGTTCTCCTGTTTTTAATTGTTGCTGGATGGAACCTCATGATATTCATTTTCACAAACCTGCGAGAAACGCTGCATGGATTAACTAAAGTAATATATTGTATAATTATAGACACAGTATGGCAGAGATTGGATGCTGGTGTGGAAGGAAGATGTTTCACATAAGCCAGGAGGGCCAAGTAACAAATGCTGGAGTGAAATGAAGAAGTAATGAAGAAGAAAGCATTGGTCAGGGAATGTATGTCAATTGGTTGAAGATTGGTGTTTTGGGTGGATGTTGGGATGACACGTGGTAGAAAAATAAATGCAAGGAAAATAATGTCAAGTCCTGAGTTACAGTGGAGAGCATTGGCTGACTTCTTATGGTGACTTGCCAACTTCCATCAATGTGAACTATAGGTTACAAATGGGAACGTTTACACATATGATGTTCGCAGAGGATTTATATATTTAGTTCTGTCTTTCTTGGCTTCTGAAGGAACTGATTGTTGGCATGAATGCCAAAAGCACAGAATACCCTTCTAAATAACGGGAAGTTTGGATTTTTGGCCCGTGTAAGGTAATCAAGACAGCTTGATTGTGTTAGCCATGCTAAAAAATGATCAATTCAGCATCACTAAACAAGGGTCTTGGGGTGAAGCTAACACACCGAAAGTAGTCATAGACCCATTCGATTAAAAGCCTTTATTTGTTTGGAGATATAGCGTGGAAACATGCCCTTTTTGTCCACGGAGTCAGCACTGACCAGCGATCCCCGCACATTAACACCACCCTCCGCACAGTAGGGACAATGTTACATTTGTACCAAGCCAATTAACCTACAAACCTGTACGTCTTTGCAGTGTGGGAGAAAACCAAAGATCTCGGGGAAAACCCACACAGGTCATTTGGGGAGAATGCTACAGACAGCACCTGTAGTCAGGATCGAACCCGGGTCTCTGGCGCTGTAAGGCAGTAGCTCTACCGCTGCACCATCGTACCTCCCAGTACAGTCTTATCTATTAAGCTGCTGAGGCAACATAAGCACATTTAAGTTCTTTGATGCACTTGGTAGCATTTGAAGTCATACAAAAATATTTGATGGACTGAAAAAATAAGTTTTGATGGTACCGTTGAACTACTAACACTCTCAAAACTAAATTGTACAGGTTTATAGAAATTCTGCAATGCAATATTGTTCAGACCAAGCTACAATTAACACTGTAGTAGTAGTTTCCAGAGAAATATTTAATGTGATTGGAGTCTTGTCATTGGTAGTTCTTAAGTTTCAGAAAGAACTGCAGATGCTTGAAAAATCGAAGGTAGACAAAAAAGCTGGAGAAACTCAGCGGGTGAGGCAGCATCTATGGAGCGAAGGAATATTCCTTTGTTCCATAGATGCTGCGTCACCCGCTGAGTTCCTCCAGCATTTTTGTCTACCTTCGACAGTTCTTAAGTTGTTGGTTGATCAGTTTTCAGAGCTCTGGTCGTTATATAGTTAAGGGAGTTACTTGTATACCAAGGTTTACATATCCTGATTTGTAAAAACCTGTTTATTAAAACTGTAGAACAAAAGTATGATTTTTTTTTGATTGCTAGTAACAATTCCAGGACTTGTCTTGATTATGCAGTCCATCTTCATGTGTACTATGTCCATTTTCATCCAAACACACATTCATTGTAAGCAATTTGATGATGCTGGATTTTTAGTTGGCAATCACGTCCAGTCATTTTATGTGAAATCAGACTCTTGGGCCACCTCCCCTCATGTGGTTTTTAAGGCATGCAATGCATTTGTAATGCAGTTGCTACAACATGTAACTTTTATTAGCATGGCTGTTTGACAATAACTTTTTAATTAAGTGGACGTTTTCCAAAAAAAAGCTGAATGTCATACTTTGCTAGGATTTATATTCCAGTTTTATTTGAAACAGGAAAATATTAAAGAATGACGATTTTTGTGTGTAAACAATTTAAAATTAAATACAAATTTAAAGCACAAGATTTTGCTCCATTATGATCTTGAACAACATTTGTTTATCGAACTTTTGAATAGCTGTGAAATTGAGTTTGTTTTGTTCTGTCTGGTACTTACTAATCTCTTTAACATCATAGTCTTAACTGCTGAGAAAGATGGGAGGAGCTGTCAGCGCTGGTGAAGATAATGATGATTTAATTGACAACCTGAAAGAAGCACACTACATCCGAACAGAGGTGGTCGAACAAGCTTTTCGGGCCATAGATCGTGCCGATTATTACTTGGAAATTTACAAAGATAACGCCTACAAAGACTTGGCTTGGAAAAATGGTAACATCCATTTGTCTGCACCGTGCATTTACTCGGAGGTCATGGAAGCACTGGACCTACAGCCCGGACTGGCCTTTTTGAACCTTGGAAGTGGCACTGGGTATTTGAGTACAATGGTTGGTTTAATTTTAGGTGAGCCACAATATATTTGTTTGTTTTATGGTTCCCACTAATTGTGGTAAAATACCTAAAAGCTATTTTAAAAGGAAGCGTGCAGTTCCTTCAACCAAGTTACAGCAGGGTTCCGTTCCTGAGACCAGGTGTACGTAACCCGAACCATTCGAAGTCGGCAATGTGGCCGCAAACTGAGTTCCCCCATGGCAGAAGATGCCCGCTGTAGCCGGCAAATTCACCGGGCGGTCAACCAAGTGCTTGTTCCACATCTATGGCCTCATTCATATATATCTACATACGTTGGTTGCTCGTAAGTTGGGGAGGACCAGTGCTATAGTTCACAAAATCTGTAATATACATCAAGATAATAACTAATTTCACTGACTATAAACGGTTCAATCAGTTATAACCTGGAGTGTGTGCTTTTCCACCTTCCAGACATAAACTTGAGATCTTCCAAAACTCTGCTGTCTGCATTTTTAATATGGATCAAGTCTTGTTCACCTGCTACGCCTGTGCTAATTGATATTTATTATCTTTAGTATAGTAACAGGTTCATTTTAAGTCTTAATCATGTTCTTCCATCCTCCCGTGATTCTACTCCTCTCCTTTCTAACTTCTTCCAAATTTCTGAGATTTTGCGCTTGCTACGATTCCATTTTGACATCTTTTCCCTTTTTCCTGAAGCCTCATCAAGGTAGACCAATGGTAAAGACAAAAATGCTGGAGAAGCTCAGCGGGTGAGGCAACATCTATGGAGCAAAGGAAATAGGCGACGTTTCGGGTCGAGACCCTTCTTCGGTCTTTAATCCATAGAACTTTTTCACTATGACTTCTTGGCTCCGTTCAATCATAGACACAGATTTTTCGGTTCGCTTGTAGTAATGTGTCCTTGTATGGTTGGCTTAGATCTTGTTGGGTAAATATTTATGTAAAACAACTTGGCATGTTTGTTCAGTGTTAAAGATCCTATACAAATTAAATTGTTGTTTTTTTTGTTCTTTAAAGATACCAATGATAATTTTGGGATTTGTGACTTACTAAAGTTAGCTCTGCATATTTTATCTACCACATTTTGGGTGTTTTTCAAAATTCCCAAATTCGATTGCAATGATGGGGTCATAGTAATGTAGAACTTGCATCAGACTAGTTTACAACTTAGATTGCATTATGATCTTTCATTACTGAAATTCTTGTTCTTTTGCTGATCATTTGACTAAAATTACAATTAATTTCAATAATAACTAACAGTGATAGACCACAAAGAGTCATACCGGTTATGATGGAGATGCAATAAACTGCAGTTGCTGGAATCCTGAGCAAAACACTAAGTGCTGAAATAACTCTGCAAGTCAAGCAGCATCTGTAGAGGGAATGGATCGGGGGGTGTTTTGAAGAAGGGTTCCAAACTGAAAATGGTTACAATGTTGGATAAATTACTTTAGATAGAGATGTTTTACTCTTTTTGTAAGGCATTCCCTTTTCTACCATCAATACATGGGCTCACTTGTGAAGCAATGATTTTCAGTTTTATCTTTTTTATAGTCGACTGTATTGCAGTCACTTATTGTTTGTATGTGGTTATAAACTAGGGAAATTAGCTGGTGAGCACTTCATTTTAATATTACACTTTTTTAAATTTGTTTTAAGGTTGGTATTTTTACTTGAAAAAATTGTGATATTTTCTATCAGTACATAACATCTTATAGTTCATGTTCAGTGTTAATGACCGTATTAAAATGTAACCTATATCCTGAAGGTAAAGAAAATAGCCAATTTAATTTTAGGAAAAAAAATGCTATTCAGGTCCTCTTTATTAAATTTAAGCAGATTCGGTTTCCGTTCCTGGCTACAATTCTTTCATTAACAACCTAGCTTCTGCCCACAGGGCCATTTGGAGTAAATCATGGAATAGAGCTACACGTTGATGTTGTTGAATATGCCAACCAAAAGCTTGAGAACTTCATCAAGACAAGTGACAGCTTTGATAAGTGAGTACTCTGAGCCACGATCTAAACATTTCTAATCAATTAGACATTAAGGGAGAAACTGGGCTTTTCCAAAATGGGTGAATCCAAACTAAAGGTAAATTTGCTTGGTCAGACTCAATAACAATTTCACAAATCACACTGGTTTTCAAATTGTATTGAAAATACATATTCTTGTACAAGGTTCCATGGTCTGGTGCTAACCTTCCCATGAAAATAATTACTAAACTAATCTGAGAACATGGTGGGTGACATTTTGGGTCGGGACCCTTCTTGAGACTTCTTCTTTCGTGTGGCGTGCACAGCCTAAAGTTGTAGGACAACTTGTTCTATTTGATCTTCCGTTTGTGCACATCGAGTTGATTGCATTAGTCGAAACAGGGCGGACCACGTGAAGGTTGCAATCTTCCACCCCTTTCTTGAGACGAACGGATGTTTGAAGAAGGGTTCCGCCTATCCATGTTCTCCAAAGATGCTGCCTGATCCACAGAGTTACCTCAGCTCTTTGTCTGTTATAATTTCAGTTCCCTTTAAACATGGGGTTCGTTGTAAAACTCATATATCACAGTGTGGCTTTTTTTTTTTTTTTAAGTAAAACTTAGTGTGTAAGTAACATCCTGAAAAAGCTCAGTCCAGCATCACCAAAGTTCTACGCGTGCTAGATTGTCTGCAGTTTTAAAGGTAGACAAAAAAGCTGGAGAAACTCAGCAGGTGAGGCAGCATCTGTGGAGTGAAGGAATAGGTGACATTTCGGGTCGAGACCCTTCTTCAGACTGATGTTGGGGGGTGGGAAGAAGAAAGGAAGAGGCGGAGAAGTGGGCTGTGGGAGAGCTGGGAAGGGGAGGGAAGGAGGGAGAAAACAATGACTACCTGAAATTGGAGAAGGGGCTCATACCGCTGGGGTGTAAACTACCCAAGCGAAATATGAGGTGCTGCTCATCCAATTTGCGGTGGGACTCACTCTGACCATGGAGGAGGCCCAGGACAGAATGGTCGGATACGGAATGGGAGGGGGAGTTGAAGTGCTGAGCCACCGGGAGATCGGGTTGGTTATTGTGAACTGAGCGGAGGAGTTGGGCGAAGCGATCGCCAAGCCTGCGCTTGGTCTCACCGATGTAGAGTTTAATATAATTTATTCATGAATAATTCTTCCAGTAATTGCCATGAGCTTTACAGAAGATACATTTTAATGATCATTCAGAAATCAAGCAAACCTGAGTCTATTCTTAAGGGCGTTTCGCTGAATTCGTGTTTAACCTTAATTGCCAATAGCACAGATTGGAATCAATGAATTTGCCAAAGTGTTCTCTTGAACAGTATTGTTTTTCCTTGGATAAATGCGCTGGTAAAACACGTCAACAAAGAATACGTTGATAATTGCAAACTTGACCATGTAAATGAAACAAATGACCTTGTTTGCAAATATATTCATAGCATGGTTTAATATGTGGATCCACAATGTTAATTGAACAAAACAGTCAAAAGCAATCTTATCTTCGCTTCCTCTCTTAGTATTGATACTTTCTGATGTTGCAAAGATGTTGTTGCGTTGCACAAGTTAATAGACAATAGGTGCAGGAGTAGGCCATTCGGCCCTTCGAACCAGCACCGCCATTCAATGTGATCACGGCTGATCATTCCCAATCAGTACCCCGTTCCTGCCTTCTCCCCATATCCCCTGCCTCCGCTATCTTTAAGCACCCTATCTAGCTCTCTCTTGAAAGCATCTAGAGAACCAGCCTCCACCGCCCTCTGAGGCAGAGAATTCCACAGACTCACAACTAACACTCTGTGTGAAAAGGTGTTTCCTCATCTCCGTTCTAAATGCCTTATCCCTTATTCTTAAACTGTGGCAGATGGATCACCACATGGTACATGGATCCTGTGGCAGTTTATTATTAATTGATTCCATCTCCTCCCTCCCCCCATGCTCTTTCTGTCCCAGGAGCATTGCGCTCGATTCTGATACCTTCAGTTGCTGCTCTGAGTAGTTTAGTTTAGTTTGGAGATACAGCGCGAAAACAGGCACTTCGGCCCACCGAGTCCGCACCGACCAGTGATCCCTGCACGTTAACACTATCCTACACACACTGGGGACAATTTACACTTATAACAAACCAATCCGCCCACATACCTGTATGTCCTTGGAGTGTGGGAGGACACCGAAGATCACTGAGTAAACCCCCATGCAGGTCACGGGGAGAACGTACAAACTCTGTACAGACAGCACCAGGAGTCAATATCAAACCTGGGTCTCCGGTGCTGCAAGGGTTGTGAGGCAGCATCTCTACCGCTAAATAAAACACATGGTATTAAACATGATATGTATTGTTGCTCGTGCAGGTAGTTGAATCGACATCATTTCAAAGAAACATTTTTGTCATTCAGAGATCTAACAACATAAAAGAGACCATTTTGACTATGCCACGGCCGATTCTGCAGTGGAGCTGTTTTCTAACATTACTTGTATCCTTTACTAATACAGCGAAGGAGCAAGAAAGCAGTGCTTATCTTTATGGTTGAGTATTCTAATCTTATTTGGCTTCATTGCCACTTGCCAAGTATTACATGCTCCACTAGATCGTGCTGGAAATAAATTATTTTAAACTGCCCCTTTATAATGTTTCTAATATTAATGCAAAGATTATGACCCTGTGTTGTTAACTCATTAAGAAATGGATCTTGCACTAATTCAGTTCAAATATTTGCACTTTTGAATGCTAGAATCCCGTCTGCTCTGAAGTCATTGCTATGACGAATGCGTGTCTGGTTTTGCAACTCTTTCATCGTTGCTTCATGCTCCATCCTCAAATCCTACCCTAGACCCACTGTGATTCAAGCACAGTTTGTAAGAAAGAACAGCAGATGCTGGTTTAAATCGAAGGTAGACACAAAATGCTTTGTAGCTCAGCGGGACAGGCAGCATCTCTGGAGAGAAGGAATGGGTGACGTTTCGGGTCTAGACTTCTTCAGACGGGTCTCGACACGAAACGTCACCCATTTCTTCTCTCCAGAGATGCTGCTTGTCCCGCTGAGTTACTCCAACATTTTGAGTCTGCCTGTGATTCAAGCACATATTGCTATTTAACATTTTTGCAGCTGTGACAAAATCAACGTACATCAAATTTTTATTTTTGTATTCTCTACCTTAAATATGTAACAGTCCTATTCAACTCTTTCAATGGCAAGTGGGTCATTTTAAGATAGATCTTGGTATATACACATTGGACTGCCATCCTTCCCAAATTTAATTTTATACTTTCATTGATTTTGTTTTTCATTTCTACAAAAATTAAACTATTTCCACTGGATTTTGTTTCCACTTCCACACCCTCGTATCTTCCTGTGAGATCCTGCACTCTTACCTGGCATTTTCTAAACCCGCTATTTTTATTATCCTTTTGATCACAGATCATTTGCATTCCTTTCAAATGACCAATGAATGGAGAACAAAGATTCTCAGCCAAACGCAGCTTGTTAATCGAAGAAGCATTCATTTACCATCAAGAAGAACTGAGCTAAAACAATCTTCCCATGTTTGTAATATTTTATCAATTTAGGTTTGAATTCTGCGAGCCATCCTTTGTGGTGGGTAACTGTCTGGAGATTGCTTCAGACAGCCGTCAGTATGACAGAGTCTACTGTGGGGCCGGAGTTCAAAAAGATCATGAAGAGTACATGAGAAACCTCATCAAAGTTGGTGGAATCCTTGTCATGCCACTGGAAGAGAAGGTAAGTTCAGATTTACTGTGACATTCCTGTGTCTTTCACAGTCGCTCTTCCACCCACAGGCTCACAAGTTATAGGAGTAGAATTAAGCCATTCGGCCCATCTAGTCCACTCCGCCATTCAATCATGGCTGATCTCTGCCTCCTACCCTCCTAAACCCATTCTCCTGCCTTTTCCCCAAAACCTCTGACACCTGTACTAAACAAGAATCTATCGATCTCTGCCTTAAAAATATCCACTGACTTGGCCTCCACAGCCCTCTGTGGCACCAAATTCCTCAGATTAACTACCCTCTGACTAAAGAAGTTCCTCCTAACCTTTCAAATAGAGCACCCTTTAATTCTGAGGCTGTGACCTCTGGTCCTGGACTCTCCCACCAGTGGAAACATCCTTTCCACATCCTTTCATTATTCTATAAATTTCAATGAGGTCCCCCCCCCCAACCTTCTAAACTCCAGCGAGTAGAGGCCCAGTGCTGTCAAACGCTCATCATATGCTAGCCCACTTATTGTTGTAAACCTCCTCTGGACCCTCACCAGAGCCAGCACATCCTTCCTCAGATATATGAAACTCAAGGAACATATGACACAGGGTTATGTGGAGGAGGCAGGAGAATAGGGTTAGGAGGGAGAGATAGATCAACCATGATTGAATAGCAGAGCAGACTTGATGGGCCGAATGGCCTAATTCTGCACTCATCACTTGTGACCTTATATATCTAGTGCACAGATCTTTCTTGAATACATCCCATGCTCATTCGAGTCTTGTCATCTTCCACCAAATGGCCCAGTAGAGCACCTAGTGGAGCAGCTGCCTCTCAGCTCTAGTGACCCAGGTCTATCCTGACTTCGGGTGCAGTGCTTGTCGGGTTTGTACGTCATCCCTCTTTGACCGTGTGGGTTTCCCCCTCGCTACTTTGATTTTCTTCCACATCTCAAAAGACATTTGATTTTGTAGATTAATTAGCCACTGCACACTGTAAATGTCCCATGATTCGTGGGTGAGTGGTGGAATCTGGAGGGCGGGGGGGGGGCTACCTCTGGGAATGTGGGGAGAACAATATTGGATCAATGTGGGATTGATGGAAATAGTTACTTGATGGTCAGTGTGGACTTGATGGGTCAAAGGACATGTTGCCATTTATCTACCAAGGACATGTTGCCATATGACTACCAAGGCTCAGGTACACCATAGATTTTGTTTGAGTGAAATTTGTTACATTAAAGTCTTGTCTCCATGCGCTTCTTCCCGTGCTTTTGACACCAAAGGGGATCACTAATATTGAGCTCCCTTGCCTATTCACCACCCACGTGAAGCTCAGCTTAAGAGGCATTGTTTACCGACACTGGCTCTTCACTTCTGCATGCTGGCCATCGTACCCATCAATACCAGTCCCATTTAACCAGCACTTGGTCCGCAACTTTCTGTGCTCAGTGATTCATGAGCTCATCTAGAGACTTGTCAGTCATAAGAGTGCCTGCCTCCAACACCCTTTCAAGCAGTGCGTTCCATATTACAACCGCTCTCTGGGTGGAAAACATTTCCCGCTGTACCCCTCCAAACCCTGAGCCCCTTATTCCTGAGCCCATCACCTCTGGTTTTCAATACCTATGCCATGGTGAAAAGTTTCCCATTTTCTGCCCCTCACAATTCTGTCTACCTCTATTAGCCCCCCCCCCCCCCCCCCTTCATCCTGTCCCATCCTTCCAGCACCCACCACAGCTTCAATGTAAAGAAAATAAATCCAGCCTGTCCAGTCTCGCCTCGTAACTAAAGCACTCCAGGCAAAGACTTGGTGAACCCATTCTAAAAAATCCAGAGAGATGTCCTGAACTACTATCTACCTCATTGGTGATCCTCTGACTATCCTTGATCGGACTTTGCTGGCTTTACCTTGCACTAAACGTTATTCCCTTATCACAATAGGCACACAATGCTGGAGTAACTCAGCGGGACAGGCAGCATCTCCCGAGAGAAGGAACGGGTGACGTTTCGGGTCTAGAAGGGTCTCGACCCGAAACATCACCCATTTCTTCTCTCCAGGGATGCTGCCTGTCCCACCGAGTTACTCCGGTATTTTGTGCCTTTATCTTCGGTTTAAACCAGCATGTGCAGTTCCTGCCTACACATTCCCTTATAATATATTTATACACTGTAAATTGTAATCATGTATTGTCTTTCCACTGACCCTTTAAGAATAAGGGGTAGGCCATTTAAGAGATGAGGAAAAACTTTTTCACCCAGGGAGTTGTTAATCTGTGGAATTCTTTGCCACAGAAGGCAGTGCAGGCCAGTTCTCTGGATGTTTTCAAGAGATAGATTTCGCTCTTTGGGCTAAAGGAGTCAGGAAAAAGCAGGAACGGGGTACTGATTTTAGATGATCAGCCATGATCACATTGAATGGCGAATGGCCTACTCCTGCACCTATTTTTCTATTTCTATGATTCCATGACTGGATAGCATGCAACCACGCTTTTCATTGTACCTCGGTACACGTGACAATAAACTAAAGTAAACAAAACCTTTCAGTTCAATTGCATTCTACATATCGTGTAGCAACCAGAACTATACACAAGACTTGAGCTGTGACCTAACTAATATTTTAAGTTTTACAATAACATCCCTGCTCTTGTATTTTATCTCTGGCTAACAAAGAAAGTATCCTCTATGCGTTCTCCACCCACCTTATCTATTTCTGCTGTCGCCTTTAGAGATCCTTACACACACAGTGCATTCAGAAAGTATTCAGACCCCTTCACTTTTTCCATATTCTGTTACATTACAGCCTTTTCTAAAATGGATTACATTCATTTTTTTATCAATCTACACACAATACCCCATAATAAAAAAGCGAAAACAGGTGTTTAGAAATATTTGCAAAGTATTTAAAAAGAAATAACTGAAATATCACATTTACATAAGTATTCAGACCCTATACTCAGCCACGCCACCATAAAGGCCTGGTTGGTGGAATGCCGCAGATATACAGTGGCTTGCAAAAGTTTTCATACCCCTTGAACTTTTCTACATTTTGTCACATTACAACCACAAACGTAAATGTATTTTATTGGGATTTTATGTGATAGACCAACACAAAGTGGTGCATAATTGTGAAGTGGAAGGAAAATGATACATGGTTTTCAAATTTTGTTACAAATAAAAAACTGAAAAGTGTGGCATGCAAAAGTATTCAGCCCCCTTTACTCTGATACCCCTAAATAAAATTCAGTGCAATCAATTGCCTTCAAGAAGTCACCTAATTAGTAAATAGAGTTCATTTGTGTGTGTACTCTAATCTCAGTATATAGGTCAAAGCATATTCATTTGTTAGAATGGCCCAGTCAAAGTCCAGACCTAAATCCAATTGAGAAACTCTGGCAAGACTTGAAAATTGCTGTTAACTGCACTCTCCATCCAATCTGACTGAGCTTGAACTATTTTGCAAAGAAGAATGGGCAAAAATTTCAGTCTCTAGATGTGCAAAGCTGGTAGAGACATACCCCAAAAGACTTGCAGCTGTAATTGCAGCGAAAGGTGGTTCTACAAAGTATTGACTCAGGGGGGCAGAATACTTTTGTACGCAACACTTTTCAGTTTTTTATTTGTAATAAAATTTGGAAACCATGTATCATTTTCCTTCCACTTTCGTGGATGTAACAAGTAGAGTGGATAAGGGAGAACCAGTAGATGTGTTATATGTGGACTTTCAGAAGGCTTTCGACAAGGTCCCACATAAGAGATTAGTGTGCAAAATTAAAGCACACGGTTTAGTGGGGGTTCAGTATTGGTGTGGATAGAGAACTGGCCAGCAGACAGGAAGCAAAGAGTAGGAGTAAACGGGTCCTTTTCAGGATGGCAGGCAGTGACTAGTGGGGTACCGCGAGGCTCGGTGCTGAGACCCCAGCTATTTACAGTATATATTAATTATTTGGACGAGGGAATTGAATGCAACATCTCCAAGTTTGCAGATGACACGAAGCTGGGGGGCAGTGTTAGCTGTGAGGAGGACGCTAGGAGGCTGCAAGGTGACTTGGACAGGATGGGTGAGTGGGCAAATGCATGGCAGATGCAGTAATAATGTGGATAAAATGAGGTTATCCACTTTGGTGGCAAAAACAGGAAAGTAGACTATTATCGGAATGGTGGCCGATTAGGGAAAGGGGAGATGCAACGAGACCTGGGTGTCATGGTACACCAGTCATTGAAAGTAGGCATGCAGGTGCAGCAGGCTGTGAAGAAAGCGAATGGTATGTTAGAATTCATAGCAAAAGGATTTGAGTATAGGAGCAGGGAGGTTCTACTGCAGTTGTACAGGGTCTTGGTGAGGCCACACCTGGAGTATTGCATACAGTTTTGGTCTCCTAATCTGAGGAAAGACATTCATGCCATAGAGGGAATACAGAGAAGGTTCACTAGACTGATTCCTGGGATGTCAGGACTTTCATATGAAGAAAGACTGGATAGACTCAGCTTGTACTCGCTAGAATTTAGAAAATTGAGGGGGGATCTTATAGAAACTTACAAAATTCTTAAGGGGTTGGACAGGCTGGATGCAGGAAGATTGTTCCCGATGTTGGGGAACTCCAGAACAAGGGGTCACAATCTAAGGATAAGGGGGAAGTCTTTTAGGACCGAGATGAGAAAAACATTTTTCACACAGAGAGTGGTGAATCTCTGGAATTCTCTGCCACAGAAGGTAGTTGAGGCCAGTTCATTGGCTATATTTAAGAGGGAGTTGGATGTAGCCCTTGTGGCTAAAGGGATCAGGGGGTATGGAGAGAAGGCAGGTACAGGATACTGAGTTGGATGATCAGCCATGATCATATTGAATGGCGGTGCAGGCTCGAAGGCATGTTTTCGATGTTTGTATGTCCATTCTTGTCTGAATTCCCATTCTGTACGCCTAATAGTCAGGAAACACGCAAAAAATTGTTTTTTTTAAATGCAGCTGCTTAATCAGAAATTGAGTAAGAAAGCTTAAGTCTTGATTAACTATCAACCAAAAGCCCAAAAGTTCTACAGGAAATAATTCTTGGCAAGAAAGAAGATAATTACATTAAAATCAGTTCAGTGAACAAAATTCCTACATTTATAATTATTTTCCTTTCAATTATTCGGGACGTTGCTCTTTGAAAATGTCTCCACTTAATATTACTTTTTATTTGCAGTTTCAAATTATTTCTGTATTCTTCGTTGCAGCTAACTAAAATAATGCGTACAGGATTGAATACTTGGGAAACAGAAAAGATTTTGGCTGTCTCTTTTGCCCCTCTAATCCAACCTTGTAATGCAGACAGTGGAAAAGTGCGAACAGTCGAATTGCGTAAGTCTTATCAGTCTGTTTATCAATAGCCTTTTGTACTTGGTGAAATTTTGATTTCCTACTAAGATCATAAATGATATAATCAAATTAGGCCATTCGGCCCATCAAGTCTACTCTGCCATTCAATTGTGGCTGATGTATCTCTCCCTCCTAATCCCATTCTCCTGCCTTCTCCCCATAACCTCTGACACCCGTACTAATCAAGAATCTTTCTATCTCTGCCTTAAGTATATCCACTGACTTGGCCCTCTGCAGCAAAGAATTCCACACATTCACCACCCTCTGACTAAAGAAATTCCTCCTCATCTCCTTCCTAAAAGAACGTCCTTTAATTCTGAGGCTATGACCTCTGGTCCTAGACTCTCCCACTAGTGGAAACATCCTCTCCACATCCAATTGAATTAATATTTTTAGTCCAGCCATTCATATATATTCGCTTTCCCGAGTGAGCGACTAGTGTTTGCTATTCCCGAGCGGCAGCATCAATAAAAAGTACAAATGGGGCTTCATGTGTCACTTTCTGCTGTCCTTGCTACACAAAGTAGAATATGAAGCGGTTTGAGCAGGAATTTTTCCAGGGTCTGTTTCTCTGCTATGTATTTAAAACTAATGAATGAATGAATGAATAAGTTTATTAGCCAAGTATATTCACATACAAGGAATTTGCCTTGGTGCTCTGCTCGCAAGTAGCAACACGACATTCAGTAACGAATAAGAATGACACATAAAACATTAAACATTAATAATAAAAATTACAGTTTAATCATGTGAATGAAATAAAATACCAGAGCAAAAGGTTTTTGGTTATTGAGTAGAGCTACTACTCGTGGAAAAAAGCTGTTTTTATGTCTGGCTGTGGCGGCTTTGACAGTCCAGAGCCGCCTTCCAGAGGGAAGTGCTTCAAAGAGTTTGTGGCCAGAGTGAGAGGGGTGATCTTACCCGCTCGCTTCCTGGCCCTTGCAGTTCGTCAATGGGGGGAAGGTTCTCAGCTTTCGACAACACTAATAATAATTTTAATTTATGCAAGTATTTTTTTTTCCCAAAGTGAATTGTTTAAAAAGAACTTTGTTTTTCCACAGCGTCAGTCAGCGTTGGAAGCCTGCAAGAATTAACTCGGATCTGTATTCGGCGGACTCTTAAGAACACAATAAACCAGGAGAAGACAAGCAATGGCGTTCCCCCAAAGGTCCCATCCAGGTTTAAACGCAGGCGGATCCGTAAGAGGCGAATGGATGCAATTGTCTTGGTGGATAAGCAGGTCTTTGCAAGTCGAATTTCAAATCCTTTCGACAACAACAATAATAACGAGGACTTGGAGGAGGTGAGAAGAGAAGACGATGAAAAAGAATACTGCGATTTCAAACCAGAGCCTCCACTCCACTTGCTGCGGGAAAAGATCTTCACCTTGCCTTTACCAGAGCCATTAAAATTATACCTTCTGTACTACAGAGATAAATAAGTCTTGGAACTAACTGCTGGTAATAACTGTAATATTGCACTTAAAGTTTAAAAAAAAGGGGACATATACTGCAATGAAATAAGTGAGCACTTTTACAGACTTGTTTTGATTAGCAATTTCCTATTAATAGTTTCATACTGAATTTGTTTTTTCTCATTTAAAAAAAGGTTTATAGCATAATTTGTGTAGAGTATTTGCAAAACTAACGTCTGCTTTGCTCTCTGTACATTTACTGCCTCATCTGTCGCAAGCACTTCTTCGAAAACAGCAGACATGGTCGAAAGGAGACATTTTAAATGATTATTCCTGTGAAAACGACTGTTTCTGGCGGCTTGTAACTTACTATTTAAACAAAATATTGTGATTTGTATTAACTTAGTTGAGTACTGTTTAGCTCAGAGTATAGATGGCGATTCCAAGCACAAGTCTGTGCTTCACATGCCAAAATTGTTTTATAAAGGAACCGTTAAGATGGAAGTCTAGAACGTTTTCATATTCGCTTAACTTAAAAATAAATGTTACTGCTGTAACAATTTAATTTTTGCAGATTGCTTGGTAGATGAACTGATGTTATCAAATACTTGTACAGTCATTTCTCTGCAATAAATAAAGCAAAATAAAACTTGGTGTTGGTTACTTCATTCCTTTTTCTTCATCGTTGATACTTGTTCTTGATTCAAGTGTCGAATTTGTGTGCCAACTATGACTTAACGGACCAGAAACGTAGATTAGTTTGCTGATTCGGTCTGTTTCAGTCCTTCTGCATGTTTTGAAAATATTCTTGGTGCCATTGCCTCAATGGTAGTAAGTCCCACATCAACAGTGGCATTGTAGAATTCTATGAAGAGGATTTGGGGTTAAAATGTGTCAAGATACATCAGTCTAGATTACCAGCTTGTATCTGGAGGGAGTAGCTGTGTTGCTATTTCCATTAGACGCTGGTTATTTTCAATCTATTTTGGGGGAAATAAATTACCACATGTCTACGATGACCCTTCATGTGAATTACAGTTGGGCATCACCCTTGAATTACCTTCAGTTTAGAGATACCATGTGGAAACAGGCCCTTCGGCCCACCGAGTCTGTGCCGACCAGCAATCACCCATACACAAACTGTCTTACACATCAAGGGGCCATTTACAGAAGCCCATGAACCGACAAACCTGCACGTCTTTAGAATGTGGAGGAAACCGGAACACCTAGAGAAAACCCACGTTGGTCACAGGGAGAACGTGCAAACTCTGTACAGACAGCACCCGCGGTCAGGATTGAACCTGGGTCCGTGGCGCTGTGAGGCAGCAACTCTACCAGCTGCACCACTGTGCCATCCCCAAATGATTGGTCGATGCCACTTAGTACTGGATTTTCCCACCACAGGGAAATCTATTTTTGTTATCTCTCTTTATCAACGCAATTAAAGATCTCAGAAGGTAGACAAAAATGCTGGAGAAACCCCACGGCAGTTGTTCAACGACCACCGTTGTGGCCAGTTGCGTGTGTTAGACTTGTAAGATCAGAGAACCGAGTTTCGAAATAAGCAGTGTCCAAAGAAACTGATTGTTGTCTTTTCACCGCTAAAGGTGTTGTCTTTTTCACACCGAGGGTGGTGGAAGTGTGGAACGAGCTGCTGGAGGAGGTAGTTGGGGCAGGTACTATGGCAATGTTTAAGAAACATTTAGACAGGTACATGGATAGGACATGGATATGGGGCAAACGCAGGCAGGTGGGACTAATGTAGATGGGACATCAAGTTCATTGTCATGTGTCCCTGATAGGACAATGACATTCTTGCTTTGCTTCAGCACACAGAATATAGAAGGCATTTACTACAAAACAGATCAGTGTGTCCATATACCATATATAAATATATGCACACATTAATAAACTAATGAAGTGCAAATAACAGAGAATGGGTTATTAATGATCAGAGTTTTGTCCACCAACATCTTGGTTGGTGTGGGAAAGTTGGGCCGAAGGGCCTGTTTCCACGCTGTAAGACTATGACTAAATACAATGGGGCTAACACTAAGACTTCACATTAATTTAGCTAGCACCCTTATTTTTTTTTGTGTGCAAGATGGAACAATTTCAACCACCAGGCGGCTCCTGCTCACGCTTTAATACTGGGTGCCAATTTACCGACCATAAAATTAATAAAACCAAGAGCACATTTAAAAAACATTTAAAGCACATTTTTTGTTCGCTAACAAATGAACTTTTGTTTTCCAGTCATCATCATTTTAAGCTCGTTTGTGTGGGTTTTGTGTTTTTTTTTGTTAAACTCCAAATGAAAATAAATAATTACTCACCCAGTTGGCGAGTCGTTTAAAAACTTTTCTCAAGAAGAGAGGGAGGTTTTTGGAGTTAGCTGGACAGTCAGTGATTGTAGGGGCAGGGTGGGTGGGTGGGTGAGCGAGGGAAGGGCTGAACCCTGACTGCTTTGATAGGTTGCACATGCCTCTGCTGAGGGGGGGTCCAGTCTCCAGACAGAGAGTTTGAATGTGACTACTAGCAGGAGCTCGGCTAAACTCGGCTGCTGCTCCAACATGCTGGCAACATGTTTAGTGTTCTTAGTGAGCTCTCTTTTGTTTCTCTCCCCCCTGTCTTCGCCCTGTCCCAGCCGCTGCCTCTGTTTTCGGACCACGGTGCGATGCATGCATTTGATGTTGGAAAATGTACCCGAAGTCTCCGCGCAGACGACTATTCTGTAAGTAGCCGGCAATTCGCATTAGCGACAGACTCAGAATTATATGGGATCTCCAAAGTGTGTGTGTGTGTTATAACATGAGGAGTTCGGACCAGTTTGGACTAACTCCGGTTAACTATTTTTGCTTTGGCTGGGTGTAAATAATACTTTTTTTTTTCAAAAGTTTACAGTGATTTGTGGAACCGCTATCTCGGGTGAAAAGAACACTTCAAAGTTATTGATTATGTGAAAGTCAGGAATCGGAATCCTTCACCAGTTTAATGGAATTGCTGGAAGGAATGTTGGCAATTTTCTTTGACATTTTGTCTTGGTTTCGCCACTCTCTCGCGTTGAGTTTTGCCAGATGTGTGTACCATCACATTTTCCTCTACTTTAACTGGCTGAGGTTTGCAGATGTGCATCATCGGTTTTCGTTTTTTTTGAAGAGATTGAAGGATTATCAATGGGATTTCTTCTGAATGGGTTTGCGCGGTTTTTGCATACTATAGAGACCATCATACTATAGGGGCCATCATACTATAGAGACCATCATACTATAGGGGCCATCATACTATAGGGGCCATCATACTATAGGGGCCATCATACTATAGGGGCCATCATACTATAGGGGCCATCATACTATAGGGGCCATCATACTATAGGGGCCATCATACTATAGAGGCCATCATACTATAGGGGCCATCATACTATAGAGACCATCATACTATAGGGGCATCCATCTCAACAGATGGAATGAAAAATGTTTGCACAAACTATATTATTGACTTCGCTAACTTCAAGTAACCCTTGCTTTCCCTCTCTCTCCATCCCTCCACACTTCACCAACTAGTCTGACTGTCCTCGTTTGCATTTTATCCATGTTTGCTTTGTTGTCACCTTCTCCTGGCTAACAATTATCTCTTGTACATTTTCCTTGATCTCCATCCCCCATATCTCGTTTTCACACCTCGCACTTCCTTATCTCTGTGCCACCCTCTCCGCTGACTCGGTCTGAAGAAGGGTCTCGACCCAAAACGTCACCCATTCCTTCTCTCCAGAGATGCTGCCTGTCCCGCTGAGTTACTCCAACGTTTTGTGTCTGTCTTCGGTTTAAACCGGCGTCCGCAGTTCCTTCCTACGACAATGCACTGTTTCTTCGCCACTGGGATGTGTGTTTCTGAGGTTTATGCGTGAGTGATTTACTGGGCAAGAGATCATCTGGATATTATCAAGATTGCCTTCACCCCAGTCCTTTATTATTGGGTGGCAGGCAGCGACCCTAGTGTCCTGCCTCAGAGCAGATGGTTAAGCATTGAAAACGTTCTCCTGATAGCGTTCTCCTGATAGCCTTTCTTTATGTATAATCCAAAATTCAGCTCCTTTGATGAGCAGTAAATGAAAATTCATTTTAATAATTGGAGAACACAGTACGGGTAATGGGGAGAAGGCAGGAGATTGGGATTGAGAGGGAAAGATAGATCAGCCATGATTTAATGGCTTTGTAGACTTGATGGGCCGAATGGCTCCAGAAACCTATGAACATAGTTTGCATGGCACAGTCGTACAGCTGCTGCCTTGCAGCACCAGAGACCCGGGTTCGATCCCGACTGCGGGTGCTGTCTGTATGGAGTTTGCACGTACTCCCTGTGACCCACGTGGGTTTTCTCCGGGTGCTCCGGTTTCCTTCCACGCTCCAAAGCCGCGCAGGTTTGTAGGTTAATTGGCTTTGGGTAAAATTTGTAAATTGTCCCTAGTGTGTAGGAACAGTGCCAGTGTACGGGATGATCGCAGGTCGGTGCGGACTCAGTGGGCCGAATGGCCTCCTCCTGCACCTATTTTCTATGTTTAACGGTACAAATTCAGGCTGAACGCATAGGATTCATGATTAACAAGGATCATTCCATGTCAGTGGATATCTTTAAGGTGGAGATTGGCAGATTGATGATTAGTCCGGGTGTCAGGGGTTATGGGGAGAATGGGGTCGAGAGGGAGGGATAGATCAGCCATTATTGAATGGCGGAGTAGACTTCATGGGCCGAATGGCCTAATTCTGCTCCTATAACAAATTAACAAGATATGGTGTTTGATGGTATAAACTGTCGGTGGCACAGTAGTGCAGCGGGTAGAACTGCTGCCTCACAGCGCCAGAAACCCACATTCAACCCTGACCTCGGGTGCTGTTGATGTGGAGTTTGCATGTTTTCCCTGGGACCGTGTGGGTTTCCTCCAGGTGCTCCGTTTTTCCTGCTGCATCACAATAACCCGGAGGTGTGCTTGTTTGTAAGTTTAGTTAGGAGATGGAAAGCAGCATGGAAACAGGCCCTTCAGCCCACTGTGTCCATGCCGACCGGTAATCACCGGAACACCAGCTCTACCCTACACACACTAGGAACCATTTACAGAAGTCAATTAGCCAACGAACCTGCACACCCAGAGAAACCAACACGGTCGCAGGGAGAACGTACAAACTCTGTACTTACAACATCCGTAGTCAGGATCGAACCCCGGTCTCTGGCGCTGTGAGGCAGCTGCTCTACCACTGTGCTGCCCGCAGTTTAATTTGACTCTGTAAATCGCCCCTATTGTGTAGACGTCAATGGTCAACATGGACTCTGTGGGCAGAGAGGCCTGTTTCCATGATTAATTTTTCATTTAAACAATAGTTAATAGGTGCCATTCAGCCCTTCGAGCCAGCACCGCCATTCAGTGTGATCATGGCTGATCATCCCCAATCAGTACCCCGTTCCTGCCTTCTCCCCATATCCCCTGACTCCGTTATCTTTAAGAGCCCCATCTAGCTCTCTCTTGAAAGTATCCAGAGAACCGGCCTCCACCGCCCTCTGAGGCAGAGAATTCCACAGACTCACAGCTCTCTGTGTGAAAAAGTGTTTCCTCGTCTCCATTTAAAAAAAATGATGAACGAGTTTGTTATTGAGGGGATGTAAATTCTATAGTTTGCTGCTGGGATTTGCAGCAGAGATATCCGTGCGTTCGATTTGTATCGACATGTTGGTAAGCTGCAAATTCTGTAAAGTTACGTAACGGTGTTCTCTCTCCAGTCCCCTCCCCAAACCCAATGTAGTTGCAGGAATCCAGGAGGTTCCATGGGGGGGGGGGAGAAAAATGCTGTCAAATTTTTCCTAGAAAATCTATTGGTGTTGTATAAAGTGTTGATCCCAGGAGACCCCTCTGAATAATTGTGAAATGTGGCCGCCACATGTGTAGCAGAGGATTTGCAGCTGGCACTGGGTACTGTGACTCGAAAACTACGCAAAGTAATTTTTCGATTAATCACCCCCTGTTCGAGCCTTTTACGGATCCTTCCATCCATACAGGGTCCTGGTGAGACCGCACCTGGAGTGTTGTGTGCAATTTCGGTCCCCTCGTTTGAGGAAGGACAGTCTTGCTATCGAGGAGGTGCAGCGTAGGTTCACCAGGTTAATTCCCGGGATGGCGGGACTGTCGTACGATGAAAGAATGGGTCGACTGGGCTTGTATTGACTGGAATTTAGAAGGATGAGTGGGGATCTTATAGAAACGTATAAAATTCTTGAAGGATTGGTCAGGCTAGATGCAGGACAAATGTTCTCGATGTTGGGGGAGTCCAGAACCAGGGGCCACAGTTTTAGAATAAGGGGCAGGCAATTTAGAGATACAGCGCGGAAACTGGCCCTTCGCCCCACCGAGTCCGCACCAACCAGCGATCCCAGCACACTAACACTATCCAACACACACTAGGGACAATTTACACTTATACCAAGTATACAAACCGAAGCCAATTAACCTACAAACCTGCACGTCTTTGGAGTGTGGGGGGAGACCGAAGATCTCGGAGAAAACCCACGCAGGTCACGGGGAGAACGTGCAAACTCCGTACGGACAGCACCCATCGTTGGAATCGATCCCAGGTCTCTGGCGCTGCATGCGCTGTAAGGCAGCAACTCTACCGCAGCGCCAACCGTGCCACACCGTTCTCTCCAGAGATGCTACCTGACCCGCTGAGCACTGATATGAGGGGAAAAAAATCACCCAGAGAGTTGTGAATCTGTGGAATTCTCTGCCACAGAAGGCAGTGGAGGCCAATTCACTGGATGTTTTCAAGAGAGAGTTAGATGTAGCTCTTGGGGCTAAAGGAGTCGGGGGATATGGGGGAAACAAGCAGGAACGGGGTACTGATTGGGAATGATCAGCCATGATCATATTGAATGGCGGTGCTGGCTCGAATGGCCTACTCCTGCACCTACTTTTCTATGTTTTCTCTGTTTGCGTTTAGCTCTGCATCAAAGAGGGACCCGGCTGCCGAGAATGAGAGGGGTGGGGGAGGTTGGGTGGGGGTGGGGGGGGGGGGGGGGGTTGGGGGAGAAGGAATAAAAGATATTGAATATCTTTGTAATGTTGTCGCTGCTCTTTTCGTGGGGACTCCTGCATACTTGTACTGTATGCAAACAAAGAATCTCACTGTGCCTTGTACTTCTGATGATAAAATATCAATTAATCAATTGCAGTTTTGGTTTAATTCTGTTTAAGGGCCTGTCCCAGTTGGCGATTGTTTCGGCGACTGCCGGCATCATTGACTGACGTATCGGGTCACCGAAATGTTTGCGGCGTGGCGATGTATTGACGCGCGGTGTTTTTTCAAGTGTCGCAATGTTTTTTCTGTCGCCACTAGATTTTGAAATGTTCAAAATCTTTTGGCGACATTGATATGATGCTGGCAATCGCCAAAAAAAACCCCAAGTGGGACAGGCCCGTTATAATTTTTTGGCTTATCATGTTTGGTGTTAGCTCATGTGTTTCTCTTTACTTCATTATTAACAAGCGTTATGGTTTGCCGCAGCATTATATCTTTTCCTGAAAATTGTGAGGTTGCTTTTGCGTTTTGACATTTTACTGGGAAATTGATTTTATTTATTTGTTCATACCTCTGGGATGTGTCACAGTTATAATAAGTTGATCGCCCTTCTGGATGTATTGCAAAAAATAATGTATGATCGAACTATATTTGAGTCCAGTTTTACTTTATAACATCATGTATACATAGACAATAGGTGCAGGAGTAGGCCATTCAGCCCTTCGAGCCTGCACCGCCATTCAATATGATCATGGCTGATCATCCAACTCAGTATCCTGTACCTGCCTTCTCTCCATACCCCCTGATCCCTTTAGCCACAAGGGCCACATCTAACATGAGAAAATCATTTATCACACAGAGAGTGGTGAATCTGTGGAATTCTCTCCCACAGAAGGTAGTTGAACTGGCCTCAACTACCTTCTGTGGCAGAGAATTCCACAGATTCACCACTCTCTGTGTGATAAATGATTTTCTCATCTTGGTCCTAAAAGACTTCCCCCTTATCCTTAAACTGTGACCCCTTGTTCTGGATTTCCCCAACATCGGGAACAATCTTCCTGCATCTAGCCTGTCCAACTCCTTAAGAATTTTTTAAGTCTCTATAAGATCCCCCCCTCAATCTTCTAAATTCTAGCGAGTACAAGCCGAGTCTATCTTCATATGAAAGTCCTGCCACCTGGTGAACCTTCTCTGTACTCCCTCTATGGCCAGAATACACCGATAACATCGTGAAGCCACGGTTTGCGGAGCTTCTAGCCGCGGGCGTGGCGTGGACTTTCCATCCGGCCCTGGGATCCCACGCCGGAGTAGAGCTTCGACCACCAGCCTGCGGCCTATAACACCGTGAAGCCACAGACTCCGGTAGGAAAGTGCCGATTCGGGACCTCCAAGCCGCGGAATGTGGTTGACCGTCCCGACGTCAGAGTGTTGATCATCCCGATGAGAGGGCCTGTACATCGCGGGCCGTCTGTACAGTTCTTTTCAAGTGTATCGCTGTTGGCAAATTCATTTCACTGCATGCAATGTGCATGTGACGAATAAAATTGACTTTGACTGTGAAAGGAGAAATTGGTTTGAACCTCATCATGTGATGAGTGTTTGACGTTGCTTTTTTTGACGCCTGCACTCGCTAGAATTTAAAAGGACAAGGGGGATTCACGTTGACTCTTACCGAATAGAGAAAGGCCTGGATAGAGTGGATGTTTCCATTAGTGGGAGATTCTGGGACCGGAGGGCACAGCCTTGGAATGAAAGGACCTGCCTTTGAGGAGGAATTTCTCCATTGTCACAGATGGCTGTGGAGGCCAGGTCATTGGGTATTTTTAAAAGCGGAGATTGACAGCTTCTTGATTAGTAAGGGTGTCAAAGGTCATAGATAGACGACAGGAGAGGAAACCGGAGGATCTGGAGAAAACCCACACGGTCCTAGAGAGAATGTACAAACGTCTTACAGACAAACCCGTAGTCAGGATTGAACCGGTGTCTCTGGCGCTGTAAGGCAGCAACTCTACCGCTGCACCACCGTGCTTCCCCCTCCATCTGTGAAGGGACTGGACAGACAGCATTTTGGGTCGGGATCCTTCTACCCATTCCTCCAGCACTGTGTGTTTTCCTCAAGATCAGATTTGGTGGATCTAAAATGGTAGGAAATTACAAGAAATGTCCCAACCCGATCCATGTTCTCCTGATGCTGCCTGACCCGCTGAGTTACTCCAGCACTCTGTGAAACGTCACCTATCCATGTTCTCCACAGACGCTGCCCGACCCGCTGAGTTACTCCAGCACTCTGTGAAACGTCACCTATCCATGTTCTCCACAGATGCTGCCTGGCCCGCTGAGTTACTCCAGCACTCTGTGTCTTTCTTTGTAAACCAGCATCTGCAGTTCCTTGTTTCTACAAGAAATTCCTTCTCTGTTTATTATTAAATATAGATGGGAGGATGTGGAAAAGTTTAATGAGAAATTCTGACTTCATTGTGAAATTCAGTCAGAGTAAAATGTTCAAATTCAAGTTATATTTTGGCATAGAACTAAATCGGGTCACAGGAGAGACTAACATTGGTTTTGTGGGTCATCAGTGTGGGACTAGTTTAGTTTGTCACGTGTACCGAGGTACAGTGAAAAGCAGACTAGCATTGGTTTTTATGTTATTTTGGGTTAATAACGTGAACTTTACGTATTTTTTACAGAAACAGCTTCAGTTTGTTTTGGAAGGAACGGCAGATGCTGGTTTAAACCAAAGATGGGCACAAAATGCTGGAGTAACTCAGCGGGACGGGCAGCATCTCTGGAGAGAAGGGATGGGTGACGTTTCGGGTCGAGACCCTTCTTCAGGCCGACCACTCAATTTGAAGACCCGAAAAGTCACCCATTCCTTCTCTCCAGAGTTGCTGCCTGTCCCGCTGAGTTACTCCAGCATTTTGTGTCCATCTTAAGCAGTTTGTTGAAGTGTTGTAAGGTACGCTGTCCATGCTGCGAAGATATTTCCGATTGTTATGATCCACATCATCCCAGAGTCCCCTTGCAGAATTCCCAAAAAACTTTTCCCAACTTGGATCCACTGCATAACAGTTGGATTTTTGCATCTGGGGACTGTCGGGAAGGAATTGGTTCTGGCCTTTGGCTTGCGTTATGCTTGACCTTATAATGCTCGGTACAAATGCTGAACCGTGGATTTTTCCAACAGGATGATTGGAATGTCATTCGTAACCCATTTATTTTGAATGATTTAGTGTCAGTGTTTAAAAAAGACCAAGAAAGGAAAATCCAAGTGTGAGTGTCAAAAGCAGGAAAGTATTAGATATTCCTCATGGATGCAAGAAACTGCCGATTCTGGAATCCTCAGCAAACTTCGCACCTTGTAGTGAAAATGAGATTCTTCAACAAAACGTCTACAGAGCTCGTGTAGGAAGGAACTGCAGGTGCCAGTTATAAATACATCGAAGATAGACCCAAAATGCTGGAGTAACTCAGTGGGTCAGGCAGCATCTCTGAAGAGAAGGAATGGGCGACCTTTTGGGTCGAGACCCTATAGAGCTTAATCAGCTTGTTATACACTTCAATAGTTTTAGGCATTTTGTCGGAATAAATAATATTGAACATTTTTAAATATGCCATGGTTTTGATTGGTCCATTATCTAGAGTATATGTTCCAGAAGAACACTGTGCAAAATCGTTAACAGAGCGATTGTTAATTTTGGAACGTTTAAGAAAGAACTGCAGATGCTGGAAAAATTGAAGGTAGACAAAAATGCTGGAGAAACTCTGCGGGTGAGGCAGCATCTATGTCTGAAGAAGGGTCTCGACCCGAAACGTCACCTATTTCCTTCGCTCCATAGATGCTGCCTCACCCGCTGAGTTTCTCCAGCATTTTTGTCTGCCTTCGTTAATTCCATAATAGTTAATTTCCAAAACTAACGTTGAGGAGATGATGATTATATTTAAAGAGAGAAGCTCAAAAAACTGTACAGGAAGGAACCGCAGATGCTGGGTTACACCGAAGATAGACACAAAGTGCTGGAGTAACTCGGCGGGTCAGGCAGCATCTCTGGAGAAAATGGATGGGTAACGTTTTGGCTTTGAATGTTTCGGGTGTCCGAAGGGTACCGACCAAAAAACGTCACCCATCCTTTATCTCCAGGGGTGCCGCCTGACCCGCTGAGTTACTCCAGCACTTTGTGTCTTTTTTAAAAATCAGCGTATACAAATTGCCTTGGACGTAACAAGCATAATCCTCTCTATAAACCGTGAGGAATCCGTTCGACGACTTGACTGTGCAAACGACTATCATTTGGATCCTTGTTCTTTTTCCCTCAACAGTAGATTTGTATTAATCAATTGCTCTGAAATATCAGAAAGTCATACTTGTGAATGCAGACCAGAACATATTTCCAGTCTGAAGAAGCATCCCGACCTGAAACGTCACCGACCCGTGTCTTCCAGAGGTGTTGCCTGACCCGCTGACTAAAGGCCATCTGGTAAAAGCCCAGATTCTAGTCTGGTTTTGTGGGTCTTTCTCAAAGAGAAGCCCAGTTACCCCGGCACTTTGGCCAACCATCTGCCTTTCAGATGCCGCTTGGGTAGCTCGCAACTCAACGGTATGAACATTAAATTCTCATGAACATTGAATTTTTTTTTTTTTCTCTAACTGCAAAAGTGTTTGGATGCTTCCGAGGTGTAATGCTGCACCGGTTACACGTGGCACGATGGTGGTAGAAGCCAGCCCCTGTATTCAGGACGCGGGCAAGCACAAGGTACATGGCAATTCTGGTGTCGCACAAGACCTTGGTGATGGGTTGTCCTTTGGGAATTGAGTTCCATGGGTTGTTTCGTTAGTCTAGAGGTCACGGTGGCGCAGCGGTAGAGTCGCTGCCTTACAGCGGATGCAGCACCGGAGACCCGGATTCAATCCCGAATACGGGTGCTGTCTGTACGGAGTTTGTATGTTCTCCCGTGACCTGCGTGGGTTTTCTCCGAGATCTTCGGTTTCCAAAGGCTTACAGGTTTGTAGGTTAATTGGCTTGGTATAAATGTAAATTGTCGCTAGTGGGTGTAGGATAGTGTTAATGTGCGGGGATCGCTGGTCGGCACGGACCCGGTGGGCCGAAGGGCCCGTTTCTGCGCTGTATCTCTAAACCTACAACTGAAGTTGCCCGTGGATTTGTACAAGTGAAAGGCAATTTAAAGACTGATATCTGGAAGTTCATAATTTGAGGATCAGGTGGAATGGGTTACTGGATGTGAGAGTGAAGCTGAGAGACTCTCCCATCAAAAAAAAAATGTTTTTAAATAATAAAATTAAAAATAAATCAAAACAAAGCGGAGGTTGTGTTGGGAGGAGGGACTGAACCTGGGACGTGGGCTCCATGTTCCGCGAGCCATGGAAACGTTGAAGAAAGAGGTCAGAAAAGTTTAACTAGTGGAAATTATTTTATTTCTTCAATAATTCGGGTTAAACATCTTAAACATTTAGTGCATTCAATCCGACCCTTTAAACTATTCCCTTTTTAAAAAACCAACATAAACTGCTGGAGGAACTCAGTGGATCGGGCAGCGTCTTTGGAGAGAATAGACGGGCGATATTTCAGGAAGGGTCCTGACCCGAAACGTCGCCTGTCCATTCCCTCCGCAGATGCTGCCTGACCCGCTGAGTTCTTCCAGCACTTTGTGCCTTTGCACAAGATTCCAGTATCTGCAGGTGCTTGTGTCTCCTATTCATCTTTAGGATATGTCGAGCCAACTGTTGAGGACACCGGGTCTTGACTTCACCCAGAATGGGCGGCACGGTGGCGCCAGAGACCCGGGTTCGATCCTGACTACAGGTGCTGTCTGTACGGAGTTTGTACGTTCTCCCCGTGACCTGCGTGGGTTTTCTCAGAGATCTTCTGTTTCCTCCCATACTTCAAAGACGTGCATATTTGTAGGTTAATTGGCTCGGTGTAATAAATGGGGGAGGGAGGGGGGGGAGGGGGGGAGGGGGAGAGAGGGGAGGGGGAGAGAGGGGAGGGGGGGGAGAGAGGGGGGGGAGAGAGGGGGGGGGAGAGAGAGGGGGGGGGGGAGAGGGGAGGGGGGGAGAGAGGGGAGGGGGGGAGAGGGGAGGGGGGGAGAGAGGGGAGGGGGGGAGGGGGGGAGAGGGGAGGGGGGGAGAGGGGAGGGGGGGGAGAGGGGAGGGGGGGGAGAGGGGAGGGGGGGGAGAGAGGGGGGGGAGAGAGGGGGGGGAGAGAGGGGGGGGGGGGAGGGGGGGGGGGAGGGGGGGGGAGGGGGGGGAGAGAGAGAGGGGGGGGGAGAGAGGGGGGGGGGAGAGAGGGGGGGGGGAGAGGGGGGGGAGGGGGGGGAGAGAGAGAGAGGGGGGGGGAGAGGGGGGGGAGAGGGGGGGGGAGAGAGGGGGGGGGGGAGAGAGGGGGGGGGAGAGAGGGGGGGAGAGGGGGGGGGGGGGAGAGAGGGGGGGGGGGGAGGAGAGGGGGGGGGGAGAGGGGGGGGGGGAGGGGGGGGGGGGGGGAGAGAGGGGGAGGAGGGGGGGGGGGGGGGAGAGAGGGGGGGGGGGGTCACTGTAAAGATGTGGAGAAGACCAATAACATTAGAAAAGGCCCCAACGTCTGACTTCTGACCACACGTCAGGTTGGGGTAACAGTTTTGATAAATCAGTAGTTGTCATTCTGTTGCAGAAGGAGATCTCGTGGGGAAATTCCACGCAATATTGAAAGAGTACAGCTTTGTGAGACATTCTCCTCGTCACCGACTTATTTAACCAAAGCCCAGTCTACAGTGAGGGTTAAAGATGTCTTGTTATCTGAAGGATAATGGACCATTTGAACTGTATGTGCCTGTCTCTTTACGCTAGCATGCAAAATATTTGAAAGTCGGGTCACCAAAGGCTTTTGAACCCGTGCCTATGAAGAGGAGGTGAGAAATCTGGGCAAGGAATGAGAAAATGATACATTTTTGTGAATATTTAGACTTTCTTTGTGCAGCAATATTGTCAGCTGCCTTTGTAATAGACAGATTTAAACTCTCGCTGAATACTCATGGAAACATAGAAAATAGGTGCAGGAGTAGTCCATTCGGCCCTTCGAGCCAGCACTGACATTCAATATTCAATAGTCTGAGGAAGGGTCTCGACCCAAAACGGTGTCTATCTCCTTCGCTCCTTAGATGCTGCTGCGCCCGCTGAGTTTCTCCAGCCTTTTGTGTACCTTCAATATGATAATGGCTGATCATCCAAAATCAGTACCCCGTTCTGGCTTTTCCCCCATATCCCTTGATTCTGTTGGCTCTAAGAGCTAATTCTAACTCTCTCCTAAATGCATCTCAGGTGTATTATAAACAATACTCGGTTGATATTAGTTATGACTTCAAATATGGTTGTAGGAAGAGCAGATTAGCGTACACGTACGTATATATCGGGCGGTGCAGCGGGTAGAGCTGCTGTCTCGCAGCACCAGAGACCCAGGTTCGATCCTGATCTCTCGCGGGTGCAGACTGTTTGGTTTTTGCACGTTCTCCCTGCGACCGCGTGTGTTGTCTCCAGTCGCTCTGGTTTCCTCCCACATCCCAAAGGTATTCCATATTGATATGTAGCACTTCATGGAAGCAGCACATGTGGAAACAAGTGATCTTCCTATTTTCTGTACGGTTTCCATGAATCATTTCTATGGAGCAGAGATAGACATGTGTCGATTTTAAGTACTTTAGTGTTAGCCCTTCACCAATGGTTTGATTTTCCAAATGGTGATGTCTTCGCAGTCTGGATGTTGACTTTGGCATTGAGTGAGAGATGCAGGCGCACTCCGGGTATGTGTATTCTGGCAGAGCCTTCAATATAGCCAGGTGCGTTTTGGCAGGCGAGTCTGCGGACATCAAGTGCTGGTGTTAAGGGCCTGTCCTACAAGCATGCAACTCCATGCGATGAGCGCGACCTAACGTGGTCGCTTGAGCCATCCGGCGTCGCGGGGCCGGTCCCACTTCGATCGCCGGAGCCGTGTGGAATTGTGCGGAGTTCGTCCCGACATCGCGCGGGGCTCCGAAAAACTGACTATGTTCAAAAATTCTGCGCAGCAACGGCTTGTCGGCTCGCAGTCGCCTCGACGCATTACACACCGCCTCGACATCGTGCCTCCGTGAACCTATCTGTAGGTGCCTCCGTGACCCTCTATGTGTGTGGCTCCGTGGCCCTCTGTGTGTGTGTGTGCCTCTGTGCCCCTCTCTGTGCCCGTCTCTGTTCTCGCAAACTTACCTTAAGACTTCGCTCCAAGTTCGCCTCACTTTGCGCCGCGTTGCGCCACTCACCCGACCTCCGCGCGGCCCTCGCTGCCGGTTTGGTCGCACTTGGCGCATGCTGGTGGGAACGGCCCTGTACAGGGATCACCCGACCTCCGCGCGGCCCCCGCTTCTAGTTTGATCGCGCTCATCGCATGGAGTCGGATGCTGGTGGGACAGGCCCTTTACTCAGCGGGTCAGGCAGCATCTCTGGAGAACATGAATAGTCTAGCTATCACTTGCTGTGCTTTATCCCATCACCCACCAGTTTTCCAGCTACAAACAGTCTGAAGAAGGGTCCCAATCTAAAACATCACATCCATGTCCTCCAGAGATGCTGTCTGGTCTGCTGAGTTCCCCCAGGACTTTGTTTTTTGTTTGTAAACCAGCATCTGCAGTTCCTCATGTCTCCAATTCTCTATTCTAATTCTTCAAACTTGTTGGTCTATTTATTGAATACATACAAGAGCCAATGAATTAGGTTTTGTGAATTATCCTCATTATAAACTCCCAAGACTGTGTTACCTGCCTAACGCATTCCTCTGACAACAGAATTTACATTTTAGCCTTAAAATGAACAGGTTTCAAGAGCCCGATGTTTAATTGTCATATGTACGGACTACAGAACAATGAAATCCTTACTTGCCGCAGCTTATAGGTCCTGTTAATATAATAACACACGTGAATATATAATAATCAATAATACAATAAATTAATCTAACATAAAAACATAGAAAATAGGTGCAGGAGGAGGCCTTTTGGCCCTTCGAGCCAGCACCAACATTCAATATGATCATGGCTGATCATCCAAAATCAGTACCCCATTTCTGCTTTCTCCCCATATCTCTCGATTTCTTTAGCCTCACGAGCTAAATCTTAAGGGCCCGTCCCACTATACAAAGCAATTCAAGAGCTCTCCCGAGTTTAAAAAAAAAATCAAACTCGTGGTAAGTACGTAGAATGTACGTAGCGGATACGTTGGAGCTCGTGGACGTCTCCTAGCGGCTCGTATCGCTAACGGCAGGTACTCGGGAAACGCGGTAAGCCCGTGAAGACTCGTGAAGATTTTTCAACATGTTGAAAAATGGCCACGAGAGCGCCGAATACCTACGAGCGGCCATTACCGTAATTCTCCGAGTTCGAATAAGGGGAAACTCTGGAAGTGGGACAGACCCTTAATTCTCTCTTGAATACCAGGTAACCATAACAATACAAAGCCAAAGATAGGCACAAAGAGCTGGAGTAACTCAGCGGGTCAGGCATCATCTCTGTAGAAAGGGAGTAGGTGATGTTTCGGGTCGAGACCCCTCTTCTATCTGATCTGGTCTCTTATCAAGCCCCCCCCCCCCCTCAGTCTCCGAAGCTCCAGGAAAAAAACACTCCTATAAAGATTATTGTGAGAAGGGACTGCAGATGCTGGTTTAAACAAAACATCTGGAGTAACTCAGCGGGACAGGCAGCATCTCTGGATTGAAGGAATGGGTCTGAAGAAGGGTCTCGACCCGAAACGTCACCCATTCCTTCTCTCCAGAGATGTTGCCTGGCCCGCTGAGTTACTCCAGCATTGTGTGTTTACCTGCTGCTGGCACGAAGGGCCGAATGGCCTACTCCTGCACCTATTGTCTACAGTTATAAAGAACCTGTATAATAGATGCCACCTGACTGGTAACTCTACAGACATTATTTATGCTTTTTGGTTTTATTTTTTAGTGTCAGTCTTTCATTTAGTACTGAAAATAACATCTTCCGCCAGGAGCGAAGTGAACTATTGTGAGAAAAAAATAATGGAAAGCTAACTTAAATGGTGGCTTCATTCAAATGCATTGAAAAAGGTCTCCATCAGTTAACCTCGATGTTAAAATGTACTGTTTTATCACAGTACCTTATTTTTGATCCCACCATTATAATTTATCATTCACGTACAACTTGTCAGCTTCGAATTTGATAGTTTTAGACAATAGACAATAGGTGCAGGAGGAGGCCATTCGGCCCTTCGAGCCAGCACCGCCATTCAATGTGATCATGGCTGATCATCCCCAATCAGTACCCCGTTCCTGCCTTCTCCCCATATCCCCTGACTCCGCTATCTTCAAGAGCCCTATCGAGCTCTGTCTTGAAAGCATCCAAGGAACCGGCCTCCACCGCCCTCTGAGGCAGAGAATTCCACAGACTGACAACTCTCTGTGTGAAAAAGTGTTTCCTCGTCTCCGTTTTAAATGGCCTACTCCCTATTCTTAAATGGTGACCCCCTGGTTCTGGACTCCCCCAACATTGGCAACGTGTTTCCTACAAGGGAACTGAATATTTGCGAAAATGTAAGTTTATTTTATTGTCATGTGGACCGAGGTACAGTGGGAAGCTTTTGTTGCATGCTAACCAGTCAGCGATAAAGACAGTACATGATTGATTACAATCGAGCCGTCCACAGATACAATCATGGTGGATTCAATTTGTGAAATTGCTTATGATGCATTCAAATCATAGATGGTCTTTAGATTTTGCAAGAGGCAGTGGGAATTGTATTGGGGGGGGAGGAATAAAATCTAAACGGAGTTTTGGAATCTGCCTCCTGGTCCCTGCACCATTGGAATATTAAAATGTTCATTGGCTGAATTCCTTCATCCTGATTTCAGACTAATCCTACCCTTGTGCTGCCAGAGGTTGCCTTTGGCATGGCACTCTGGCAGAATCCAAACTCAATCATTTCAGAATATGTCTACAGAATCTGGGCAGCACGGTGGCGCAGCGGTAGAGTTGCTGCCTCGCAGCGCTCACAGCTCCAGAGACCAGGCCTCGATCCCGACTACGGGTGCTGTCTGTACGGAGTTTGCACGGTCTCCCCGTGACCGCGTGGGTTTTCTCCGAGATCTTCGTTTTCCTCCCACACTCCAAAGACGTGCAGTACAGGTTCGTAGGTTAATTGGGAGAGATAGATCAGCCATGATTGAATGGCAATAGACGATAAATGCAGGAGTAGGCCATTCGGCCCTTTGAGCCAGCACCGCCATTCAATGTGATCATGGCTGATCATCCCCAATCAGTACCCCGTTCCTGCCTTCTCCCCATATCCCCTGACTCCCCTATCTTTAAGAGCTCTATCTAGCTCTCTCTTGAAAGTATCCAGAGAACCGGCCTCCACTGCCCTCTGAGGCAGAGAATTCCACAGACTCACAACTCTCTGTGTGAAGAAGTGTTTCCTCGTCTCCGTTCTAAATGGCCGACCCCTTATTCTTAAACTGTGGCCGCTAGTTTCCAACCCCTCAAACTTTTTATGAGGATGTTACTGGACCAGAGGGTGTGAGCTATAGGGAGAGGAGTAGGCTGGGTCTCTATTCCTTGGAGCGCAGGAGGATGAAGGGTGATCTTATAGAGGTGTATAAAATCACGAGAGGAATAGATCAGGTAGATGCACAGAGTCTCTTGCCCAGAGTAGGGGAATCGAGGACCAGAGGACATAGGTTCAAGGTGAAGGGGAAAAGATTTGATCAGAAACTGAGAGGTAAATCTTTCACACAAAGGGTGGTGGGTGTACGAGACAAGCTGCCAGAGGAGGTAGTTGAGGCTGGGACTGTCCCAATGTTTAAGAAACAGTTAGACAGGTACATGGATAGGACACGTTTGGAGGGATATGGACCAGATGCAGGCAGGTGGGTCTAGTGTAGCTGGGACATGTTGGCCGGCGTGGGCAAGTTGGGCCCAAGGGCCTGTTTCCACACTGTATCACTCGATGACTCTTCAGGATAAGAAACATATTGGACACTTGCAGGGAATCCTTGATGAGTTGCTGACTTCTCAGCAAGAGTTGTGCCAGTGTTATTGGCTTCTAATCTTACACATCGCGCACAGCTGACCGAACAATGAACCTGGTGTACTTTGCCAGGAGTGGATATTTGGAAAGCCCCTTGTGTTGCTGGGAGAGGCTTTATCCAGTTTGAATGTAGCTTTGTGAATGATCAAATTTGCTCTCATCCATTCATTCATTCATCCATTCATTCATTAATGATGGCAAGGACCGAGATTGGTAAAACAAAGAGCTGCTTTTTAGTGGAGTCACAAGGAACTGCAGGCGCTAGTTTACCAAAACAAAAAGACACAAAGCCCCTGAGCAACTCGGCAGGTCGGGCAGCATCTGGAGAACATGGTTAAGTGACGATTTGGGCCTGTAGAAGGGAGCCCAGCTAAAACATCGCGCATCCATGTTCTCCACTGATTCTGCCTGACTCCAGCAATTTCCATTTTGGTTTTTTTAAACAGTTGTTTCGTGCTGTTCGAGTCCACCACCGATTATCCGGCAACTGGTGGTCCGAAACCTCCTTTGATCCGGACAAAATTACGAGAGCGCACTTGAACTCCCCCCCGCATGTCCACACACCCAGGCCGGGTGAGGCAGCCGGTCTTTACTTCACCGGGACTTCCGCGGCCAATGGGCGGGTGGATTTGGCCCCTGCGGCCGGGGCTCTAGAACTCCAGCCCGGCCCACTCCCACAGCCGACTCTCCCGTGGCCAACTTTGCGGGGCCGGTATCTCCCGCCCCCCACCGGCAGCTTAGGTGGAACGTTTCAGTACCGTTGGTCCGTGACCTCTGTTGATCCGGCAAAACGGACAATCCCGAATGGCTCTGGCACCAAGGGTCAGGGTTTCCACTTTGAAGGAAACTACCCAAAATTCCGGAAATTCTGGCTGTCTTCGTTTAATTTTAGGGAAATTGAATAATTTTGGGAAATTTCCGCATCCGGCGTGTGGGACGATGTGCGGGAAAAGAAGTATATTTACAACCATCCGTTCCTGCGCAGTCGTGGGAGCGTCACGAATGAAAATGGCGACGGTGACGCGGTGGGGACGCAAAATGTCGCCGTCTCCCCGCGCGTGCGCAGTGAGCCCGGCATCCGCGCGTGCGCCGTTGGGGAAATACCATCAAATTCCAGGAAATATGGGATTCTATTTAAGGATTTTTTTGAGGTATATATGGAAGCACTGCCAAGGGTGTCGGAGAAGCGGAGGTGGAGCTGTATATTTTCTAGACTTTATAACGCATCACCGGATACGCCGCAGCTGAGAGGCCCGTAGTTCTAGAATCTTCCTTTCCCTTTACCCACCAAATCACTCCTCCCACTGTCCATTTTTTTGTTGTCAATAATTGAAGCCATCTGCAGAATGATAATGGAGTTTTTTACTTGAATAGCCTCGGGCCGACTGATTCACTCTTTTGTGCTGCCGTTCACTATAAATACAATAAACAGTTTCTGCCCCAAATTGTGAAGGTGCGTGAAGGGTATATACTCTCAACTTCTGATCGCAACATTTATTACACCCACTCTTACAGCTGGCTTCTGTCAGAGAAAAAAAGATGTACTAATATGTAGGGTTACACAGAAAGCTGGAGAAACTCAGCGGGTGCAGCAGCATCTAAGGAGCGAAGGAGATAGGCGACGTTTCGGGTTGAGACCCTTCTTCAGACTAATATGAAGTTGGATTTTGAAACGCAAATCATTTTCCCTTTTTAACAATATTATTACCAGAAAATTTGGAGTAAAAACATTGGCCTGTTTAGTTGAGGTTATTCTTGTTTAATAGGTTATCGTTATGTGTGCAGCAAAAGTGCTTTGTTGCGTGCTCTCCAGTCGAGGGAAAGGCGCGGTGGGAGATTGCAACCTTCACGTGGTCCGCCCCGTTGCGACGAATGCAATCGACCCGGCGTGCACAATCAAATAAGATCAAATAGAACAAGTCGTCCGACAACTTTAGGCTGTGCACGCCATATGCAAGAAAAAGAATAAGGAAAAGGCAATACATGGTTACAATCGAGCCATCCATAGGATAAAGGGTATACAGTGGTTCAACTATTAGGTATGTTGCAAAACTTACCTTTAGCGGCGCTGCACTTCTGCCGCTCCCCGTGTGCGCGGCTTTTGCGCCTTTGAGAGGGGGGCGGGCTTAAAGTGCCGTTTTTCTGCAGACAGGGAAAATCGATGAATGTCGGGCGATTTGGTTGCTGAAGAAAAATCGCTCCGACATTTAATGAATGGTGGTATTTTTAAATTACTCTAGATTATTTATTAACTAGAGTAATTTAAAAATCACCTTCAAAAGCCGTGACCGCAGACAACCGGAAGCATTTTGCGTAGGGGAGAAAAAAGGTAGATACTTTATTTTTATATTAAAAGTTGGTTTTTCGGGAGGCATTAATAATATTTTTATGTTGCGAAATGGGGTCCCCAAAAAATGTATGAACCCCCAGTATTTTTCCCCCCGACTTCACCGCTAACCGCAACGTTCCAATCCACCGCATTCCGCTAAAACCCACTCGCTAGTTGATATAAATGGCCATTAATTTACAGGCATAAAACACTAAATTCCTTCCATTTGGCCCAGAAATTCATGAAAATGAGATTTAAAAATTATGTTATATCGTGGATTATTGTGTGAATGTTATTTGGACACTTAGGCAATTTTAAAAAAGTTTATCTTTTCTTAAGAAATTGATAGATGTTTAGATCTACTCATTGAATTTTGTAATTAGCTACAATTAGTTAACTAACTAATTATATGCTTTAATTTCAGGTAATCCAAGTAAGATTGTTTAATATTTGTTTCAGAATGCTTCAATCTATAATAACTGAAAATTTCATTGAGTTCTCTTAATTTTTAAGAATGTTATGGACTTTTAACTTTTCCAGATCACAGCTTTTGAGTTAAGTCAATTGAAAGGCAATGGGAAGCAAGATGCTCATTTCCGAGTATGAAAATGGCCATAACTTTCTTAATACTGAAGATATGAAAGTAAATTAGGTGTCAAAGTAAACTTCTTTTTATGCTTTATCTGATGGGATAAATTGCAGACTTGATTTTTAAAATCTCAAAATTTTGTAACATTGCTACAACTATGCATTTGCCAAACTTCTATTCTATATCGGTGAGATCAAGATTCAATTTAATTGTGGCATGTGCCAATTAAGGTACAGTGGAATTTGAGTTGCCAAGCGTAGGCTCGGCGATTGAATCACCGATGGCCTGCTGGATCTCCCGGTTGCTAATCATTTCAACTCCCCTTCCCATTACAACACTGACCTTTTCTGTCCTGGGCCTCCTCCGTTGCCAGAGTGAGGCCCAGCGCAAACTGGAGGAGCAGCACCCCGTATTCTGCTTGGGCAACTTACAACCCAATGGTATGAACATTGAATAGTCCAATTTTAGATAACCTCTAAAACATCCCCTTGTTCCCGGTTTAGAAGCCGCGGTCACGTGACTCGGGAGGGGCTGCTGTTAACGCGCGGTTTTTCCCTTGCACGCGTTAGTCCAGCGCTGACCTCCGTTGTGGTCAGATTTGTCTGTAAAGCCTGTATGCTGCATATTGAACTTTCAAATAAAGATCTGTTGAAAAATCCAGTAGTCGTTTCTCAGACCGCTAAAATCTAACATCTACCTGCACTCAGACCACACCCCTCCATTCCCTTCCCGTCCATATACCTATCCACTTTACTTTTAAATGTTAAAATCGATCCTGCCTCCACCACTTCTGCTGGAAGATCTTTCCACACAGCTACCACTCTCTTGAGTAAAGAAGTTCCCCCTCATGTTACCCCTAAACTTCTGTCCCGTAATTCTCATGTCATGCCCTCTTGTTTGAATCTTCCCTACCCTCAATGGGAAAAGCTTATCCACGTCAACTCTGTCTATCCCTTTCATCATTTTAAAGACCTCAATCAAGTCCCCCCTTAACCTTCTGCGCTCCAAAGAATAAAGACCTAACTTGTTCAACCTTTCTCTGTAACTTAGTTGCTGGAACCCAGGCAACATTCTAGTAAATAATATATTATTAATATCTGAGGCCATTGTGTTGATGGGTCTGTTACGCTGCAACAAGTAAGAATTTCACTTATCCGTTGTACGTAAATTAACAATTAAACGCTCTCGCTGGACAAACACGACTCGAATGGATAGGGCAGGTTTGGAGGGGTTGGTGGGATGAGTGTAGCTGGGACATGATGGCCAGTGTGGACAAGTTGGGCCGAAGGCCCTGTTTCCATTCTGTATCACTCTGTGACCAGGGCCGTTTTAACAGCATTACAGGCCCCCGTGCAAAGCAGTTTCACTGGGGCCCGACAGTTTTTATGCCGAATCAAATATGCCGTCATGTACTTGCAATGTTCTTCTCCATTTTCATGCTCTACAGTAACATTCTCCGATACATAGATTAGCGTGGGGCCCCGGGCACCTGTCCAGTGTGCCCATGCGTTACGACAGCCCTGTCTGTGACTCTCTGGGGCATTTATTTGAAGGAGTATTCCTTTATTGGAATGTTTCGAGACGTCGGTTTTGTTCTGGTTGGCATAGGTTTGCTGTTGTTGGCCCGGCCATCGAGATTACGTGAAAGGGTTTGTTGAGGGCGGTCGCACCGTGCATGAGAACATCGGGGAGCTAGACGAGAAATAAACAGCGGGCGGAATGTTACAGATTCCCAGTGTTGACGTGTTAAGTACTTTTCCTGACGGTGAACCCTCCTTTCAGCTTTTATATGTCAGACTTCAACCTTTCCTTTGTAGCCTGGATCTTTGCCAATTCCAAAGCTGGAAAACCTAAGAGTGAGTTGGATACATACTGACATCAGCTGCAAAAACACAATTACTGAAAATAGAACAACGGAGAATGGAGGAATGGGTATATTTAGTTCCTGTGCTTTTCCAAGAAAATTGCCACCTGTATATTCGCCGTGAGACTATTCAGCATGAACTGCATCCCATTTCATCTTTTCTGAAGACAATGTTGTTATTGGGTAGTGGCAGGATATCCATTACAAAGCCTTTTTATAAATGCGTTAAGTCATTGGGCAGATTGCCTCAGTGGCTCCTCACTAGTTAATGATCATTGATTCTTCACACTGCCATTGCACAAACTGCACTTGTGTAAACACTCCTCAACATGTCTGAGGCCAGCACGGTGGCGCAGCGGTAGAGTTGCTGCCTCACAGCGCCAGAGACCCGGGTTCGAACCCGACTCTGGGCACTGTCTGTACAGAGTTTGTACATTCCCCCCGCGATCTGCGTGGGTTTTCTCCGGATTCCTCCCAAACGCCAACGATGTCCAGGTTTGTCGGTTAATTGGCTTTGGCAACAATGAAAATTGTCCCGAGTGTGTGTAAGATAGTGTTAGCACGCAGCGATCGCTGGTCGGCGCGGACTCCATGGGCCGACGGGCCCGTATCAGCGCTCTATCTCTAAACTAAACTCAACTAATGTCTACCTCCAGGTTCAAAAGACAGCTTCATCCCAGCGACCATCAGGCTCTTGAACACTCCCCGACACGGACCACAACCCTATCTCAGCCTCTACCGTGGACCTTGTTTTGGCTGCCCCTCGGGTTTCAGTTTTGCACTGTTACGCTCTGGTTACCTAGTATTATCGATGGATCGAACGTTCCAGCATGGAAGCAGTCCCTTCGGCCCATTGAGTTCACGCCGACCATCGATCACCTGTTCACACCACTTCTCCCACTTTCTCGTCCACTGTGAACACTAGGAGCAATTTACAGAGGCCAAGCAACGTACAAACCCACACGCCTTCGGGATATTATCTAAATGGTGTCAAGTTGGCAAAAGGGGAAGTACAACGGGATCTGGGGGTCCTTGTTCATCCGTCAATGAAAGTAAGCATGCAGGTACAGCAGGCAGTGAAGAAAACGAATGGCATGTTGGCCTTCATAATGAGAGGAGTTGAGTATAGGAGCAAAGAGGTCGAATGGCCTACTCCTGCACCTATTGTCTATATGGGAGGAAACCGGAGCACAAAAGTAAAAGACATTTGGACAGATACAGGACAGGAAAGGTTTAGAATGATCTTTAGTGAACCAAGGATGAAGGTGCCATATATACGTAGAGCTAAAAAGACAATAGTTGAAAATTAAAGACATCTGAAGTAAGAATGCCAGCAATGTGCTGCAGATCTACCTGAGTATGGAAAGAAAATGCTGGAAGGCCTGACCCGCGTACACGACTGGCCGGCACCCATCATAGTCGCAGCAGGTTGACCAGAAGAAGGTACCACATGGTCGCGGGGTGACGCCTGTTTGGCCGTGAGTAGTCGCCCAAAGGGTTGTACCTTTTTCTGGTCGCCGCTGGATTTTCGACATGTTGAAAATTTTCGGTGACCTGCTGCAACAAATGACGGGTGCCGGCAGTCACCGAAAAAATTGCGTAAGTGGGACAGGCCCTTAGATCTGTGCTTTGGACGTGCTGAACGACTGAACTGAACATGCTGAACTACTATCTACCTCTTTGGTGACCCTCAGACTATCCTTGACTGGACTGTGCTGGCTTTACCTGGCATTAAACATTATTCCCTTATCATCTGGACACTGTAAATGGATTGATTGTAATCATGTATTGTCTTTCTGCCGACTGGTCACCACGCAACAGAAAACTTTTGACTGTACCTCGATGCACGGGAGAATAAACTAAACTGATCCAGTTGCTTTTGCCTGTATTCCAGTCTGGTTGGTAGTTTTACCAGCGTGTTCTTGCAGCTGGGTGCTGTTTGCCTACTGGAGTGGTGGGCATTTTGCACGTATTTTCTAGTAAATACTGTTGCTGTGTTTCGATGTTATGCCAAGCCGTTCTTGGTAAAGGATTAAAAACCATCTGGTTTGAGTTAGTTTTTCGAGATGCAGCATGGAAACAGGGCCTGAGGCCCAGAGTGTCCACACCGGCCATCAATCGCCCTTTCACATTAGTTCTATGTCCTCCTGTTTTCTCATCCACTCCCTACATGCTAGAGATGATTTACAGCGGGCCTGGTATTTTTGGCTTAGTTTAGAGATGCAGCGAGGAAAAGGCCCCAAGCCTAAAGGGCCTGTCCCACCAGCATCCGGCTCCATGCGGTGAGCGCGACCAAACTGGCAGCGGGGGCCGCGTGGAGGTCGGGTGATCCCCTGTACAGGGCCCGTCCCACCAGCATGCGCCAAGCGCGACCAAACCAGCAGCAGGGGCCATGTGGAGGTCGGGTGAGTGGCGCAACACGGCGCAAAGTGAGGCGAACTTGGAGCGAAGTCTTAAAGGTAAGTTCGCCAGGACAGAGAGGGGCACACAGAGAGGGGCACAGAGGCACACACAGAGGGCCACGGAGCCACACACAAAGAGGGTCACGGAGCCACCTACAGAGAGGGTCATGGAGGCACAATGTCGAGGCGGTGTGTAATGCGTCGAGGCGACTGCGAACCGACAAGCCGTTGCCGCGCGGAATTTTTGAACATGGTCAGTTTTTCGGAGCCCCGCGCGATGTCGGGACGAACTCCGCACAATTCTGCACGGCTCCGGCGATCGAAGTGGGACCGGCCCAACGACGCCGGACGGCTCAAGCGACCACGTTAGGTCGCGCTCATCGCATAGAGTTGCATGCTGGTAGGACAGGCCCTTTGGATCGCCAACTTTCTCACTCCCAAATAAGAGACAAAAGGTCAAAATACGGGACAAATTCCCGACGGCAATTCGTTGACCGACTGGGCCGTGGCTGGGTGAATGATGAGTTGGCCCGGGTGCTGGACTGCACACTAAGCCCAGCCGGTGGGCCAGCTGAGGAGTTTGGCCCCGCCCGCACGACATCACGCGCTAAGTCCGACGCCCCATCCAACTCATGAACTGATGATCGGCCGTGAGAAGGAGGGGTGGTGGTGTCGGTGGTAAGCGAAGGTCCGAAGGTCGGACAGCTGGCCGGGCTGCCGACCGACGGGGCCACGGACGAGCCTCTGCTGCTGCTGCTGCTGCACTCCATGGGCTGCACTACATCGGGACGGGTGAGGCAGGGCCCAACTGGAGCCATTAATATATTGTCTGAAGAAGGGTCTCGACCCGAAACGTCACCCATTCCTTCTCTTCAAAGATGCTGCCCGTCCCGCTGAGTTACTCCAGCATTTTGTGTCTACCTTCGATTTTAACCAGTTCTTTCTCTCACCATCAATATATTAAATTGAATAGATTCTTCAGTAAAAACATTTGGAATGTGGAATGCACTAAGAGGTAAAGCAGTTGAAATGAGCGTCGGGGGAATGTATTCCCTTAAAATACACGGAGAAAATAATTGAAAGAAATACTGGTCATTTTAAAAAGGGAGAAGAAATGGGAGGAGGACGAGTGGAACATAAACGGCACGGTGGAGCAGCGGTAAACAGCGCCCGAGACCCCGGGTTCCATCCCGACTGCGGGGGCTGTCTGTACGGAGTTTGCACGTTCTCCCCGTGACCCGTGTGGGTTTTCTCCGGGAGCTCCGGTTTCCTCCCACACCCCAAAGACTTGCAGGTTTGGAAGTTCATTGGCTTGGTGTGTGTGTGCAAATTGTTGGTAGTGTGTGTGGGATAGTGTTACTGTGCGGGGATCGCTGGTCGGCATGGGCAAGTTGGGCCGAAGGGCCTGTTTCCGCGCTGTATCTCCAAACTAAACTCTGGGTCAAGTATGGACTCTGTGTGTTGATAAATCTAACAAAATGTACAAATATGTAGAATTAAGCGATTTTTTAAAAAAAACCCATAATCAATGTATATAGTGACATGGAGGCACAATGTTGAGGCGGTGTGTAATGCGTCGAGGCGATCATCACATGGAGTTGCATGCTGGTGGGACAGGCCCTTTACCGTCAGTAACATAAAAATAAATAATAAATAAACATATATTTTTTTAAAAGCACAAACACAGACGTCCACACACAACATAGCCCCCCAGCGGCACCTGAGTTAAGGAAGGCACCATAGTCCATCCAGCCTCCCTGCCGATCTTCCCAGATGTTCACCCGTGGTCGGGGCCTCCCGAGCACCCGCAGACCCTCTCGCCGGGAACGATGGAACCCCGACGGAGAACATCCTCAGCTGCCCGGACCTCCAGATCAGCCACCTCCCACCGGAGTCCGCGGCTCCCGAAGTCCACGGGCCGAGCCGGGCGGAGTCGCAGGACTCCGCGACGTTGGTCAGCGCCGCTCGCGTTGGGAGCTCAGCGAACCACAGCTCCGCGATGTCGGTGCAGCAGGCCCAGCACTCCGGAGCTCCAAATGGCGATCCCCGGTGAGGCATCGCCCGCCCCGCGATGTTTCCAACGCTGCGCTGCTGCTGCTGGAGCTCTGGTCGGTCCCACCAGGAAAGGCCGCGCCAATCCAGTAGGTAGGCCGCGGGGGGGGGGGGGGGCGTGGACGCAACTCGAATATAGTCGCATCCTCTCCAGGAAGCGACTGTAGGACGGTATCCCCGTTACTGTACCCTCTTCCCCTCACATAAAGACATTTTAAAAAAACACAAAAAACTCTTTAAACATAACAAAAAAACAAAAAGATACCGGACTGAAGGCGGAGGCAGCTCGCAACAGCGTGATATCTATCCACCGAAACATGTCCACAGTGATGCAGCTGGTATAGTTGCTGTCTCACAGCGCCAGAGACCTGGATTTGATCCTGACCTTGGTTGTTGTCTGTGTGGAGTTTGCACGTTCTCTCCCGGTGGGTTTCCTCCGGGGTCCTCCCACATCCCAAATATGTGCGTGTATGCAGGTTAATTGGCCCTCTGTAAAAATAGTCCCAGGCAATACTTCATGTATTGAAGCATGCAGCATGAAAATAGGCCTTTCGGCCCAATTTGCCCATGCCGACCAAGACGCCACATCAACACTAGGCCCACCTGCCCGTGTTTGGCCCATAAAGCTTCGCTACTCACATTGTGTATGTCCTGCTTTTACCATTGTAATATTAGACTGTCAGATGTGACTGCAAAACTGGTAAAAGGTGACCAGTTCCTTCGGGAAATTTGACTGGGATAGTGCAGGGTCGAAGGGCCGAACGGCCCGTTTCCATGCCCTTTGTGTGGTATCTTTCAATTAATCAATAGATGTTGGAATAAATGTAGTGAAATGTTGACTGAATGACTGATATTTTCACCCTGGAGCACACCTCACCTTCAAGGCAAAGTGTTCAGAAATGAATTGGCCACAGAACCAACACCATGTCTCCTGGACAAATGATCTGAAAATTAGGACCAACTTTTGTTTACAGATACAGTGTGGAAACAGGCTCTTCAGCCCACCTCGCCGACCAGCGATCCCCGCACACTTATATTATCCGACACACACTCGGGACAAGTTACAATCTGCAGTTCTTTCTTAAACCTACAATCCTGTACGTCTTTGGAATGTGGGGGGAAACCGGAGATCCCAAATAATCCGGCCATGGAGGGAACGTGCAAACTCCGTTGAGACAGCACCCATGGCCGGGATCGAAGGTCACCGTGCCGCCCACAATTGTGTAAACTGCAGGATCCTGCATTTAAAGGCTACTCCTAGATCTTCTGGAAGGAGCATAACAGCAGATCTCTGAGGGAGGGTTTTTACAATAAGACTTTCTATCCATGAGGGAACTAGAAGTCTTTGCAATATAAAACAGTATTAGGGAAAAGTAACTTTACAATCTGCATCATGAATGTCAAAGTGTTACTGATATACTGTCACGTTGGTTTGCATATTATGAGATTCCATTTTGTTCAGTGGCCGTAACATCTGCACACCAAAAGAATGCGGCTAACAAACTCTTGTCTAAAAAGTGTCGCACAAGAATTTCCATCCTCAAATTTATTACAAGATGGTTTTTTCCTAAAGTTTAAGTTTAGAGATACAAAATGGTAACAGCCTCTCAGCCCAGTGAGTCCGCGCCGACCATCGATCACCTGCTCCCACTAGTTCGATGCTATCCCACTTTCTCAGCCACTCCACGCACATTTGGGGCAATTTATAAAGGCAAGTCAACTCACAAACTCGCACGTCTTTGGGATGTGGCAGGAAGCCGGAGCATCCGGAGGAAACCCATGCGGTCACATGAGAACGTGCAAACTCCACACACAAAGACAGCTCCCGAGGTCAGGATCGAACCGGGGTCTCTGGTGGGGTCTGGCAGCCGTGCCGCCCCCCCCCCCCCCCCCCCCCCAAAGCACGAGGCACAGAGCACCGGGTGCTCAAACCCAAAACAGAACGGTTCTGCATACCGGATATTTCCAACGTCGAGATGCCCGAAACATCCCACATGCTCGACAGTGGAGAAAAACATCACAGCATAAAATGCACAATAGAAAAAAAATAATGTTGGATTGAAGAAAGGAAATGTAAACGGGCACAGAGTAGAGACAAGGAAGAGATGACGCAGAGGATGGGGTGAAGGAACAACAGAACACAGTAAAGACTGATGCAATGTAGTGGCTGATGAGGCTGAACTTGCTCCAAAATCTGCCGCATGTTTGGTTCACACCCACTAGTTTCAAAACTCTGCTAAAGTCAGAGAAAAGCTAACCTTTCAACCAGTCCCAAGTCTTGAATGTTTGCATTTTGCCCACATCAGCAGGAGTCAGAGTCGTAGAGCAGGGAAGCAGGCCCTTCGGCCCAACTTGCCCATGCCGACCAACCAAGATACCCCATCTATGCTAGCCCCACCCGCCCACGTTTGGCCCATATCCCTCTAAACCTCGCTTATATTTGCACCAAGGCAAATTCCTTGTTTGTGAATACTTGGCCAATAAACTTATTAATTAATTAATTATGCATGCATTTAACGTGCACTAAACATTATTCCCTTTATCCTGTATCTGAACACTGTGGACGGCTTCATCATAATCTTGTATAGTCTTTCCACCGACTAGATTGCACGCAACAAAGAAAACCTCACTGTCCCTCGGTACACGTGACAATAAACTAAACTAAAGATATGTGTGTTCTGCATTTAGTTCCGACATTATTCAACATTTACACAAATTCCTTATTGAAGTACTTAACCATGTCACTATATACATTGATTATGGTTTTTTTTTTTAAATCGCTTAATTCTACATATTTGTACATTTTGTTTGTTAGATTTATCAACACACAGAGTCCATACTTGACCCAGAGATTAGTTTGCAGATACAGCGCGGAAACAGGCCCTTCGGCCCAACTTGCCCATGCCGACCAGCGATCCCCGCACAGTAACACTATCCCACACACACTAGTGACAATTTGCACACACACACCAAGCCAATTAACCTCCAAACCAGCACGTCTTTGGGGTGTGGGAGGAAACCGGAGCTCCCGGAGAAAACCCACACGGGTCACGGGGAGAACGTGCAAACTCCGTACAGACAGCCCCCGCAGTCGGGATGGAACCCGGGGTCTCGGGCGCTGTTTACCGCTGCTCCACCGTGCCGTTTATGTTCCACTCGTCCTCCTCCCATTTCTTCTCCCTTTTTAAAATGACCAGTATTTCTTTCAATTATTTTCTCCGTGTATTTTAAGGGAATACATTCCCCCGACGCTCATTTCAACTGCTTTACCTCTTCGTGCATTCCACATTCCAAATGTTTTTACTGAAGAATCTATTCAATTTAATATATTGATGGTGAGAGAAAGAACTGGTTAAAATCGAAGGTAGACACAAAATGCTGGAGTAACTCAGCGGGACGGGCAGCATCTTTGAAGAGAAGGAATGGGTGACGTTTCGGGTCGAGACCCTTCTTCAGACAATATATTAATGGCTCCAGTTGGGCCCTGCCTCACCCGTCCCGATGTAGTGCAGCCCATGGAGTGCAGCAGCAGCAGCAGCAGAGGCTCGTCCGTGGCCCCGTCGGTCGGCAGCCCGGCCAGCTGTCCAACCTTCGGACCTTCGCTTACCACCGACACCACCACCCCTCCTTCTCACGGCCGATCATCAGTTCATGAGTTGGATGGGGCGTCGGACTTAGCGCGTGATGTCGTGCGGGCGGGGCCAAACTCCTCAGCTGGCCCACCGGCTGGGCTCAGTGTGCAGTCCAGCACCCGGGCCAACTCATCATTCACCCAGCCACGGCCCAGTCGGTCAACGAATTACCGTCGGGAATTTGTCCCGTATTTCGACCTTTTGTCTCTTATTTGGGAGTGAGAAAGTTGGCGATCTAAAGGGCCTGTCCTACCAGCATGCAACTCTATGCGATGAGCGCGACCTAACGTGGTCGCTTGAGCCGTCCGGCGTCGTTGGGCCGGTCCCACTTCGATCGCCGGAGCCGTGCAGAATTGTGCGGAGTTCGTCCCGACATCGCGCGGGGCTCCGAAAAACTGACCATGTTCAAAAATTCCGCGCGGCAACGGCTTGTCGGCTCGCAGTCGCCTCGACGCATTACACACCGTCTCGACGTCGTGCCTCCGAGACCCCCTCTGTGTGTGGCTCCGTGGCCCTCTGTGTGTGGCTCCGTGGCCCTCTGTGTGTGTGCCTCTGTGCCCCTCTCTGTGTGCCCCTCTCTGTCCTGGCGAACTTACCTTTAAGACTTCGCTCCAAGTTCGCCTCACTTTGCGCCGCGTTGCACCACTCACCCGACCTCCACGCGGCCCTCGCTGCCGGTTTGGTCACGCTTGCCGCATGCAGGCGCATGCTGGTGGGCCGGCCCCTGTAGGGGGGGATCACCCGACCTCCGCGCGGCCCCCGCTACCGGTTTGGTCGCGCTAACCGCATGGAATCGCATGCTGGTGGGACAGGCCCTTAAGGAAAATCCATTTTGTTGTCTCTAAAATGAGAAAATGACAATAAATTGAATACAATATCCTTGATCTCGTTCAATTTTGGTTTTAGCTACCTTAACACTATTTGCAGTACATATCATCTCCCTTGTACCTGGCTGTGTGAAATTTCACTTGCCACAGCCCTGTCTGGTCACCTGTTCTGCTTTAGTCCATTCTGTGACTGCACCACACCTAGAAATGTAACATTCACTGTGAGCCAAACCAAATCTCGTTGTGCTTCTGGATTCAAGTCATACATGTAAATTCAAACGGGATTCTCAATGGAAATGCACGGAACCTTGAGCAGAACCTGATACTGGATTCTTGGGATAATTAATTAGTTTTCATTGGAATGTTTAAAATTATCCTTTATTTCTTTGACATGAGGAACAGTGGATGCTGATATATTTTTTTAAAGACACAAAGTGCTGGAGTAACTCAGCGGGTCAAGCAGCATTTCTGAAAGACATGGATAGGTCATAAGTGATAGCAGAATTAGGCCAATCGGCCCATCGAGTCCACTCTGCCATTCGATCATGGCCTGATCTCTGCCTCCTATTTTCCTGCCTTCTCCCCATAACCCTTGACACCCGTTCTAATCAAGAATTTGTCCATGTCTGCCTCGAAAATATCCACAGGCTTGGCCTCCACAGCCCTCTGTGGCAATGAGCTCCACAGATTACCCACCCTCTGAGTAAAGAAGTCCCTCCTCACCTCCATTCTAAAAGATGTTTAAGAAAGAACTGCAGATGCTGGAAAAATCGAAGGTAGACAAAAATGCTGGAGAAATGCTTCAGCCTGAAGAAGGGTCTTGTTCCGAAACGTCACCTATTCCTTCGCTCCATAGATGCTCCCTCACCCGCTGAGTTTCTCCAGCATTTTTGTCTACCTTCCTTTCCAAAAGAGCGCTCTTTAATTCTGAGGCCCTGACCTCCGCTCCTAGACTCTCCCACCAGTGGAAACATCCTCTCCACACCCACTCTATCTCTGCCTTTCATTATTCTGTAAGTTTCAATGAGGTCCCCCCCCTCAACCTTCTAAACTCCAGCGAGTAGAGGCCCGGTGCTGTCAAACACTCATCATACGCTACCCCACGTTTTATTTCCCAGATCAGAGTTTCAATGTTAACATATATTTGAAACGCTGCCAAATGCTTAACGCACCATGACTCAGTTTGTGAGAATAATAGTTTAGGGACTACATCGAAAGCTTTAAAGCTTGTTGGTAGATAAGCAGACAATTAGAAACTGCTGCAAATCTTTCTGCACATGTGGTGCCAATTAACTAACTTTTAAAGACTTCAGGGAGATTTAAGCTGGTGATATTTCTTGCAGGACGCCTTAATATGGGACTCCAAAGTGAAAATGTTTAGTGTGGAATGTTTAGAATGCCCCTTTTGTCAGGAAGTATTTTTCATAAGTTCACAAGACATAGGATTTTGGCCATTCGGCCCATCAAGTCTGCTCTGTCGTCCCTGATCTATTTTTCCCTCTCGTCCCCGATCTCCTGCCGTTTCAATGTACGTCAGCATAAAATCGAGTTGTGAGATGTGTCCTGGGATGGCAGGACTTTCATATGAGGAAAGACTGGATAGACTCGGCTTGCACTCGCTAGAATTTAGAAGACTGAGGGGGGATCTTATAGAAACTTACAAAATTCTTAAGGGGTTGGACCGGCTAGATGCAGGAAGATTGTTCCCGATGTTGGGGAGGTCCAGAACAAGGGGTCACAGTCTAAGGATAAGGGGGAATTCCTTTAGGACCGAGATGAGGAAAACATTTTTCACACAGAGAGTGGCGAGTCTCTGGAATTCTCTGCCACAGAAGGTAGTTGAGGCCAGTTCATTGGTTATATTTAAGAGGGAGTTAGATGTGGCCCTTGTGGCTAAGGGGATCAGAGGGTATGGAGAGAAGGCAGGTACGGGATACTGAGTTGGATGATCAGCCATGATCATATTGAATGGCGGTGCAGGCTCGAAGGGCCGAATGGCCTACTCCTGCATCTATTTTCTATGTTTCTGTGTTTGCATTGTATGCTTTTTAAAAATAGTAACTCAGTCATAAGCTGTAAAGAGATAATCCTTCACCAGCAGCTCAATATTCTGTCCAGTACGATGTGGCCTGGATAGGCACAAGTCATTACCTAGCCACAGATTAATAATTTGTGTGTCTCATTCATCCGTCTACATGAGACTGGTGTCAATTCCTAACGATTGGTGCTATAGATGTTTAGGTTAGAGAGACAGCATGGAAACAGGCCCTTCGGCCCACCGAGTCCATGCCAGCCAGCGATCACTCCTTTACACTAGATTAGAGATACAGCATGGGAAGAGACCCTACGGAGCACCGAGTCCGCACCGCCCAGCGATCCCCACACACCAACACCATCCTACACACACTGGGGACAATGGACCATCTTACCACGCCAATTAGCCTACAAACCTCTACGTCTTTGGAACGCGGCAGGAAACCGGAGCAGCACGCAGGTCGCGGGGAGAACGTACAAACTCCGTACTGACTACGCCCGTATTCAGGATGGAACCCCGGTCTCCGTATTGTATTTCTAAACTAAACTAAATCCAAATTGCTTTGGTTATAAAGTCACATTATAAAGCTTTTAATTTCAGAAAAGACTGAAAGAAAATTGTTTTAATCCTTATAATTTCGAGCTCAGCGGGGTCTACATGGAATGCATATAAGATTATTAAGGGTTTGGACACGCTGGAGGCAGGAAACGTGTTCCTGATGTTGGGGGAGTCCAGAACCAGGGGACCACAGTTTAAGAATAAGGGCTAAACCATTTAGAACCGAGATGAGGAAACACTTTTTCACACAGAGAGTTGTGAGTGTGGAATACTCTGCCACAGAGGGCGGTGGAGGCCGGTTCTCTGGATATTTTAAAGAGCTAGATAGGGCTCTTAAAGATAGCGGAGTCAGGGGATATGGGGAGAAGGCAGGAACGGGGTACTGATTGGGGATGATCAGCCATGATCACATTGGATGGCGGTGCTGGCTCGAAGGGCCGAATGGCCTACTCCTGCTCCTATTGTCTATTGAATATGTGTTCCCAGTACAGACTCGACACAAATCTGCTTGCCATTCCCCTGATGAATTCCAGAGCAAGTACCGTTAGACTGCGACATCCAGACCTCTCTCCCAGTATCAGTGGCTGGATTTTATATCCTAGTTTAGGGATTGGAAGGATGAAACCTCAAGATTAATTCAGGAAATAGAACGTTATCCTCTTATCTTGTTGCCACCCCTTCCTCGTTTCCAAAGAATTACGTCCATAAAATACAAAATATTTCTGTTCCACTCGTGAATGGAGTTTTCATTTCCCCGAAATAAATTATATTCAGAAAAAAATAAGTACAAAATCAAAATTGTGCCAAAACTCTAGATGTCTGTGCATTCAATTGTGTGATATAGAGTTGTACAGCATGTACACAGGCCCTTGTTGGCTGGGGCCTAGATGACAACACGAGTCCTTCTGCTGCTGCTTCTTATCGAGTCCACACACAAGATTAGAAGTTGTTCAGACAGAGTTGAACACGCGTCTCGGCATCTGCACACAACGGTGTCTGCCTTGTAGCTTCTTGGGCGCGGTGGTGGAAAGATCGTTGGAAACAGGGCCTCGACGTGAACGCTCTTTCCTTGACCCCAGTCCTTCTGCTAATTTGTCCACTTGTATTCCTTCATTATCACCTTGTCCTTCCACCTCGATGGTGGAAACGTGGCACCAATTTGTGTACGAGTTGACGGTGCAAAAAGCTTCGGAATTGTGCATCGCCAGAGTCTTACGGCGCGGAAACAGGCCCTTCGGCCCATCTCGCCGACACTGGCCAGCATGTCCCGTCTGCTCTAGTGACAACATCTGCATGATCGGTCACATTTATATTGAATTAGCGAATTAGAGAGTTAGATAGAGCTCTAGGGGCTAGTGGAATCGAGGGGTATGGGGAGAAGGCAGGCACGGGTTATTGATTGAGGACGATCAGCCATGGCCTCCTCCTGCACCTATTTTCTATGTTTCCCCAGCCAACAATGGACCGTTGTGGGCTCCGCCTTTCCTGTGTAATTTGATGCTGGCTCTGGTTTGTTCTGTACCTTCCCATACCTCTAGATTCCCTCCCCCCTGACTCCCAATCTGATGAAGCGTCTCGATCCGAAACGTTACCTATTCCTTTTCTCCGGAGATGCTGCCTGGCCCGCTGAGTTTCTCCAGCGTTTTGTGTTTATCTTTGCTGTAAATAAGGTCATAAGTGATAGGAGCAGAATTAGGCCATTCGGCCCATCAAGTCTACTCCCCCATTCAATCATAGCTGATCTATCTCTCCCTCCTAACCCCATTCTCCTGCCTTCTCCCCATAACCCCTGACACCCGTTCTAATCTAGAATCTATCCGGCATATTGTCAGCTGAAGAGTCACACTGCACGAAAACAGGCCCTTCGGCCCAGTTTGTCCATGCCAACCAAGATGCCCCATCTGAGCTAGTCCCACCTGCCCACGTTTGGCCCATATCCCGCTCAACCTATTCCGTCTATTTCTCTTTACTGACTTTATATCTGCCTTAAAAATATCCACTGGCTTGGCCTCCACAAAGAATTCCACAGATTCCCCAAAGAAATTCCTCCTCATCTCCTTCCTAGAGGAACGTCCTTTAATTCTGAGGCTGTGACCTCTGGTCCAAGACTCTCCCACCAGTGGAAACATCCTCTCCATATCCACTTCTGAAGAAGGGTCTCGACCCGAAACGTCGCCTATCTCCTTCGCTCCTTAGATGCTGCTGCACCCGCTGAGTTTCTCCAGCTTTTTTTGTGTAACCCTCCACTCTATCCAGGCCTTTCACTATTCTATACGTTTCAATGAGGTCCCCCCTCATTCTTCTAAACTCCAGCGAGTGCAGGCCCAGTGCCGACAAACGCTCATCGTAGGTTCCTTCTTACACATAGCAGAATGTAATCCTGGACGTGGATCAGATGTTACAAAGAACAGGAATGCTGTCATGGAGAGAATGGGAAGTATTTGGCTGGAACATGAGGTGCTCTGGAGATGTGCTCCAGGCTTTGATGATGATCCAGGAAAAATGGACATTGCATGGAAGGAATTAAAAGGAAACGACGGGGGATAAATCATCTGGGATTAGCCCGGCTGGTTGAAATATTCAGATCAATTTTCCATGCCAGCAGAAGATCTTCCAAAGAAGCTAAAACAAATAATCAAGTATTTAAGAAAGAACTTGGAGGAGCAGCACCTCATATTTTGCTCGGCTAGTTTACATCCCAGCGGTGTGAACATTCACTTTTCTAATTTCAGGTAGTCCCTGCTTTCTCCTTCCTTCCCCTCGCCTTCCCAGCTCTCCCACAGCCCACTGTCTCCGCCTCTTCCTTTCCCCCCCCCTCCCCAAATCAGTCTGAAGAAGGGTCTCGACCCGAAACGTCGCCTATTCCTTCGCTCCATAGATGCTGCCTCACCCGCTGAGTTTCTCCAGCACTTTTGTCTACCAGCGATTTTTCTAGCATCTGCAGTTCCTTCTTAAACAAAACAAATGATCGAGTAGGTTGGCAACTGGTCTTCAAAGGGGGGCACGGTGGCGCAGCGGAAGAGTTGCTGCCTCACAGCGCCAGAGACCCGGGTTCGATCCTGACTACAGGCTGCTTGCCTGTACAAGTCTGTACGTTCTCCCCGTGACCTGCGTGGGTTTTTCCCCGAGATCTTTGGCTTCCTTCCACAGAGTTCAGGTTTGGAGGTTAATTGGCTTGGTAAATGTGTAACAAGAAAATCGGTCGGCATGGACCCAGTGGGCCGAAGGGCCAGTTTCCGCGTTGTGACTCTAAATTAAACTAAACTGGAAAGCATTTATGAAACATTCTTGGTGCTTGTAAACATTCGACGCTGCATTGGAACGCAGTCTGGCAGACATGTTTACTTGCAACGCTGACAGGAAATGTTCCATTTTCCACAATATCAACTTAATCCTCACTGAAAGATCTGTCAAAGACGACCAGTTAAACTCCCAAACTCTCCAAAACTTCAACGAGTGTGGCTCCGCTGAGCTGCGGAAGAGAGCCGCCAGCCTAGACGCTGGTCTCTTCTCACAGTCAGAGCGTGGAACAGCTTCCAACATCTCAAAGGCCAACGAGAACAGATTACTGTAGGAAAATACTCTAATAGTGGTTCAGCATCCAGAGTTCCAATAACCTGCCCTTCAGCTGAACATCAGTTTCTAAGCTGGCGTATTGTCAGCTGAAGAGTCACACTGCACGGAAACAGGCCCTTCGGCCCAGCTTGTCCATGCCAACCAAGATGCCCCATCTGAGCTAGTCCCACCTGCCCACGTTTGGCCCATATCCCTCTCAACCTATCCCGTCTATTTCTCTTTACTGACTTTATCTTGCACTCAACATTATTCCTGTGCACTGAAGTTTTACTCGATCATAATCATGTCGTGCCATTGAGGGAGTGCAGTGTAGGTTCACCAGGTTAATTCACGGGATGGCGGGACTGTCATATGTTGATAGAATGGAGCGGCTGGGCTTGTACACTCTGGAATTTAGAAGGGTGAGAGAGGATCCCACTGGAACATATAAGATTATTAAGGGTTTGGACACGCTAGAGGCAGGAAACATGTTCCCAATGTTGGGGGAGTCCAGAACCAGGGGCCACAGTTTAAGAATAAGCCATTTAGAACGGAGACGAGGAAACACTTTTTCACACGGAGAGTTGTGAGTCTGTGGAATTCTCTGCCTCGGAGGGCGGTGGAGGCCGGTTCTCTGGATACTTTCAAGAGAGAACTGAATAGAGCATCTTAAAGATAGTGGAGTCAGGGGATATGGGGAGAAGGCAGGAATGGGGTAGTGATTGTGGATGATCAGCCATGATCACATTGAATGGCGGTGCTGGCTCAAAGTGCCGAATGGACTACTCCTGCACCTATTGCCTATTGCTGACCGGTTAGCAGGCAACAAAAGCTTTTCACTGTACCTCGGTACACGTGCCAATAAATAAAACTGAAACTATTCATATACCTGTCCAGCGTTTAAGAAGGAACTGCAGATGCTGGAAAATTGAAGGTAGGTAGATAAAAATACTGGAGAAACTCAGCGGGTGAGGCAGCATCTATGGAGTGAAGGAATAGGTGACGTTTCGGGTCGAGACCAGTCTGAAGAAGGGTCTCGACCCAAAACGTCGCCTATTTCCTTCGCTCCGTAGATGCTGTCTCTGCCGCTGTGTTTCTCCAGCATTTTCATATACCTGTCCGAGTGTCTTTTAAATGTTGTTATAGTACCTGCCTGTTATCTCCACTGGAAGATGGTACCAAAATACATTTAAAATATGACATTACTTACTTTAATATGCAAGGACTGAGGGCTTGCCTGCTGATTCATTATTTCAATTTAATAAATTGAGAAGTTAAGAGGAAATGTTTAAAATGTATAAAAGTAGGAATAGACTAAATGTGTAGTCATGTAGGAAGGAACTGCAGATGCTGGTTTAAATCGAAGATAGACACAGCATGCTGGAGTAACTCAGCGGGACAGGCAGCAACTCTGGAGAGAAGGGATGGGTGACGTTTTGGGGTCGAGACCCTCCTTCAGACATATTGTGTTGCCCGGGAAGTCGTGAATGGCCCGAGTCACTTACCTACTCCCGTCAACTGCAGGCGCTGGTTTACCCAGAAAGACCCAAAGCACTGGAGGAATTCAGTGGGTCGGGCAGCATCTCCGGAGAAGGTGACGTTTCGTGTCGGGGTCTGTTTTGTGACCTTCACACCTGTGGTGAATGCAAATCGTTCTTTCCACGCACTATTAAAGCACGGAATAATCTCCACCAAGCCACGGTTGCCCAGCCAGATGCAACTAAATTTAAAGTGGCACTTTCTTCCCAATAACCCTCTCTGGCTAAACCCCTCCCTTCACCATCTCCAGTTTAAATTCCAGTTGGAATATTTTGGAGGACCAAGTAACCAAGAACCAAGAACCACCGGCATCCCTTCGATAATGGACGAGGCCAGTTATTGACAAGGCAAGCAGCAGTGTGGACCAGTCTCACCCCAGTCACTCCCTCTTCTCCCCTCTCCCATCAGGCAAAAGATATACAAGATCCCCCACCTCCAGACGCACCTCCAGATTCAGGGACAGTTTCTTCATGCAACTAAACCATCTTACCTACACCTAGAGCAGTCCTGAGCTCCCATCTACCTCATTGGAGACCCACGGACTAACTTTAATCAACTTTGCTAGATTTTATCTTGCATTAAATGTTGTTCCCTTTATAATGCTTGTGCACACTGTGGACGACTTTACTGTAATCACGTATTGTCTATCATCTGACTAGTTAGCACACAATAAAAACTTTTCACTGTGCCTCGGTACATGTGACAATAAATTAATTTATTTATATTAAGCGTAGATTTGCGGGGAGTGGAGGGTCTTGGACCACATGCAGGCAGATAAGGTTGTTCAGCATGGACACTGTGGGCCAAAGGGCCTATTCCTGTGCTGTACATTAGTGTAGTTTGGAGACGCAACTCGGAAACAGGCCCTTCGGCCCGCCTAGTCCACACTGACCACCGATCCCCGTGCACTAACACTATCCCTCACACACTAGAAGACAATTTTACATGTATTCCAAGCCGCCAAACCTGTAAGCCCAAAGCCTACAAACTTGTACGTCTTTGGAGCATGGGAGGAAACTGAAGAAATCGGAGCATAGTCACGGAGGGGACGTACAAACTCCGTACAGACAGCACCCGTAGTCGGGATCGAACTGGGGTCCCCGGTGCCGTATGGCAGCAACTCTACCGCTGTGCTGCCCCTAAAGACAGGGGGAGAGCGAAAGTCGAGATAGACAATAGGTGCAGGAGTAGGCCATTCGGCCCTTCGCTCTAGCACTACCATTCAATGTGATCATGGCTGATCATCCACAATCAGTACCTCATTCCCCTGGCCTTCTCCCCATATCCCCTGACTCCGCTATCTTCAAGAGCCCTATCTAGCTCTCTCTTGAAAGTATCTAGAGAACCGGCCTCCACCGTCCTATGGCGGTGCTGGCTCGAAGGGCCGAATGGCCTACTCCTGTACCTATTGTCTATTGTCTATTCTATGTTTGTTGGCAGCCGTCAGACAGTTTCTTCTGTAAGTCTATGGACAGGATCCTGCTGATGTTAATGAGGTGTGCCTGCTGTTTGTACCTGGGGTCTGGGCAGGGGAGTAACGCTGTCCTCGACGGGACCACACTGGCTGCGTTTCATTGTTCTTGTACACTTAGCCTTGGGCTTTCTTTAACTCTGTCCCCCTCCGTCTACCCCCTTCTTCCCCCATCTACAGTTCCCACAAGAAGTCCCTTGAACCTACTTAGCTTCTGCTGTGCATTGTACCCAGTGTGTTCCTGGCAGTCGACTCCGTCACCATCTGCTTCCAGTTGACTCTCAGCCACGAAGTCGACATGTGACGTGTCAACGCTTTTCCACCACCCTAGTTGGACGAGCCCGCCTGCTCGGACAACCAACTCCAGAGTCTTTAGGCAGAGAATTCCACAAATTCACAACTCTCTGGGAGAAAAAGTGTTTCCTCATCTCAGTCCAAAATGGCTTACCCCTTATTCTTAAACTGTGACCCCTGGTTCTGGACTCCCCCAACACCAGGAACATTTTTTGTGCATCTAGTCTGTCCAATTTTTCAATAATTTTATATGTTTCTATAAGATCCTCTCATCCTTCTAAATTCCAGTGAATACAAACCCATTCTTTCATCATATGTCTGTCCCGTCATCCCAGGAATTAACTTGGTGAACCTACGCTGCACTTCCACAATAGCAATAATGTCCTTCCTCAAATTAGGAGACCAAAATTGGACACAATACTGCAACTGCGGTCTCACCAGGGTCCTGTACAACTGCAGTAGGACCTCCTTGCTCCTAAACTCAAATCAACATGCCATTTGATTTCTTCACTGCCTGCTGACCTGCATGCTTACTTTCCGTGACTGATGTACAAGCACACCCAGGTCTCGTTGCACCTCCCCTTTTCCAAATCTGACACCATTCAGATAATAACGTGATTTCCTGGTCTTGCCGGCAACAGAACAATGAAGCCCTGGGAAACAAGGAACTGCAGGCGCTGGTTTTTCACAAAATGACCACAACTGCTTGGGGTTCCACAGTAGCGCAGCAGTAGAGTTGCTGCCTCACAGCGCCAGAGCCCCGGGTTCAATCCTGACTACGGGTGCTGTCTGTATGGAGTTTGCACGTTCTCCCCGTGACCTGCGTGGGTTTTCTCCGGGAGCTCCGGTTTCCACCCACACTCCAAAGACGTGCGGGTTTGTAGATTAATTGACTTTGGTAAAAATTGCAACTTGTCCCTGGTTTGTGTAGGACAACGCTAGTGTGCGGGGATCGCTGGTCAGCGTGGACTCGGTGGACCGTGGGGCATGTTTCTGCTCTGTATCTCCAAACTAAACTAAGTATGCATGCAGTGTGAGTAATTAGGAATATGAACAAAACATCGTTGCTTATTGCTAAGGGAACTGAATACAAGAATAGTGAGGATTAGGGTTGCCAACTGTCTCACTCCCAAATAAAGGACAAAAGGTCAAAATACGGGACATATTCCCGCCAGCAATTTGTTGACCGACTCGGCCGTGGCTGGGTGAATGATGAGTTGGCCCCGGGTGCTGGACTGCACACAAAGCCCAGCCGGCGGGCCGGCCAGCTGAGGAGTTTTGGCCCGGGCCGCACGATGTCGCGCGCAAAGTCTGGCGCCCCTTTCAAATCATGAACCGATGATCGGCCGTGAGAAGAAGGAAGGGGTGGTGTCGGCGATATGCGAAGGTCAGACAGCTGGCCAGTCTGCCGACCTACGGGGCCACGGGCGAGGCTCTGCTGCTGCTGCACTCCATGGGCTGCACTACATCGGGACGGGTGAGGCGGGGCCGGACACGGCGCTCTGACCCGACAGACCCCTCGACCCAAGTAGTAGCAGCCATATGCAGGACAAGGGCAGTCTCGTACGGGACAAACCAATTCAGCCCAAATAAACGGGATGTCCCGGCTAATACGGGACAGTTGGCAACCCTAATAAGGATATGCATCAAGGACACACTGCATTGGTGAGACCATTTCTGCAATAGACTCCACAGTTATTTAGTGCACTAGAAGCTGTTTAATGTTTAATAGAATGCTTGCAATGGGTGGGTAGTTTTATGAGGCAAGGTTTGGCAGCCTAGGCTAGGCCTGTACGCATTTGAGTCCAGAAGAATGAGAGCAAACTAAAATGAAACGTATAAAACCCTAAGAGGTTTTGACAATGTGGACAAGAGAATATTCCCTCGCCTGGGAAAATACTGGCGGCGCAGCGGTAGAGTCGCTGCCTCACCGCGCCAGTGACCCGGGTTCCATCCCGACTACGGGTGCTGTCTGTACAGAGTTTGTACGTTCTCCCCGTGACCTGCGTGGGCTTTCTCCGGGTGCTCCGGTTTCCTCCCACACTCCAAAGACGTACAGGTTTGTAGGTTAATTGACGTCTGTAAAATCAAAGGTAGACAAAAATGCTGGAGAAACTCTGCGGGTGAGGCAGTATCTACGGAGTGCTGTCACCTATTCCTTCAGAAGGGCCTCGACCCGAAACGTCAAGGGTCTCGACCCGAAATGTCACCTATTCCTTCGCTCCATAGATGCTGCCTCACCCGCTGAGTTTCTCCAGCATTTTTGTCTACCTTCGATTTCTCCAACATCCCCAGTTCTTTCTTAAACAAGGCTTCTGTAAAATTGTCCCCAGTGCGTGTAGGATAGTGTTAGTGTGCGGGATCGGTGGGCGGCGTGGGCTGAAAGGCCTGATTCCGCGCTGTATCTCTAAACTAAACTAGACTAGGGGTCATTGTTTAAGATTAACACATCACCCCTTTATGGCACTTTCTTTTCTTCCAAGGCTTTGGAATGTTTTTTTTTCCAAAAAAGGGCAGTGCAATTAGAATCTTTGAATATCTTCAAGGCCGAGATATTCTGTAGACACTTGATAAACCTGGAAGTGAAAGATTACCATTGGGGGGGGAAAAGGTAAATGCAAAATTGGGATTAGACTGTAGACTGTAGAGATACAGTGTGGAAACAGGCCCTTCAGCCCACCAAGTCCATGCCGACCAGCGATCACATCATACAATAATGCTATCCTCCAGACTAGGAACAAAGCCAGTTAGCCTACAAACCCATACATCTTATTCTTAGAATAAAGGGGAGGACATTTAAGACTGAGGTGAGAAAAAACGTTTTCACCCAGAGGGTTGTGAATTTGTGGAATTCCCTGCCACAGAGGGCAGTGGAGGCCAAGTCACTGGATGGATTTAAGAGAGAGTTAGATAGAGCTCTAGGGGCTAGTGGAGTCTAGGGATATGGGGAGAAGGCAGGCACGGGTTATTGATAGGGAACGATCAGCCATGATGGCAGTGCTGGCTCAAAGGGCCGAATGGCCTACTCCTGCACCTATGTTCTATGTTTCTATCTTTGGAGTGTGGGGGGGGAAGGCAGAACGCCCGGAGAAAACCCACACGGTCACAGAGAGAACACACACACTCTGTACTGTCAGCATGGAACCCTGGTCTCTAGTGCTGTAAGGCAGCAACTCTACTGCAGAACAGGCCTGTAAAAACGATATTCACAGATAATATGTTAATAACCACAGGACTGGCACAAAAAAACAGAGTCCTGGTGCAACCAGAGGCAGTCAGTAGAGGTTCATGTGTAGGAAGGAACTGCAGACGCTGGTTTATATGGGGGGTGGGGTTGGTTGGAAGAATGAAAGAACAATTGAGCAGATGAGGGGGGATTGTATAGAAACATATAAAATTATTAAGGGCTTGGACACGCTAGATGCAGCAAATATTTTCCAGATGTTAGGGGCATCCAGGACCAGGGGGTCACAGTCTAAGAATAAGGGGTAGGCCATTTAAAATGGGGATGAGAAAAAAACGTTTTCACACAGAGAGATGTGAATCTGTGGAATTCTCGGCCTCAGAAAGCAGCGGAGGCCGATTCACTGGATGCATTCAAAAGAGAGTTAGATGGAGCTCTTGGTTCTTGGTTACTTGGTCATCCAAAATATTCCAACTGGAATTTAAACTGGAGGTGGTGAAGGGAGGGGTTTAGCCAGAGAGGGTTATTGGGAAGAAAGTGCCACTTTAAATTTAGTTGCATCTGGCTGGGCAACCGTGGCTTGGTGGAGATTATTCCGTGCTTTAATAGTGCGTGGAAAGAACGAATTGCTGTACACATCTGTCTTTGAGTCTGGGACCACAAATTGGATCGAATGCTCCCGTCTGCTCCTAATTGGTTTGGGGTTGGTGTAGGTCTTGTGATCTATGTCTAGCTGACCATTTAACATTTTGTAAGCTCTTAGGGCTAACGGAATCAAGGGAAATGGGGAGGAGGCAAGAACGGGGTACTGATTGTGGATGATCAGCCATGATCACAGTGAATGGCGGTGCTGGCTAGGAGGGCTGAATGGCCTGCTCCCGCACCGATTTTCTCTGCATCTATGTAAAGGCCAGAGATAAAAGCAGAAGGTGTGAGACAGACTTGGAAGAGTTGAAAATTGTGAAGCTGGAGGATGGAATGGAGGGGGAGGGGAGATATCGGCGAGAGTCTGGGTGGGATACGGGTGGTGGAGGGGGGGGGGGGGAAGAGAGGGAACGGTATTTTGTTATGTTTGTGAATATATTTTAATATTTGTTATTTCAATTTAAAAAACTGTGTTAGCAATGAAAACCCCGGTACAGGAGGGGATAAATGGAATGAACGTTAGTAAGTTCAGACTTTGCACTTTCTTTATGAGTTCATGTTTATGAGTTTGTGATAGGTTTATTTGCCAAGTATTCACATACAAGGAATTTGCCTTGGTGCTCCGCCCGCAAGTGACAATGTGACATACAGTGATGAGTTTGGACTGACACATAAAACGTTATTGATTAAACATGTGAATTATATAAAATACCAAATGGTTGTGATTTGCAGAGACTAAAAACGGATTTGTTACTCCACGCAGGTCTATATTTAAACCGAAAATACCAAATTTTTCCAAATGTTAGTAACAGCCGCCCGGCTAAAGGGAAAAGAAACTTAACCAGATATTCAAGTCTCGACCATGTTCTGCGTGTAAACCAAGCTACCAGCTGGACGAGAAGAATAACATTCTGTGATTTCTTTCCGCTTGTGTGACTCTCCTGGGATGAGTAAAATATTGCAACAGGGAAAAGTATCAGTGAAATGTGATCCTTGTGAAAGAGTATCTCAACATAATAAAACCTCCCGTCAGGGATGGAGTAAGGACTTTCTCTGGTGCAGTTTATGAAGCGTAATAAGAGCCAGATGCCTCTCCTGTGGGCTTGGGGAGTTTAAACACTGACATGCTTCTTGCTATCAGCCTGTACATCAACTTCAATCCTTGCCTACATCTGCCAAGGAAGACCCGGTGGGCCGTGGTCTGTGGGGGGGGGGAGGGGGAGGTTGGAGCCACCGAGACCGGCCGTGAAGACCAGACGATTGGGGGTGGGGGGGGGTCGCTGGTGATGACGGACGCGAGGAGTGGGCCCGAGGGAGAGGTTTAGGGGTGTTGTCTCCAGCACCTGCAAGGTCAGCTACAGGGACCGAGCTGGTCAATAGACAATAGGTGCAGGAGTAGGCCATTCGGCCCTTCGAGCCAGCACCGCCATTCAATGTGATCATGGCTAGTCATCCCCAATCAGTACCCCGTTCCTGCCTCCTCCCCATATCCCCTGACTCCGCTATCTTTAAGAGCTCTATCTAGCTCTCTATTGAAAGTATCCAGAGAACCGGCCTCCACCGCCCTCTGAGGCAGAGAATTCCACAGACTCACAACTCTCTGTGAGAAAAAGTGTTTCCTCGTCTCCGTTCTAAATGGCTTACCCCTTATTCTTAAACTGTGTGGCCCCTGGTTCTGGACTCCCCCAACATCAGGAACATGTTTCCTGCCTTTAGCATGTCCAAACCCTTAACAATCTTATATGTTTCAATGAGATCCCCTCTCATTCTTCTAAACTCCAGAGTGTACAAGCCCAGCCGCTCCATTCTCTCAGCGTATGACAGTTCGGGGTTGGTCGAGGGTGATGGAGCAGGCCCTACAGCAGCCTGGGCCTCGCCTGGCGTGGGGGCTGCTCCAGTACTTCGAGCGCACAGACATGACTTTGGACGTTTTGTAAATGGCGCCAAAATATGGCGACTCGTGCATGTGTGAGCTGCGCAAAAATTAATTTACCCGTGTAGCGCACACGTGACAATCAAGCACCATTGATTGATTGAATTTCTCCACAGTCCTGTCTGCCAACGTCCTATTCCCGTGTCGGCCTACTTGTTTGAGTTTATTGTCACGTGTACCGAGGTACAGTGGAAGGCTTTTGTTGCGCGCTAACCAGTCAGCAGAAAGTCAGTGCATGATTACAATCAAGCACCCACAGCGCACAGATACATGACAAGGGTACAACACGGATGGGGGGGGGGGGGGGAAACGTTCTCACTCCCAAGTAAGGGACGAAAGATCAAAATATGGGACAAATTCCCCACGTCAATTCGTTGACCGACTTGGCCGTGGCTGGGTGAATGATAGAAACATAGACATAGAAACATAGAAATGAGGTGCAGGAGTAGGCCATTCGGCCCTTCCAGCCTGCACCGCCATTCAATATGATCATGGCTGATCATCCAACTCAGTATCCCGTACCTGCCTTCTCTCCATACTCTCTTATCCCCTTAGCCACAAGGGCCACATCTAACTCCCTCTTAAATATAGCCAATGAACTGGCCTCAACTACCCTCTGTGGCAGAGAGTTCCAGAGACAAGATGGCCCGGTGAGTCCAGAGACATGATGAGTTGGCCCGGGTGCGGGACTGCACGCAAAGCCCAGCCGGCGGGCCAGCTGAGGAGTTTTGGCCCCGCGCGACATGTCGCGCGTAAAGTCCGGCGCCCCGTCCAACTCGTGAACCGATGATCGGCCATGAGAAGAAGGGGTGGTGTTGGCAGTAAGCGAAGGCCCGAAGGTCGGACGGCTGGCTGTCCGGGCTGCCGACCGACGGGGCCACGGGCGAGGCGCTGCTGCTGCTGCAACACGTCGGGATGGGTGAGGCAGGGCCCGGACGCGACGCTTTGACCCGACTGTCCCCACCACCCGAGGAGCAGCGGTCAGATACGGGATAAGGGCTGTCTCGTACGGGACAAAAATACGGGATGTCCCGGCTAATACGGGACAGTTGGCAACCCTAGTATAACATGGATGACATTTAGTGCAAGATAAAGGCCCGTAAAGTAGCAATGTTACAAAATTTTGAGATTTTAAAAATCAAGTCTGCAATTTATCCCATCAGATAAAGCATAAAAAGAAGTTTAATTTGACAGCTAATTTACTTTCATATCTTCAGTATTAAGAAAGTTATGGCCATTTTCATACTCGGAAATGAGCATCTTGCTTCCCATTGCCTTTCAATTGACTTAACTCAAAAGCTGTGATCTGGAAAAGTTAAATGTCCATAACATTCTTAAAAATTAAGAGAACTCAATGAAATTTTCAGTTATTATAGATTGAAGCATTCTGAAACAAATATTAAACAATCTTACTTGGATGACCTGAAATTAAAGCATATAATTAGTTAGTTATCTAATTGTAGCTAATTACAAAATTCAATGAGTAGATCTAAACATCTATCAATTTCTTAAGAAAAGATAAACTTTTTTTAAATTGCCTAAGTGTCCAAATAACATTCACACAATAATCCACAATATAACATAATTTTTAAATCTCATTTTCATGAATTTCTGGGCCAAATGGAAGGATTTTAGTGTTTTATGCCTGTAAATTAATGGCCATTTAAATCAACTAGCGAGTGGGTTTTAGCGGAATGCGGTGGATTGGAACGTTGCGGTTAGCAGTGAAGTCGGGGGGAAAAATATTGGGGGTTCATACATTTTTTGGGGAACCCATTTCGCAACATAAAAATATTATTAATGCCTCCCGAAAAACCAACTTTTAATATAAAAATAAACTATTTACCTTTTTTTCTTCCCTACGCAAAATGCTTCCGGTTGTCTGCAGTCACGGCTTTTGAAGGTGATTTTTAAATTACTCTAGTTAATAAATAATCTAGAGTAATTAAAAAATACCACCATTGATGAAATGTCGGAGCGATTTTTCTTCAGCAACCAAATCGCCCGACATTCATCGATTTGTCCTGCCTGTGGAAAAACGGCACTTTAAGCCCGCCCCCCTCTGCAAGGCGCGAAAGTCGCGCACACGGGGAGCGGCAGAAGTGCAGCGCCGCTAAAGGTAAGTTTTGTAACATACCTACGTAAAGTGGGGAGTAAGAGGGGAAACATGAGATTCGGTGATGGGAGATGAGGGTGCAGAGAAGGGGCAAGGAGCAAGGTGACTGGGTGGTGGGAAACGATGGGCACAATGTGTGCGCACCAGGGCTTTAGTTTAGGTTAATACATATATATATTGTCACATGTAACGAGGTACAGTGAAAAACTTTCCAGGTAGTCACGATTACAATCGAGCTGTCCACAGTTGTACAGATACAGGATAAAGGGAATACCATTTAGCGCAAGGTAAAGTCCGATTAAAGGTAGTACGAGGGTCTCCAATGAGGTAGATAGTAGCTCAGGACCGCTCTCTAGTTGGTGATGGGATGGTTCAGTTGCCTGATGACAGCTGGGAAGAAACTGTCCCTGAATCTGGAGGTGTGCGTTTCCACACTTCTGTACCTCTTGCCTGATGGGAGAGAGGAGAAGAGGGAGTGACTAGGGTGAGACTGGTCCTTGATGATGCTGCTGGCCTTGCTGAGGCAGCGTGAAGGGTAGATGGAGTCAGTGGAAGGGACTTTGGTTTGCCTGATGGTCTGGGCTTTGTCCATAACTCTCTGCAATGTCTTGAGGCTACAGGGTGAAGGGTATAATGCTGGTGCAAGAGAAAGCCCAGTTAAGTCTCTAGCTCGAAAGCCTCCAATGGGGGTAGACTGGAGCAGGGGAAAGAGAGGTGGGGATCTGCGAGAGCATTACTTGAAAATACTCCCCCTCACATTCCCACATTGGAAGAACAGCACCTCATATTTCGCTTGGGCATCTTACACCCCAGCGGTATGAACATTGACTTCTCTAACTTCAAGTAACCCTTGCTTTCCCTCTCTCTCCGTCCCTTCCCAGTTCTCCGACCAGTCTGACTGTCTCCGACTACATTTTATCTCTGTTTGCTTTTGTTGTCACCTTCTCCTAGCTAACGATGATCTATTCTACGTTACGTCTGAAGAAGGGTCTCGACCCGAAACGTCACCCATTCATAGAAAATAGGTGCGGGAGGAGGCCATTTGGTCCTTTGAGCCTGCATCACCATTCATTGTGATCATGGCTGATCATCCACAATCAGTAACCCGTGCCTGCCTTCTCCCCATATCCCTTGATTCCACTTGCCCCGAGAGCTCTAACTCTCTCTTAAATTCGTCCAGTGAATTGGCCTCCACTGCCTTCTGTGGCAGAGAATTCTACAAATTCCCAAGTCTCTGGGTGAAAAAGTGTTTTTCTCATCTCAGTTTTAAATGGCCTCCCCTTTATTCTTAAACAGTGTGGCCCCTGGTTCTGGACTCCAACATTGGGAACATTTTCCCTGCATCGAGCTTGTCCAGTCCTTTTATAATTGTATACATTTCTGTAAGTAAGAACATTTAAAATTGGAGGAACAGCATTTCCTTCTCTCTGGAGATGCTTCCTGTCCCGCTGAGTTACACCAGCATTTTTGGGCCTGTCTTCAGTACTAATACTGTTGGGTTGAAGGCCATGAGTCATTGCAAGGGTCAGTCAACGGTCAACGGCATTGATAGTTCTGCAGTTACAGTGAGGCCAAATAGGTTAAGGATGAGCGATCTGCATCCCGAAAGAAAGTCAGTGAAGCTGATGGGGATTTATGACAATCCGCAATTCATGGGTAACGTTCCTGACAATCGCCTCTTGTTCCAGACTTATTTCATTAGCTGAACGCAAATTCCCCAGCTGTCATAATGGGACTCGAGCGAATATTTGTGGATCACTAGTTCACGCCTTTGGATACGAGTCATGTAACATAAACAGTGTGATCCTTTAACAGAGAGAGCGAGGTTTCAAGAGAGAGTTGGATTTAGCTCCTGGGACTAACGGAATCAAGGGATAAGGGAGGGGAAAGCAGGAACAGGGTACTGATTTTGGATGATCAGCCATGATCATTTTGAACCACTTTGGGAGCAAAAACAGGAAGGCAGATTACTATCTAAATGGCATCAAGTTGGTAAAAGGGGACGTACAACAGGATCTGGGGGTCCTTGTACATCCGTCTATGAAAGTAAGCATGCAGGTACAGCAGGCAGTGAAGAAAGCAAATGGCATGTTGGCCTTTTTAACAAGAGGAATCAAATATAGGAGCAAAGAGGTCCTTCTGCAGTTGTACAGAGCCCTAGTGAGACCACACCTGGAGTATTGTGTGCAGTTTTGGTCCCCTAATTTGAAGAAGGACATTCTTGCTATTGAGGGAGTGCGGCGTAGGTTTACAAGGTTAATTCCCGGGATGGCGGGACTGTCTTATACTGAGAGAATGTAGCGGCTGGGCTTGTACACTCTGGAGTTTAGAAGGACGAGAGGGGATCTCATTTAAACATGTAAGATTGTTAAGGGCTTGGACACACTAGAGGCAGGAAACATGTTCCCGATGTTGCGGGAATTCAGAACCAGGGGCCACAGTTTAAGAATAAGGAGTAAGCCATTTAGAACGGAGACGAGGAAACACTTTTTCTCACAGAGAGTTGTGAGTCTGTGGAATTCTCTGCCTCAGAGGGTGGTGGAGGCCGGTTCTCTGGATACTTTCAAGGGAGAGCTAGATAGGGCTCTTAAAAATAGCAGAGTCAGGGGATATGGGGAGAAGGCAGGGACTGATTGGGAATGATCAGCCATGATCACATTGAATGGCGGTGCTGGCTCGAAGGGCCGAATGGCCTACTCCTGCACCTATTGTCTATTGAATGGCCTACTCCACCTATTTTCTATGTTTCTATGATTCTAATATCACGTGCAAAAAGAGCCTCTATCAAGTCATCGAGATGTGTTTAATCAGACTGCCCCTATGGACAATCTGAAATATCAACAGCCTTGGTTCTGGATATATGTATTAATTACTCATTGTGTTTGGCAGTTCCAAAATGTATGGTTTTTGGCCCAGTGGGTCCATGATGATGATCGATCACCGTTTACACCAGGTCTATGTTGGTCCACGTTCTCAACCACGCCCAACATGCTAGGAAGTTGTGTTTCCTCCCCACACACACGTGGGTCTGTAAGTTGATTGGCCATCTGTAAAATGCTCCAAGTGGACGAGAAAGTGGGATAACTATCGTGGACCGGAATGGACAACTTTCTGTCATAATATGTGACGAGGCGCAGTGAGATTCTTTGCTTGCCTACCCGATGTATACAAATAGTGGCCACCTAGAGGGCAGACAAAGTAACAAAGCACGCCCACTCCCCCTCTTTATGTCCCCCCTCCCCCCCACAGCGGTCCCCCCACGCCGGGTCCTGCATTGTCCATTGAACTTCTTTCCCCATCCCTCATGGCGGTCCTCCACGCTCTCGTCGGCCACGGGTCAACCCGCGAGGCATCGCCGCCACCGCCACGAGGCTTCACCACCGCCTAGGCCCCATCGCCGCGAGGCTGTGACGCCTGTATGGTTGTAAGTAGTCGCCCAAAGAGTCGTACCTTGTTCTGGTCGCTGCTGGATTTTCAACATGTTGAAAATATTTGGCCTCCTGCTGCAACTATGACGGGTGCCGGCAAATTACCGGAAAAATCGCGTAAGTGGGACACGCTCATCAGACGTGCACCAGTCTGTCATCTCACATTTGGTGTGGTTATATATAAATATTTTATTTATTTATTTTTTTGCAGAGACCTGCGGTTCAATCGCATTAAGGAGATCCGTCCAGCGGCCTTCAAGAGAATGAGGAATCTGAACACGTTGTGAGTACGATGCCGGGTCCGCTTCTTAGGATCGCGCTATTCCCTCCGAGTCGAAATGCGTTAGTTACGTGAATCACGAGCATTTTATTGTCATGTGTCCCAGATAGAACGATGACATTCTTGCTTGCTGCAGCCCAACACAATACAGAAACATTGTACTCTGTAAATATGATAAATGAGTTTAAAAAAGATCAGTATGAAGAAGTGTCTCGACCCGAAACGTCGCCTTAGTCTACCTTACAGTTCACACTTGTACACACACTGAACTTTTTTTTACTGGTTTATTATATTTTGCGTACACACGTGTACGTGCGCACGCACACACACACACGTATGAGCTCTCCGTACACACACATATACAAGTAGCCACATACTTACACACATGCACACATACATGCACACACGTACACACACACACACACAAATATACATGCACACACACGCGTGCACACATACACATATTTACACGTACCCGTAGCTCTGAGATTGGAGTTTGTAGTGTTAAATTGCCTGAAGTAGCTGTTCCTGAACCTGGACCTTACAAGTTTTGTAAGGTTTGTAAGTTAATTGGCATCCATAAAAATCGCAGTAACAAGGAACTGCAGATGCTGGTCTATACCAAAGATAGACACAAAATGCTGGAGTAACACAGGGTCGTGCAGTGTCCCTGTAGAACATGGATAGACCACACCGTAAGAATAAGGGGTAAGCCATTTTGAACGGAGACGAGGAAACACTTCTTCACACTGAGTGTGGTGAGTCTGTGGAATTCTCTGCCTCAGAGGGCGGTGGAGGCCGGTTCTCTGGATACTTTCAGGAGAGAGCTAGATAGGACTCTTAAAGATAGCGCAGTCAGGGAATATGGGGAGAAGGCAGGAACGGGGAACTGATTGGGGATGATCAGCCATGATCACATTGAATGGCGGTGCTGGCTCGAAGGGCCGAATGACCTACTCCTGCACCTATGGTCTACTGTATGCCCCTAGTATGTAAGGCGTGGATGAGAAAGTGGGATAACATAGCACTAGTGTGAATGGGCGATCGATGGTCGGCGTGGACTCGGTGGGCCAAAGGGCCTGTTTCCATGCTGCATCTTTCAATTGATCGATCAAGTAGAGCCTATTCCTGAACCCCTCAAACAGATTTCTCTTCCACAAATCACCAGGCCATTTTGTGTGTGTGTGTGTGTGTGTGTGTTTTTAATGTTGTGGTTCCTGTTGAGAAACAGTGAAAGTGATTAAATCTTGTTTATTAAAAATAAAGCAGGAAATGGAGATTTTTTTTTTGTTTATAAATCATAAGTTTGCGAGGTTCACTGCTGAAGCGTTCTCCAGCCAGGCAGAAAGGGGTCTTTGTTTATTCTCAGCCAAGTTGCCTGGTTGCCAAACTGTAAAACTTTTGTGAACTGAAATAATAATCCCTGAAACAATAACTTGCTTAGTTTCGAGTTTAGCACAAGAGATGCAACGTGGAAACCAGGCCCTCCAGCCCACCGCGTCCGCGCCGACCAGCAAACGCTCTGTGCACAAGCTCTGTCCCACACAGTTTTGCAGAAGCCCATTCTGCGACAAACCGGCATGGCCTTTGGAGTCAATAGACAATAGACAATAGGTGCAGGAGTAAGCCATTCGGCCCTTCGAGCCAGCACCGCCATTCAATGTGATCATGGCTGATCATCCCCAATCAGTACCCCGTTCCTGCCTTCTCCCCATATCCCCTGACTCTGCTATTTTTAAGAGCCCTATCTAGCTCTCTCTTGAAAGCATCCAGAGAACCGGCCTCCACCGCCCTCTGAGGCAGAGAATTCCACAGACTCACCACTCTCTGTGAGAAAAAGTGTTTCCTCATCTCTGGTTCTTTGCTATCCCACCTTCGCATCCACTCCGTACACATCAGGGAGCGTGCTTCCACACAGTGCCAGACACCCGGGTTTGTTCCTGACCTCGGGTGCGGTCTGTATGGAGTTTTACATTGTCCATGTCACCACGTGGGTTTTCTCCTGGTGCTCCGGTTTCCTCCCACACTCCAAAGACATGCAGGTTTGTAGGCCAATTGGTGCCATAGAAAATAAGATAGAAACATAGACATTAGGTGCAGGAGGAGGCCATTCGGCCCTTCGAGCCTGCACCGCCATTCAATATGATCATGGCTGATCATCCAACTCAGTATCCCGTACCTGCCTTCTCTCCATACCCTCTGATCCCCTTTAGCCACAAGGGTCACATCTAACTCCCTCTTAAATATAGCCAATGAACTGGCCTCAACTACCCTCTGTGGCAGAGAGTTCCAGAGACCCACCACTCTCTGTGTGAAAAAAGTCCTTCGCATCTCAGTCCTAAAGGATTTCCCCCTTATCCTTAAGCTGTGACCCCTTGTCCTGGACCTCCCCAACATCGGGAACAATCTTCCTGCATCTAGCCTGTCCAACCCCTTAAGAATTTTGTAAGTTTCTATAAGATCCCCTCTCAATCTCCTAAATTCTAGAGAGTATAAACCGAGTCTACCCAGTCTTTCTTCATAAGACAGTCCTGACATCCCAGGAATCAATCTGGTGAACCTTCTCTGTACTCCCTCTATGTCCTTCCTCAGATTTGGAGACCAGAACTGTACGCAATACTCCAGGTGTGGTCTCACCAAGACCCTAGACAACTGAAGTAGAACCTCCCTGCTCCTGTACTCAAATCCTTTTGCTATGAAAGATAGAAGAGCAAAGGGGAAGATACAGAGTGCAGAATATAGTTCTCAGCATTGTAGCGCACCAGTTCCAGAGACAAAGTCCAATGTCCGCAATGGGGTAGAGGTGGATCGGACAACGCCCTTGCTTATGGAAGGACCGTTCAGAAGAGGAACAGATAACAGAGGAGAAGAAGCTATTTGTAAAGGTTTGTGTCTACAATGTAAGGCTCTGTTGTGACTAACACAAAGAAGACACGTCCACCACCGAGTCAAGAGCCTGTTTATACTCCAATCACTGCTTTTCATCATGAAGGTCACTTGACCTCAGTCCCCAGGCTCAGGCACGAGTTTCCACTTTAGATTACACAATATATTTAGATTACACAATAAATATATATTTCATATATTACAAAGACATCACACTATTGGAAGTAACTGCAGTTGCTGCTTTGCACCAAAGATAGACACACAGTGCTGGAGTAACTCAGCGGGACAGGCAGCATCTCTGGAGAGAAGGAATGGGCGACGTTTCAGGTCTAGGCCCTTCTTCAGACGCTCTCATCAGAGAGAGGAGGAGAACTTCTTCAAAGTAGGCATACAGTACCTTGAGGAGATTTCACAGTGGAGCAGAAATGTGTAGGAAGGAACTGCAGATGCTGGTTTACACCGAAGATAGACACAAACTGCTGGAGTAACTCAACGGGACAGACAGCACCTCTGGAGAGAAGGAATGGGTGACATTTTTCTCTCCATTCCTTCTCTCCAGAGAAGCTGCTTGTCTCGCTGAGTTACTCCAGCAGTTTGTGTCTTTCTCGGGGAAGGGGCTGTTGCTGCACACCACACACTGAAGCAGTTGACTCGTTTTAATGGGAGTTGGCACCGACAGCTGGCCTTGGAAGAGCTACAATGAGTAAGCAATCTTCTGTGTTTCAATGAGTTGGCACTGTGGGGGATATGTACTAACTGATATCATGGGGACAGGCGGGCAGCCAGCGGTGGGATATGAAGCCCCCGCTAATAGATAGCAGAGCAGATTAACGTTCTAAATAAACTGTGTGGGGGTAAAGAACTCTCTCCCCTCCTCGGGAACCGATCACATTTTATCTTCACTTCGTTCCAACAAAAGACATACATCGGTAAATGACTCTAGCTTTAACCAACAATAATAGCCTGTGTGCTTCTTTCACTTGAAAGGAATAATCCCCCAGTCTGTTTACTGTTAGGAACACAATTAGGCACAAGGAACTGCAGACCCCCTGGTCCACACAAAAAGACACAAAGTGCTGGAGTAACTCAACGGGTCAGGCAGCATCTCTGGAGGACATAGATAGGTGGTGTTTCAATAGACAATAGGTGCAGGAGTAGGCCATTCGGCCCTTCGAGCCAGCGCCGCCATTCAATGTAATCATGGCTGATCTTCCACAATCAGTACCCCGTTCCTGCCTTCTCCCCATATCCCCTGACTCCGCTATCTTTAAGAGCCCTATCTCTTGAAAGTATCCAGAGAACTGGCCTCCACACCCTCTGAGGCAGAGAGTTCCACAGACTCACAACTCTCTGTGAGAAAAGTGTATCCTTGTCTCCGTTCTAAATGGCTTACCGCTTAGTGTTAAACTGTGGCCCCTGGTTCTGGACTCCCCCAACATCGGGAACATGTTTCCTGCCTCTATCGTGTCCAAACCCTTAATAATCTTATATGTTTCAATAAGATCCCCTCTCATCCTTCTAAACTCGAGAGTGTACAAGCCCAGCCGCTCCATTCTCTCAGCGTATGACAGTCCACCAGAAGCAGACTGGATAATCTTCGTGATATCGGAAGTTTGCCCTGTGTTTCAAAAGACTCTATTTGAAAATGGCTTAATAACCGGAAAAAAGCGAATCTTAAAATTCTGGAACGATTCTCCGGTACCCACAGTCTATATGTGGATTTCATCGATGTTCGAAACACTACACTTGGAAGATATGAGACTCCGACTAGCAGGAAAATCAGACTGCTTCTATAAGACGTGGTCTGCATTTATAAATCTATTACAAGGATAAGGTGCAAGAATACCTCAAAAAAGTACCAGTGTCGGGTCTTGGTAAAGGGGGAAGAAAAACTGTCGAGTTGGTAGATTCCTTTTGCGAGATGTTTATAATAAAGTAACTGGCTTCTCTTTTTTCTTTCTCTATTTTTCCCCATTTCTTTTTCTTTCCTCTCCAGGGTCTATCTCTGAATTCCCGTTTCTAACTCTTCAAGGGTTTCCTTTCCCTCTGTCACGCTTTGGCACTTCCACATCTCTTTGTCACTTTTCCACTTTCTACGCTGCTATTTTTCTCCCTATTCTCTCTTTTCTAAAGCCTTAAAATAAAAAAAAATTAAGGGTTACAGTGACTGTAATACAATACAAGGGATGTACACTGATGTAACTTACAGTAGTACCGCTAATAAATAAAGATATTTTTAAAAAAGCATATGACAGTCCCGCCATCCCGGGGATTAACCTTCTGTCATATGCTGAGAGAATTGATAGAATGAAATTTCATCTGCATCTAAACAGGCAAACACGAGATCCAATTAGGCAGTACTTAGCACTGTAGATCGCGGCTTCTGCTTCCAATGGAGCTATGGGGGATATGTAGTTAGTGTTTATTTAACATATTTAAGAATAGTGGGATAAAAAAAAAAAAAAACTTGAACCCATTGTCATGCGTACTTGGAATTATAATGCAAGTATATTATCTATTGTCTCTTAAAGATAGCGGAGTCAGGGGATATTGGGAGAAGGCAGGAACGGGGTACTGATTGGGGATGATCAGCCATGATCACATTGAATGGCGGTGCTGGCTCGAAGGGCCAAATGGCCTACTCCTGCACCTATTGTCTATTTGTCAGTGCCATAGGTAGCTGCTATTTACATGCCTTGGGTGGGCAAGCAAAGAATTTCCCTGTGCCTTGTCCCACGTGACAATAAAGTATTGCGTTGCATCCAGGTTGAGAGGGACAAAGTTAAAAGATGATGTGCAGGACCAGTCTGACTTGTGCAGGTAGATAAGTGATGATCCTGGCATCGTGTTCGACACAGACATTGTGGGCCGAAGGGCCTGCTCTAGTGCTCTACGCTTTTATGTTCTATTTCTGCACTTGGGGATAGAGGTTCCGAATGTCTTTTATTAATTTTTTGATTATTTTTATTAGAAGCAAATTGTACAAGGATAAAACATTCGGCATCTAAAAATGATACAATTATCGTGCAGCTTCATTTTGAGCTGTATAACCTGAAAATTAGAGAAAGGGAGAGAGAGAGAGAGAATGAGAGGGGGGGAAAAGTGAGAGGTGAAAAGGTAGCTCGAAAAAGCACATCCGACAATTGAGTAGAGATAAAAGAGAAAAAGGGAAAAAAAGGAAGTGGAGATGTACCCTCGCCCCCCCCCCCCCTCCCCTCACCATCGCCCCCCCCTCACCATCGCTCGCCCCTCCCCCCCGCCCCGCCAGATTAAAATTTAGATTTGTGTTGCGTCATTCTATCCTTGTAAGAATTCGGTGAAGGGGGTCCATGTCTTGAAAAATGGATCTGTTTTTCCTGCCAAGACAAGCCTAATATTTACCAAATGTAGCGTCTCGGACATTAACGGGGTTCTGAATGTCTACCCCATTAATCCTCATTTTATCTAATTCTGCCGGGTCACCTCCCAAAGACCGACATTCCACAGAAAACTATCTTAAGTTTGACTTTTCTTAATATTTTCACTTCTTGCCTGTAATGGTTACGGATTATGATTCTTTGTTCAGTTCAGTTTATTGCGCCAAGGGACAGTGAAAATCTTTTGTGGCGTGCTAACCAGTCAGCAGATTACAATGGAGCCGCCCACGGTGAATAGATGCACGATAGAGGGAATAATGTTTAGTGGAAGATAAAGTCCGGGAAAATCCGATTAAAGATAGTCCGAGGGTCTCCAATGAGATAGATGGTAGGTCAGGACCGCTCTCTAGTTGTTGATAGGGTGATCCGCACTGACCAGCGATCCCCGCACATTAACACTACCCCTACCCACACTAGGGACAATTTTTACATTTATACCAAGCCAATTAACCTACAAACTTGTACGCCTTTGGAGCGTGGAAGGAAACCGGAGATCTTGGAGAAAACCCACGCAGGTCACGGGGAGAACGTGCAAACTCCGTACAGACAGCGCCCGTAGTCAGGATCAAACCCGTGTCTCTGGCGCCGCGAGGCAGCAACTCCACCGCTGCACCACCGTGCCGCCTATACGGGCTTGAATTCGGAGTCGATGCGGATCAGGGATTGAGCAGAACTCTGGCATGAAGTGAGTTAAGTTGGTTGAATTTTTTTTTTTTTCTTCTCCTCGGACGAGAGGGTTCAGAATTTTGGGTTTCACGCCAGGAGCTGAAGCGCGAGTAATCGGCGTGGTGCTGAGCAGGCGCTGAAATGTTAACAGTGCAACTGGTGGGTGACCAAGCAGCAAAGGTCCTTGGCAGGCCGGGGAACGTTGCAGAAACATATGGTCAAACAAAGCTGGCAAACCGCAGGGAGCTGTCAGTGAATCCAACAAAATGTCGTCATCACTTTGCAAAACGGCAGAAAAGAACAAAAACATTGAATAAGCATTACGCAACCTTTTTTTATTTATTTCACTCCTTTCTGTTACATTTTAAAAAAAAGCCAATCTGAGTTGAAAATGTTTAATGTAGACGCAGGGAACTGCAGATGCTGGTTTACCAAAAAAAAAAGACACAGAGTGCTGGAGTAACTCAGCGGGTCGGGCAGCATCTGTGGAGAAAATGGATAGGCAGTGTTTTTGGACAAAGTCTGGTAAGTGATAGGTGGATACAGATGAGAGAGGATTTTGTTTGGCAAGAGATCGGTGGTTTTCACATTTGGGTCTCTCCTTGTCTCGTTGTCTCACACTATTTGTCTTTTCATTCTCTGGCATTTGTCCACCCATCTCACAAGTAATCCCTCCCCCCTCCACCCCCCCCCCCTCACTTATATCCACCTTTTACTTTAAAAAAAACCCACAAATCTCTGGAGTAGGAATTGCAGATGCAGCTTCATAAAATCGACAAAGTGCTGGTTTAACTCAACAGGTCAAGCAGCATCTGTGGAGAACATTGGGTTAGTCCAGCACTTGGTGTCATGTTCTCCAGAGATGCTGCCTGTCCTGCTGCAGTTACTCCAGCACTTTCTGGTTTTTTTTGTGAACTTGCATCTGCAGTTCACAAGTTATAGGAGTAGAGTTAGGCCATTCGGCCCATCGAGTTTGCTCCGCCATTCAATCATATGATCTCTGCCTCCGAATCCCATTTTCCTGCCTTCTCCCCATGACCCTCGACACCCGTTCTAATCACAAATTTGTCTATCTCTGCCTTAAACGTAGCCACTGACTTGTGTCGAAAGAGTCACTTGCCAGGGTTTGTCCCCCCCTTCACCTCTACTCAAATCAGTCTGAAGAAGGGTCCCGACCCACAACCTCACCTATCCATGCTCCCCAGAGATGCTGCCTGACACGCTGAGTTACTGACAATATTTTTGAGCTTGTCTAGAATATATTTGTCCAGAACTGTTCTTGATTGTGCAAGATGATGATTGGTGGGGGGGGGGGGTGGGGGGGGGTGGGGGGGGGGGGGGGGGGGAAGAAATAAAGGGTTGGGGAAAAATTAATTCTCTCGACTTTAAATCAAGAATAAATTCCCTTTATGGCCATTCTTCAGGGAGCAGATTAAGCAGAGTGTGTTCTTTGTATTCTGGGGAAAAGTTGGCTATTATATATTTCCCATGAAATAGCTGGCATGCGAAAACAAATTCTACTTGGTCGGTTGCCAGGGCAAAGTGTGATTTGTGAATATGTTAAAATGTCATGAGAGGTGGGGTACAATAGCCAAATGCTTTCCTTTCTTTTTATTTTAACACTTTAGCAAAATATTTGGTCCATTCCTGATAGCATCCGACAAGAAAAAAAATTCTAGTTTTTTTTTGTGTCGATCTAACTTTTTAAGAAGTTGTATAAATATCACTCCGTTCTGACAGCAGTGGCCCAGTGTGGACACTGTCAACGGGAAGGATTGTTTTGCTTCAAGCTACATGCAGCTTTTAGGATGTTATTGCATTATTCGCCGCTGAAAGCTTTGGGATTGTCATCGCTTGGGTTCCCGATGCGGAAACGTCTCAGTTTAATGGTAATGGATTTCAGATGTTTAATGGGGAAAAAAAAACAACTTTCCTCACAGCACCAGAGACCCAGGTTGGATCCAGACCACGGATGCTGTCTGTGTGGAGTTTGCCGTTGCGCTGCTCGTAAAATGTCGCTGCAGAAACGCGGCGTTGTTTGGAGCGCGTTCTCCCCGTGACCTGCGTGAGTTTCCTCTGGGTGCTCCGGTCTCCTCCCACATTCTGAGTCATTCGTAACTGTCACCGTATGTCATATTGTTACTTGTGGGCGGAGCACCAAGGCAAATTCCTTGTATGTGAATACTTAAACGTAAACGTACTTACTTACTTACATCCCAAAGACGTGCTTAAGAAAGAACTGCAGATGCTGGAAAAATCGAAGGTAGACAAAAATGCTGGAGAAACTCAGCGGATGAGGCAGCATCTATGGATCGAAGGAAATAGGCGACGTTTCGGGTCGAGACCCTCCGTCAGACTGAGTCACCCATTTCCTTCACTCCATAGATGTTGCCTCACCCGCTGAGTTTCTCCAGCATTTTTGTCAACCTTCCAAAGACTTGCGGGTTGTAGGTTTATGGCCCTCTGTTAATGACCCTCGGTGTGTCGGGAGTGGATGAGAAACTGGGATAACATCGAACTGGTGTGAACGGATGATCGATGGGCAACAGGGACTCGGTGGGCCGAAGGGCCTGTTTCCACGCTGTATCTCTCAGTCAATCGATCAATAACATTATTTTTGCAGTGCATAATTGTTATTATTTTACAACAACCTTCAAGAGGAAATTACTGGTAGTTTTCACAATTGTGGAGGAAGCTTGAAATATGAGTTCTGATTTATCAACCAAAGACACCAGCCCTTTCATTACTAACAGGAGATTAGTAATTTTTCTTCTACGTAAATTTAAACAAATCTGCACAAAGTACCATTAAAATAATAATTGTGTATGAAATATCTCTCTCCAGAGGAAACATTAAAATGTTCAAAAACTTGAAGACATTAGATGGGGCATGGTGGCGCAGCGCTAGAGTTGCTGCCTCACAGCGCCAGAGACCCAGGTTCGAACCTGACTACTGGTGCTGCCTGCATGGAGTTTGTAGGACCCTGCCACCACGTGGGTTTTCTCCGGGTGCTCCGGTTTCCTCGCGCATTCCAAAGACATGCGGGTTTGTAGGTTTATAATCGGCCTCTGTAATATCGTTTCTGGTGTGTAGGATAGAATGAGTGCGCGAGTGATCGCGCATTCGATGGGCTGAAGGGCCTGTCCCGTGCTGTATCTCGAAATCAAACAAAAATTACAGACCTGTCATAGAGTGGTAGAGTTGTGCAGGACGGACATGGGCCCTTCGGCCCATCTCGACCTGTTCCGGTCCTGGTGCTTAGGACTACTACACGTCTTGACTCTTGACCTGCTGGTTGGCGGTTGAATTGTCCGGCGAAAATGGCTCTTTGTGTTTGGGTCAAGTGGGAGTTGATGGGAACGTGAAAAATATAAATAGCAGGGATTAGTGTAAATGGATGCATCAAATTTAGCACAAACTCAGTGGGCCAAAGGGCCTGAGTCTGTGTCACGTGATTCTATGACTTGTCAACAAATCCATCTCAAATGTATGGACACAAAAAAGAAAATGTTTTCTGATAACTAACCTTGATCTATGATTACACATTACAATAGACAATAACCATATAACCATATAACCATATAACAATTACAGCACGGAAACAGGCCTTCTCGGCCCTTCCAGTCCGTGCCGACCATTTATTTTCCCCTAGTCCCATCTACCTGCACTCAGACCATACCCCTCCATTCCCTTCCCGTCCATACACCTATCCACTTTACTTTTAAATGTTAAAATCAATCCTGCCTCCACCACTTCTGCTGGAAGATCATTCCACACAGCCACCACTCTCTGAGTAAAAAAGTTCCCCCTCATGTTACCCCTAAACTTCTGTCCCTTAATTCTCATGTCATGCCCTCTTGTTTGAATCTTCCCTACCCTCAATGGTGCAGGAGTAAGCCATTTGGCCCTTCGAGCCAGCACCGCCATTCAATGTGATCATGGTTGATCTTCCACAACCAGAACCCCGTTCCTGCCTTCTCCCCATATCCCCAGACTCCACTATCATATTAACTTTGCTCATCTTAACCTACCTGAGTTTAATATCCTCTGCTTGACAATTGTCTCATAATTTATAATATTCTTTATAATTTTCTCGAATATTATAAAGATTCCTTTAAAATTTCAGTTCTCTTGCCAATTCTGGTAACTAAAGGCCTTTAAACTTTGTGTCAATGAGACTTCTGGGTCGCTATGATCTTACTCCATCTTTTTTTCTTGTTCCCCTTCCAAAAAGTTTGATTTCATCTACTTTCCTCTTAATTAAAACCTCCTCAAATTTGCCCGACTGCTGAGCAGTATCTTTGGTCTTCATTTTCACCTCATAGAGGTGTATAAAATCATGAGAGGAATAGATCGGGTAGATGCACAGAATCTCTTGCCCAGAGTAGGTGAATCGAGGAGCAGAGGACATGGGTTCAAGGTGACGGGGGAAAGATTTAACAGGAATCTGTGGTGTTTAAGAAAGAACTGAAGATGCTGGAAAAATCGAAGGTGGATAAAAATGCTGGAGAAACTCAGCGGGTGAGGCAGCATCTATGGAGCGAAGGAATAGGCGACGTTCTCTGAAGGGTCTCGACCAGAAACGTTGCCTATTCCTTCGCTCCATGGATGCTGCCTCACCCGATGAGTTTCTCCAGCATTTTTGTCCACCACAGGAATCTGTGGGGTAACTCTTTCACACAACAGCTGCCAGAGGAGGTAGTTGAGGCAGGGACTATCCCAACGTTTAAGAAACAGTTAGACAGGTACATGGATATGACAGGTTTGAGGGATATGGACCAAACGCAGGAAGGTGGAACTAGTGTAGATGGGGTATGTTGGCCGGTGTTGGGCTGAAGGGCCTGTTTCCACACTGTATCACTCTATTTACCCTGCAACCATTCAAATCTCTTTGTCCCTCCACCCATCAATGCTGATGGTGTCCAAACGCCTCCAGCAAACTCTCCACTGAACACAAAACGTCGCCCGTCCATTATTTCCACACATACTGTCTGACCCGCTGAGTTCCTCCAGCATTGTGTGTTTTGCTCACGATTCTAGCACTTGCAGCCTCTTGCGGCTCCACTTTCTTCTCTGAATGGTTCATACGCCAGAACCTTTTCCACATTTGGTCGAGGCTGCAATTGGAGAAGAGTTTTACTGGGGAGGTGTTTGAACCTGAGGGCAAAGCCAAACAGTTCACCACTTGTGAGACCCCAGGAACTGCAGATGCTGGGATCTTACGTAATTGGAACTGGACTCAAAGGTACTGGAGTAACTCAGCAGGTCAAGCAGCGACTCTGGACAGGCAACAATTTGGGCCGAGACCCTTCTGCAGACAAATTTGTTAACGGCATTGGAATTTGGCAGAGTCTAAGTCCTAGCGAACTGGATGAATCGACATTAACATTGCAACTTTTTGGCCCTTATGGATCAGTGCAAAATGTGAGTGAAATACATGAGGAATTTAAGACATTTTTGCCGTCCCATTTCAGGAAATAGAGGAGATCCAAGTGGGATTATGCTCTGATTTATCGTCATTTTAACTGATGTGAAAACTATCCCAGTAGATTTTTGACTTCTTTTACTCGTTTCATTTTTGGCACAGTCCCAACAAAGTTGTCATCTCGGTATAGATCATCACTTTAAAGGGCCTGTCACACTCGGCGATTTTTATCAGCGACTGCCGGCGCCATATCAGGGTCGCCAAAAGATTTTGAACATTTCAAAATCCAGCGGCGACAAAAAAACGTAGCGACACTTGAAAAAACACCGTGCATCATATGCCGCGTCACGCCGCAAAATCTTCGGTGACCTGATGCGTCAGTCAATGATGCCGGCAGTTGCCGAAAAAATTGCCAAGTGGGACAGGCCCTGTTTGTAATAGATTAGCATCACAGTGGGGCAGAATGATGAATGTGTGTCGCGGATAGATCAGCATGGAGTTTCCTTTTAATCCTTCAATAATACCCCGTTGTATGTGCAGTTGTTGGCAATCAGGAAATAATAATTCCTTGAAATTCAAGGTTTTTCCAGAGTCGGGAGTGTTTGTCATGTGTGGTGACAAACGAACAAATATATTCTCACTTGCCGTAGCATAACAGGCTTGTAAACACTGCATTCATTAGATAATATTTAATAATCAACAAATTAATAGCCATAAATTTAATAAACAACAAATCCTCCATTTCTTTCGAGTCCGTCTTGTTACAAATGTTCACCTCGCTGTCATCGTCCATCCTGAAAAGGACGCGAGCTTCCGGCGACAATCAGTGGGAGCCGTCACTTGTTGCAGTAGATGACGGTGGAAGCAGAATTAGCTCGGGGTACTTCCAGTTTTCAGCCCCGCGACCTGGACGCTTCTGCTGTGGGGACAACAACAAATTAATAACCGACTAAACTGTGCAGCTGGTAGAACTGCTTCCTCACAGCGCCAGAGACACGGGTTCGATCCTGACCTCGGGAGCTGTCTGTGTGGAGTTTGCACGTTCTCCCCGTGACAGCATGGATTTTCTCTGGGTGCTCCAGTCTCCTCCCACATCCCAAAGACGTGCGGGTTTGTAGGTTAATTGGCGCTCTGTGAATTACCCCTTAGTGTGTAGGGAGTGGATACGTAAGTAGGACAACATGGGACTAGTGTGACTGGTCAACATGGACTCGATGGGCCAAAGGGCCTGTTTCCATGATGTTCCCCCAAACTAAATAACACCAGTGCCATGAAGCCAAGATGGTGCAGAGTTCAGTCTATGCAACAAAACCAAATACAACATGTTTTCATCTTCCTTGTAAAAATAACTTGCATTTTAAAGAAAAGTTCATGAAGTACAAAATCTCTTGTGCAGGAAGGAACTGCAGATGCTGGTTTAAATCGAAGATAGATGCAAAATGCTGGAGTAACTCAGCGGGACAGGCAGCAGCTCTGGGGAGAGAGAATGGGTGACCTTTTGGGTCTGAGGAAGGGTCTCGGCCCGAAACGTCACCCATTCCTCCTCTCCAGAGATGCTGCCTGTCCCGCTGAGTTACTCCAGCTTTTTGTGTCTATCTTCGTGCAAAATCTCTGCCTATTTTAAGCTTGCACTAATCCACTCAGATCACACTAGGTTTTTAAATCTCACTGATTCCTCCCCTATAGTCCTCTATTGCTCTGGCTCCTGGCTTGCACATTTTATCGTAGTACAATGTTTTTATGTGGCAGACAATGGGGTTTAACCTCCCTTCAGCGGGCTGGCCAGTGTGTAGTGATTGATTAGCAAACCTTGCATGTGTGCTTCAACCACACATTCTACAATCGATCATTGATTAGTTCAAAGATAGGCACAAAAAGCTGGAGTAACTCAGCGGGACAGGCGGCATCTCTGGAGAATAGGAAATGGGTGACGTTTTGGGGCGAGACCCTTCTCCCTACAACCTCTGACACCCGTACTAATCAAGAATCTATCTATCTTTGTCATGCAAATATCCATTGACTTGGCCTCCGCAGCCCTCTGTGCTCTAAATGTTATTAACGTTAGTCTTTTATCATTTATCTGTGTACTATGAATGGCTCGATTGTAATCATGTTTTGTCTTTCCGCCAGAGGTGGATAGATTCTTGATTAGTACGGGTGTCAGGGGTTATGGGGAGAAGGCAGGAGAATGGGGTTAGGAGGGAGAGATAGACCAGCCGTGATTGAATGGCGGAGGAGACTTGATGGGCCGAATGGCCTAATTCTACTCCTATCACTTATGATAGGAGTAGAATCAATAATGTTTTATTATTAATGTTTTACGTGTCATTCCTAACTGTCACTGTATGTCTTTGTCACTTGCGGGCGGAGCACCAAGGCAAATTCCTTGTATGTGAATACTTGGCCAACAAACTAATTCATTCATGACCTTATGACTGGTTAGCACGCCATAAAAGCTTTTCACTGTACCATGACAATAAACTAAACTAATCTAAAACTCAACTAAACATGTCAACTTCAGTGTGCACAAGTTTTTTCGATGCATTCATTCACTGACTCCTTCTGTCTCATCAGGTTACTCAACAATAACCAAATTAAAGGGATTCCACGGAGGGCCTTTGAGGAATTGGAAAACCTGAAATATCTGTGAGTATAAATCAACAAACAGCCAGAAAATATTGACTGGGTTAGAGTGTACAAGTTGGGAGGTCATGTTGCAGTTGTATAAGACGTTGGTGAGACCGCATTTAGAATATTGTGTTCAGTTCTGGGCACCATGTTATAGGAAAGATACATCCATCACAGTGAATCTCCTCCTCACTGTGATGGGAGGCAAAGTCTTCTCTCTCCCGAGGTCGAAGCCCCAGGCGGGCGGTGTTAAGTCCCACGGCCATTGAGGCCGCGCCGGGCGATGTACGGCCCCACTCTAGGCCCAAAAGTCACGACGTTGGAGCCCCCGGCGGGCGCTGGAATGTCCCGCGGCCATTAAAGCCGCGCCGGGCGATGTACGGCCCCGCTCCGGGTCCAACCCCGTGACACGGGCGGGAGATGTTGCGTTGTGGGAGCTCCAGAGAGCGGTCTCCCACCCAGACCCGCGAGCTCCCGATATCCCGACAGTCCACCGGTCTGCAGCTGGAGCTCCGGAGTCGGGCCGCAGCGGCGAGCCACCACCGCTCCCCACGCTCCGAGGCCGGCCAGCCCCACGATGGTACGTCCGCAGCTCCGAAGGATCCTTGACTGGAGCCCCCAGGTCGTCCCGGTCGGAGGCCGCTCCACGGTGCTAGGCCCCAACGACAACGGAGACCCGACAGGGAAAAAGTCGGGTCGGCCGTGCAGGGAAGAGATTTTAAAAGTTTCCCCCTCCCCCCCCCCCCCCCCCACACATACACAGTTTTAAACAGTACAAAAAAAACACGAACAACTACATTAACTAGAAAAAATAAATAAAAAAGACACACAGGCTGCAGGGGCCGGTGCAACGTGAGTCGTGCCGTCCACCAGAATGAGCTGCCAGAGGAGGTAGTTGAGGCTGGGACTGTCCCATCATTTAAGAAAGGGTTAGACAGGTACATGGATAGGACAGGTTTAGAGGATTATGGACCAAGCGCAGGACTAGTGTAGCTGGGGCATGTTGGCCAGTGTGGGCAAGTTGGGCCGAAGGGCCTGTTTCCACGCTGTGATTCTAGTTAGTTGACACCATTTGGTTCAGTTCCGTTTGGCCACACATTGATTTATGAAATGAGCATTGAGTGGGATTAATTTGTTAATTTGCTGCTGGATGATGTTATTCCCAGTTAGTAACTCGCAACACAAGTATTTCATTCACGAGCATCAGATCCGTGCCCTGACTAAATGCGGATAATGCAAAACAGCTGCATGGTTGGATGGCCACATTTCTAAACAATTTGCAGAAGTGCATCATTCTAATAAATATTACCAGATGAATTTACAATCTCCAGATGGGCAATGTTTCCTCCTTAAGCTTCAAGTCTTATGTATTACTGAATTATGAGCGGCTTATTGGTGTAGTCGCTGACTCACAGAGGCAGAGACCCGGGTTCAATTCTGATCTTGGGTGCCGTCTGGATGGAGTTTGCACGTTCTCCCTGTGACCACGTGGGTTTTCTCCAGGTGTTCCGGTTTCCTCCCACACTCCAAAGACAATAGGCAATAGGTGCAGGAGTAGGCCATTCGGCCCTTCGAGCCAGCACCGCCATTCAATGTGATCACGGCTGATCATCCCCAATCAGTACCCCGTTCCTGCCTTCTCCCCAGATCCCCTGACTCCGCTATCTTTAAGAGCCCTATCTAGCTCTTAACGTACGGGTTTGTAAGTTAATTGGCTTTGGAAAAATCGTAAAGTGTCCCAAGTGTGTGTGTGTGGGTAGTAGTTAGTGTACGGGGTGATCGCTGGTCGGCGCAGACTGGGTGGGCTGAAGGGCCTGTTTCCGCGCTGTACCTCTAAAGTGAAGCGAAACTATGAAACATGGTTGAGTTCTCGTGTCAGCATAAAGGGATACGTTCCTGTTCTGTAGGC
>OY740802.1:4325193-4497598 GCA_963514005.1 Raja brachyura
CATCCAACTCAGTATCCCGTACCTACCTTCTCTCCATACCCTCTGATCCCCTTAGCCACGAGGGCCACATCTAACTCCCTCTTAAATATAGCCAATGAACTGGCCTCAACTACCCTCTGTGGCAGAGAGTTCCAGAGACCCACCACTCTCTGTGTGAATAAAGTCCTCTCATCTCGGTCCTAAAGGATTTCCCCCTTATCCTTAAGCTGTAACCCCTTGTCCTGGACCTCCCCAACATCGGGAACAATCTTCCTGCACCTAGCCTGTCCAACCCCTTAAGAATTTTGTATGTTTCTATAAGATCCCCTCTCAATCTCCTAAATTCTAGAGAGTATAAACCGAGTCTATCCAGTCTTTCTTCATAAGACAGTCCTGACATCCCAGGAATCAGTCTGGTGAACCTTCTCTGCACTCCCCCTATGGCAATAATGTCCTTCCTCAGATTTGGAGACCAGAACTGTACGCAATACTCCAGGTGTGGCCTCACCAAGACCCTATACAACTGAAGTAGAACCTCCCTGCTCCTTTACTCAAATCCTTTTGCTATGAAAGCTTACAAATGGGTTTAGGGTGCCCTAAAAATGTATGGAAAACTCCCTTGGAGAACTCGTCTAGGGTACATAACCCTCGGTGACACCAACATTTCCAACCCTTCTGAACACTGTCACCTTTTCAATGTCGCAAAATTAACTACATTTTTTTCACTCATTTCTTTTATTGAAACGTTGTAGATTTCTGCACAACAATCGACTTTCCAGAATCCATCCAGGGACCTTCAATCAACTTGAATCACTCAAGCGACTGTGAGTAACAAAATCTCTGCAAATATGAACGAATGAATGAAAGAATAAGTTTATTGGCCAAGTATTCACATACAAGGAATTTGCCTTGGTGCTCCGCCCGCAAGTGACAACGTGACATACAGTGACAGTTAGGAATGACACATAAAACATTAATCATAAAACATTATCGATTAAAGAAATACCATCTTCATGAGAGTAATACAGCATAGAAGCAGGCCCTTCAGTCCACCGAGTCCACACCGACTATCGATCAACCGATCCGCTGGCATTGCAAGATGAGCTGCTTCTAGTTTAAGACAATAGACAATAGGTGCAGGAGTCGGCCATTCGGCCCATCGAGCCTGCACCGCCATTCAATGTGATCATGGCTGATCATCCAACTCAGTATCCTGTACCTGCCTTCTCTCCATACCCCCTGATCCCTTTAGCCACAAGGGCCACATCTAACTCCCTCTTAAATATAGCCAATGAACTGGCCTCAACTACCTTCTGTGGCAGAGAATTCCAGAGATTCACCACTCTCTGTGTGAAAAATGATTTTCCCATCTCGGTCCTAAAAGACTTCCCCCTTATCCTTAAACTGTGACCCCTTGTTCTGGAATTCCCCAACATCGGGAACAATCTTCCTGCATCTAGCCTGTCCAACTCCTTAAGAATTTTGTACGTCTCTATAAGACCCCCCTCAATCTCCTAAATTCCAGCGAGTACAAGCCGAGTCTATCCAGTCTTTCTTCATATAGAAGTCCTGCCATCCCAGGAATCAGTCCAGTGAACCTTCTCTGTACTCCCTCTATGGTAAGAATGTATTTCCTCAGATTAGGAGATCAAAACTGTACGCAATACTCCAGGTGTGGCCTCACCAAGACTCTGTACAACTGCAGTAGAACCTACCTTCAGTTGTTGCCTTATAACGAACGCAGCGCCGGAGACCCAGGTTCGATCCCGACTACGGGTGCCGTCTGTACGGAGTTTGTACGTTCTCCCCGTGACCTGCGTGGTTTTTCTCCGAGCACTTTGGTTTCCTCCTGCACACCAAAGACGTACAGGCTTTAGGTTAATTGGTTTGGTATAAATGTAAAAAATGTCCCTAGTGGGTGTAGGATAGTGTTGATGTGCGGGGATCGCTGGTCGGCGCGGACCCGGTGGGCCGAAGGGCCTGTTCCGTGCTGCATCTCTAAACCTAAACCTAAATCTGCAGTTCCTTTCCGACGCGACCTCTTAAGGATTGAGGTCATTGAGGCTCCAGCCTTGAAGATCGATAGACTAATCAAGCCATTATATGCTTCAGTAATCTAAATGGGACGATCAGTTCCTCCATCCTTCTGGGAGAATGTTAATATGACTCCGGTCATAAAACAGCACCAATATTGTCTGAATATTGTTACAATATGATTATCGGTAATCATCTAAAAGAGTCGTTCAAATCTATAGATGCTGCCTCACCTGCTGAGTTTCTCCAGCATTTTTGTCTACCTGCAGTTAAATATATAATAATAGCAGAACAGTTACAGACAGATGAATGGACTCTTCCACCCACAATGTTGGTGCCAAATATGATGGCGTCAAACTGATTTAATCTGCCTGCATCGTATTCCTTTTTTTGAGCCCAAAGAAAGATTCTGAACCGAAGCATCATCTGTCCACTCCCTCTCCAGATGCTGCCTGACCCGCTGAGTTACTCCGCCACTTTGTGTTTTGGTCGGGATTCCAGCGTCTGCAGTCCCTTTCCAGTTTAGTTTAGTGATACATCGCGGAGGCAGCCCCTTCGGCCCACCGGGTCCACGCCGACCAGCGGTCCCCGCACGCTAGCACTATCCTACACACGCGCACACACACTAGGGACCGTTTACGATTTTTACCGAAGCCAGTTAACCTGCGAACGTGCACGACTTTGGAGGGTGGGAGGAAACCCACAAGCTCACGGGGAGATCATGCAAACTCCTTACAGACAGCACCAGCAGTCAGGATTGAACCCGGGTCTCTGGCGCTGTAAGACCAGGGTTCAATCCTGACTACGGGCGATGTCTGTGTGGAGTTTGTACGTTCTCCCTGTGAACGCGTGGGTTTTCCCCGGGTGCTCCCGTTTCCTCCCACACTCCAAAAACATGCAGGTTTGTAGATTAATTGGCTTCTGTAAATTTGCAAATTGCACCTAGTGTGTATTGGATAGTATTAGTGCACGGGGTGATCGCTGGTCAGCGCAGACTCGGTGGGCCGAATGGCCTGTTTCCACTCTATCTCTAAACTAAACAGTGTTTACATAAATTTTATTGAAAATAGTGATTATGGTGAGATTAGTGAAAGGCTCGGATACAGTAGATGTGGAGAGGATGTTTCCACTAGTGGGAGAGTCTAGGATTAGAGGTCACAGCCTCAGAATTAAAGGACATTCTTTTAGGAAGGAGATTGTCTTAAGGGGTTGGACAAGCTAGATGCTGGAAGATTGTTCCCGATGTTGGGGGAGTCCAGAACAAGGGGTCACAGTCTAAGGATAAGGGGGAATCCCTTTAGGACCGAGATGAGGAAAACATTCTTTACACAGAGAGTGGTGAGTCTCTGGAATTCCCTGCCACAGAAGGTGGTTGAGGCCAGTTCGTTGGCTATATTTAAGAGGGCGTTAGATGTGGCACTTGTGGCTAAAGGGATCAGGGGGTATGGAGAGGAGGCAGGTACGGGATACTGAGTTGGATGATCAGCCATGATCACATTGAATGGCGGTGCAGGCTCGATGGGCCGAATGGCCTACTCCTGCACCTATTTTCCTATGTTTCTATGTTTCTATGAGATGAGGAGAAATGTCTTTAATCAGAGGGTGGTGAATCTGTGGAATTCTTTGCCACAGACGGCTGTGGATATTTTTAAGGCAGAGATAGATAGATAGATTCTTGTCTAGTATGGGTGTCAGAGGTTATGGGGAGAAGGCAGGAGAATGGAGTTAGGAGGGAGAGATAGATTAGCCATGATTGAATGGGGGAGTAGACTTGATGGGCTGAATGGCCTAATTCTACTCCTATCCTTTATGACCTTGTATTTCTGTGCTGGTGTTATGTTCGCAGCCGTTTGGATTCCAACTCTCTGATCTGTGACTGTGAACTGGTGTGGCTGGCCGAGCTGCTGAAGAAATACGCTGAGGTCGGTAACACGCAGACGGCCGCAACCTGCGAACATCCCAGCCACCTGCAGGGGCGCTCCGTCACAACCGTAACCGCCCAGGAGTTCAACTGTGGTAAAACTCGATTAAAATTTCAACAAGTATGAGAGAGTGAGAGAGAGTTTTTTTAATGGTCATGTGTCCCAGATAGGACAATGAAATTCTTGCTTGCTGCAGCACAACAGAACATGTGAACGTAATACGGAACAGGAGATAAAGGTTCAGGTTCAAAGAACAGAGGAGATTTACTAGAATGTTGCCTGGGTTCCAGCAACTAAGTTACAGAGAAAGGTTGAACAAGTTAGGTCTTTATTCTTTGGAGCGCAGAAGGTTAAGGGGGGACTTGATTGAGGTCTTTAAAATGATGAAAGGGATAGACAGAGTTGACGTGGATAAGCTTTTCCCATTGAGGGTAGGGAAGATTCAAACAAGAGGGCATGACATGAGAATTAAGGGACAGAAGTTTAGGGGTAACATGAGGGGGAACTTCTTTACTCAGAGAGTGGTGGCTGTGTGGAATGATCTTCCTGCAGAAGTGGTGGAGGCAGGATCGATTTTAACATTTAAAAGTAAAGTGGATAGGTATATGGACGGGAAGGGAATGGAGGGGTATGGTCTGAGTGCAGGTAGATGGGACTAGGGGAAAATAAATGGTCGGCACGGACTGGAAGGGCCAAGAAGGCCTGTTTCCGTGCTGTAATTGATATATGGTTATATGTGTCTATCTACCATAGACCATGTGTATATATACAATAAATAAATAGATAAAGTGCAATAAGCTGTTATTGCTCAGAGTTTTGTGGGGAAGTAGCTGTTCCTGAACCTAGATGTTCCAGATTTCAAGCTCCTGTACCTTCTTCCCGATGGCAACGGAGAGATGAGTGTGTGGCCAGGATGGGATGGGTCTTTGAAGATGTTGGCAGCGACTGCGATAGATGGTCCTTATAAAGCAAATGCCGTTACTTCCAAAGCAAAGTTCTCTTTCCCCACTCTGTGAAGTTTTATTCGTGGTCAGGAGCTGTTTGAGGAACTGTTTATGTAAACATCAAGCAGCAACTCTGGAGATCATGGAGAACGGCCATCTTCTCCAGAATAGTTTTAGTTTATTGTCACGAGCGCCGAGGTACGGTGAGAAGCTTTTGTTGCGTGCTATCCAGCCAGCAGAAAGACAACACACGATTACAGTCGGACTGTTCTCAGTGCACTGACCGATTTATGGGCCTGTCTCACTTACACAATTTTTTTCGGCGACTTCCGGCACCCGTCATAGTCGCAGACGCTCACGTATACAACATGTTCAAAATCCAGCGGCGACCAGAACAAGGTACGGCTCTTTGGGCGACTACACACGACCATACAGGCTTCACCCCACGACATGTCGCCAGGGTGGCGCCTGTATGGCCGTGAGTCGTCTCCTCAGTCGCCCAAAGAGTTTTAGTGGCTTTCTGGTCGCCGCTGGATTTTCAACATGTTGAACATTTTCGGCCACCTGCAACAACCTATGACGGGTGCCAGCAGTCGCCGAAAAAGTCGCGTAAGTCGGACAGGCCCGTTAAAGGAGGAGGAAGTACTGACACTTGAAAAATATAAAAGTGGATAAGTCTCCAGGTCCTGACAGGATATTCCCTAGGACATTGAGGGAAGTTAGTGTAGACATAGCAGGGGTGATGACAGAAATATTTCAAACGTCATTAGAAACGGGAATAGTGCCGGAGGATTGGCGCACTGCGCATGTTGTTCCATTGTTTAAAAAGGGTTCAAAGAATAAACCTAGCTATTATAGACCTGTTAGTTTGACATCAGTGGTGGCCAAATTAATGGAAAGGATACTTAGAGATAATATATATAAGCATCTGGATAAACAGGGTCTGATCAAGAACAGCCAACATGGATTTGTGCCTGGAAGGTCCTGTTTGACAAACCTTCTTGAATTTTTTGAAGAGGTTACTAGGGAAATTGATGAGGGTAAAGCAGTGGATGTTGTCTATATGGATTTCAGTAAGGCCTTTGACAAGGTTCCCCATGCAAGGTTGGTTAAGAAGATTCAATCTTTAGGTATTAATGGCGGAGTAGCAAGATGGATTCAACAGTGGCTGAATGGGAATTGCCAGAGAGTAATGGTGGATGGCTGTTTGTCAGGTTGGAAGCCGGTGACCAGTGGGGTGCCTCAGGGATCTGTGTTGGGTCCACTGTTGTTTGTCATGTACATCAATGATCTGGATGATGGGGTGGAAAATTGGATAAGTAAGTATGCAGATGATACTAAGATAGGGAGTGCTGTGGATAATGAAGTCGATTTTCAAAGTCTACAGAGAGATTTGGGCCATTTGGAAGAGTGGGCTGAAAGATGGCAGATGGAGTTTAATGCTGATAAGTGTGAGGTGTTACATCTTGGCAGGACAAATCAAAATAGGACGTACATGGTAAATGGTAGGGAACTGAGGAATGCTGTGGAACAGAGGGATCTAGGAATAACTGTGCATAGTTCCCTGAAGGTGGAATCACATGTAGATAGGGTGGTAAAGAAAGCTTTTGGTGTGCTGGCCTTTATAAATCAGAGCATTGAATATAGGAGTAGGGAGGTAATGTTAAAATTGTACAAGGCATTGGTGAGACCAATTCTGGAGTATGGTGTACAATTTTGGTTGCCTAATTATAGGAAGGATGTCAACAAAATAGAGAGAGTACAGAGGAGATTTACTAGAATGTTGCCTGGGTTCCAGCAACTAAGTTACAGAGAAAGGTTGAACAAGTTTATTCTTTGGAGTGCAGAAGGTTAAGGGGGGACTTGATTGAGGTCTTTAAAATGATGAAAGGGATAGACAGAGTTGACGTGGATAAGCTTTTCCCATTGAGGGTAGGGAAGATTCAAACAAGAGGGCATGACATGAGAATTAAGGGACAGAAGTTTAGGGGTAACATGAGGGAGAACTTCTTTACTCAGAGAGTGGTGGCTGTGTGGAATGAGCTTCCAGCAGAAGTGGTGGAGGCAGGATCGATTTTACCATTTAAAAGTAAAGTGGATAGGTATATGGACGGGAAGGGAATGGAGGGGTATGGTCTTATTGCAGGTAGATGGGACTAGGGGAAAATAAATGGTCGGCATGGACTGGAAGGGCCGAGAAGGCCTGTTTCCGTGTTGTAATTGTTATATGGTTTATATGGTTACAAGAGTGCTGAGCGCTTGTAATATGTGATTGTAGATCTGTTTCTGTGGCCAGCACGCAAACGGTCTGCTTGGTTGGACGCCATCTTGGATGCTGATCCGCATCCATGTTCTCCAGAGATGCTGCCTGACCCGCTGAGTTACTCCAGCACTCTGTGTGCTATTCTGTAAACCCGCATCTGCTCTTCCTTGTTTCTACATTTTAATTGCATCACGTCCGATCTGAAGAAGGTTCCCGAACCGCAACGTCGCCTATCCACGTTCCCCAGAGATGCCGCCTGACTCCCTGAGTAACTCCAGCACTTTTACAGATACAGCATTGAAGTGAGCCCTTTGGCCCAACGCACCGACCAACAATCGCCCTGTACACTAGTTCTATCCGACACACTAGGGACAATCTACAGAGGCCAATTAACCTACAAATCTGCATGTCTTTGGGATGTGGGAGGAAACCGGAGCACCCGGAGAAAACCCACACAGGTCACAGGGAGAACGTGGAGAACAAACTCCATACAGACAGCACCCGTAGTCAGGATCATGCCCAATTTCATTTCGGAGTCACGTGAGTGACTTCGTGAAGAGCCCGCCGGCGCGCATGCTCGACATATCGTCGTACCGCGTTGCTGCGACGGCTGACGGAGGAGCGTGCTCCTCGCCAGCCCTTCATAAGGGAACCACGCAGGTAAGTATGCTACCTTAAGTTGGTGGTTCTTGTTGTGTTTGCTTCACAGCAAGAACATGGATGGGAGTTTAAGAGGCCGGAGTTCGAGGAGAAGTCGCCGGCCAGCAGTTCCGGAGCGAGAGTTGTCGGGGGTACCTGCAACGCAGACCGGAACGAGGGCGGAGATGTCGGTGAGCTCTGTTTTTTCAGGTCCGGACCCGCCCGCACACCACAGCTCGGAGGAGTTCGACGAGGAGGAGTGTGGTGTGCCGCCAGAGCAGGACGACCCTGCCGTGGCAGTCAGGTCGTCAGCAGGCTTGCTGACGGCCTCGAGCAGAAGGGTCCGTGCGGCTGCACGGCCCGCTTCACGAAGCCCCCTGAGGAGGGGAAGGGCAGGAGCCCAAAAGCCTAACCCTGTCGGGGCTAAGGCTCTGCCTGTCGCCAAGGAGCGGTCAGGTTCTAGGACGGGACCCGGGGCAGCTGTGAGGTCCAGCCGTCGCTCCCCAACTTCCGACGCCGGGACGAGTCAGTTGGGGGTCCCGTCACGGTCGCCGAGCCCCCCATGGATGGGTGGGCGAGACCATGCGTCGGCAAGGTCCACGATGTGGGCAGCTGGCAAGCCTGCACGGGCCCAAGGTATCCAGGCTTCGGCTGGTGCCGACACCATGCCGCATCTGTCCTTAGAGGCAACGGCTTCCGCTCCCGCTATACGGAGGCGGTTGAACACGCCCGTGCAGGAATCGCGCAGTTTCGCCTCGGCGGCTGTCGACGACAACTACCGGCACCGGCAGGGCCTCGACGAGGTGCGGGCCGATGACAGGAGCCCCGGCCAATTTTCAGAGCTGGAGGACTCCGACCACCTGAGTGTTCAGGGTGAAGGGCGTATTGACCGTATAGAACAGCTGCTGGAACGTCTCCTTCAACAACAACAGGCATCCAGCAGCGACAGGCACAGGGCTTCATCACCAGCTTCATACACCAGCCTGGAGCAGCAGGACGAGGAGGCAGTGGTCGATCCCATCCCACCCCCGCCTGAGTTACCGGCGGAGGACCTCCTCAATGTGGCCACCAAGTTTGCAGCCCCTCATTCCTTGGGGCTTCCTATCAATACAAAACTGGCAGCCACTGTGGACTTCCTAAATAATCACCAGCTTCAGGAGGAAGTTCTACTACAAGCCATGAGCCGTCACAAGGCTCCATCAAACTGCAACTCCCTCAACGTGCCTGTGGTCAATACGCCAATCTGGGGCAACATCAGTGCGGCTATCCGTCAGCAGGAACTAAAGATTCAGCGGATCCTGAAACTCCTCACGGCCGGGATTACTGCTTTTGTGCGGTCGGTCGACGGAGAGGAGCTTAATTTGGACCAGGAGGATGCTCTGGCGCTTCTATGCGCTACTCAAAATGAAATCAACGGCTTTCGGAAAAATAGCATCCGCCCAGCGCTCAACCCCAAATTTGCAGGGTTGTGCAAACCACCGCCGCCGCCGCCGCCCCGTCAGCTCTTTGGCGAAGACCTTGCCAAAAGGGTCAGAGAGGTTGATGAACAAGCCAAGACCGTGGGGCTCATGCGCTCTCAGAGTGCCCCCACGCCATCGAGCTCCAAAGCTCCGCTTGGCCGCTCACGAGGGTCTGCCAGCACATCTACCAGGAATTACCCTCCAGCTCCAAACCGATATCAACCACCCCAACCACAGGGGTCTTTTTTAGGACAGGCTCGGCAGAAGCCGAGATGGAAAATGAGGACGCCACGACCTCAAACCAACCCAGCACCTCTACGTCCACCCACTCGTGTCAGGGACCGCCGGTAACCATAGAGGTGAGGCGGTCTGGTTCTCTTTTTTCTCTTTGTTTAACCTCACATGTTGGTGGGCGTTTGCGGTTGTTTGCGGGTGCATGGGGTGATATTACCAGTGATGAGTATGTGTTACGGAATATTCAGGGCCATAGCATTGAGTTTATTAATGTGGACATCCCTCCGTCTCAGCATAGACCGGGTCGTATGTTTAAACTAACGGCTGCGGAACAGTCCGTAGGCTATAAGGAAATTTTACGGTTGGAACAGAAAGGGGTCATAGAGAAAACGGTTCATGAGCCCGTTGAATTTGTTTCCAATATTTTTACCCGACCTAAGAAAGATGGAGGCTGTAGAGTCATTATTGATCTGACCACTCTGAATAACTTTGTAACATATACTCATTTTAAAATGGACACGTTTGAAACGGCCAAATCATTGATCTCACAAGGGTGCTTTATGGCATGTATTGATTTACAGGATGCGTACTATACCGTACCCATGCAAAAATATTACAGAAGGTTCTTAAAATTTATCTGGATGGACCAGCTGTGGCAATATAGGGCGTTGCCTAATGGGCTCACCACAGCCCCTCGATTATTTACTAAATTGGTGAAGCCAATTATGGCTTATTTAAGACAACGACATCATATCGTTATGGCCTATTTAGATGATATTTTAATTATCGGACACACCTTGGAATCAGCTCAACAAGGGGTTGCAGCTGCGGTCAATTTGTTCCAACAGCTTGGGTTCATTGTTCATCCAGAAAAATCTAAGTTCTGCCCCACCCAGGTAATTAATTATCTGGGGTTCCAGGTGAATTCCATTAGCATGAGAGTCACCATACCAATTAACAAAATTGAGGAGGTAACACAGGTGTGTACAGATTTACTCAATACTCGTATACCATCGATTCGTCACACAGCTACTGTCATTGGCAAGATTGTGGCTTTGTTTCCGGCAGCCCGGTATGGACCTCTGCATTATCAAAACTTGCAGAGAGCCAAGATTGCTGCGCTGCGACGGCATGCTGGTCATTATGATCGATCAATGCAGCTGCCGCCTGCAGCATTGGATGAGTTACGATGGTGGGTTTTCCACATTAGTAACTCGTTTAACACTATTATTGAGGCGAAACCGATGATATACTTACAAACTGATGCGAGCTCTGATGGCTGGGGAGCTACGAATCAACATTCTAGTTGTGGGGGCCGATGGGATACCCTTGAGAATACAATGTTGGTATCACAAGGGATCAATTATTTGGAGCTGCTTGCAGCGTTTCACGGACTTCGTGCATATTGTTCCAAGATCTTTGGAGCACATGTCCGGCTCCAAATAGACAACACCACAGCGGTGGCGTATTTAAATCACATGGGCGGTACCAGGTCAGTTTCATGTGATAAATTGGCTAATTCAATTTGGCTCTGGTGTGTCAAGAGAGACATTTGGATTTCAGCCACCTATTTGCCAGGTGAGCTTAATTTTGTGGCGGACGCCAGGTCACGCAAGTTCAATGATAATATTGAATGGATGTTACATCCTGAAATTTTTGCAAAAATCACAGCCAAATTTGGGAAACCGGACATTGACCTTTTTGCGTCCCGGTTGAACCATCAGGTACCAACCTACGTCTCGTGGGAACCAGATCCTGGGGCTATAGCGTTAGATGCATTCTCGCTAGACTGGGGGAATTGCTTTTTCTATGCATTCCCTCCGTTTTGCCTCATCAGTCGGGTATTACGAAAAATTCAGATGGATGGTGCCAAGGGCATCCTTATCATACCCGACTGGCCTACACAGCCGTGGTATCCGATGGTCTTTGACACGCTCAGTGAACCTTGGGTCCGTTTGCAGGGTAGCCCAGAATTAGTTACTCACCCTGTTTCAGGGGAGCCACATCCCTGCCATGGCTATTTAAATTTGTTGGCTTGCAGATTCTGAATCGGCCTTTAGTTGGATACGGCCTTTCTACCCGGACCATGGATACCATTGCAGCGTCGTGCCGAGAGTCTACAAGGCGAAGATACCGCTCTCACATCAGGAAGTGGGAAGCCTTCTGCAGCTGCTCTCGCATCACGTACGATGCCGTGACTATAACCGACGTCCTGGAATTCCTAGCGGGGTTGCACCATGATGAACACTTAAGCTACAGTGCCATCAACAGCGCCAGGAGCGCTCTATCATTCTACCTCAATATTGAGGTGGGATCCAACAAGCTAGTGTCCAGGCTCATGCGGGGTATTTTCAATACCAACCCGCCTACACCACGCTACAATATCACCTGGGATGTCAGGGTAGTTTTAGCTCTGCTCAGGACGTGGTCCCCCATGGAAGGGCTCCAGCTGGACAAACTCACCATGAAGCTGGTGATGTTACTAGCGCTGACTTCAGCACAGAGGGTACAGACACTCCATAAACTACGTGTCGACAGAATGATGTCTACCCCCACAGAAGTAGGTTTCTTTGTTGACGAGCTACTAAAGCAGCATAGACCTGGGTGCACAGGGCTGCAGCTGAAGTTCCCGGCATACCCCGCAGATGCTAGGCTATGTTTAGCCTCCCACATCCGTTACTACGTCAAGGTGACGGCAAGCATCAGAGGAAAGGAGAGATACCTGCTTGTCACTCATAAGAGACCTCACCATCGAGTGACAACACAGACGATATCCAGGTGGCTTCGAGTCGTCTTGGGTAAGTCAGGTATCGACACTAATGTGTTCAAATCTCATTCCACCAGGGCTGCATCGACGTCGGCGGCGAGGGTCATGGAGGTGCCCATGGACCATATTCTCGCCACAGCAGGATGGGCTAATGAAGCGGTGTTCCAGCGTTTCTACAACCGGCCCGTCGCTGCGCCTCTACAGTTCGCAGAAGCCGTACTAGATGCGGGGCAAGAACGTGGAGATGTCCCCGAATAAGGGGTTTTTGATTTGTTGTTAATAAATATGATTTGTTTTGCAGTATGGACTAGTCAGCACGTTATTCCTCCCATCCATCCCTGGTAGTGGTGTGACAGCATGGACGTGGTCCAGGGCGTGTCATCACAGAAGCTTTGAAGTCTTCACGAAGTCACTCACGTGACTCCGAAATGAAATAGTAAGATTGAACGAGAACTTGCCAGTTCGAAGGTTGATCTTTATTTCATGAGGAGTCGAAGTGAGGGATTTCGTGCCCTCCTCGCCCAACCCTCAATCACCTTCATCTGGTAATCTTAGTCGTTTTCATTCTTACTATGTGAAGTCATTTCTTTTGATTGGTTTCTGTGATTCCACGCCGCTACTTTGAAGTATGTCGAGCATGCGCGCCGGCGGGCTCTTCACAAAATCCCTCACTTCGACTCCTCATGAAATAAAGATCAACCTTCGAACTGGTAAGTTCTCGTTCAATCTTACTAGTCTCTGGCGCTGTAAGGTAGCAACTCTACTGCTGTGCCAGTTGTGTGATGCTTGGATAAGGTTTGGTGCACAGCAATGGAGACAAAACAATCGGGGTGAAACACAAATTGCAGGAGGAACTCAGCGGGTCAGGCAGCACCTGTGGACAGGCGACGTTTCGGGTCGGGACCCTTCATCAGACCGATGGGGTGAGGGAAAGAAAGTTTTTCCTCATTCAAAGAAAGTAGTTTGGACTCACTCTTGCCTTCGTTTCCTCACAGAGAGACCTCGCATCACTTCGGAGCCACAGGACGTGGACGTTACTCTGGGAAATACGGTTTACTTCACGTGCCGAGCGGAGGGGAATCCCAAGCCCAACATCATCTGGTTACACAACAAGTGAGTACCTGCGGGAGCGACTGTGGCCGCGGTGGGGGAATGGTCCAATTGGTCAATGATCAATGGCCAATGAATCAATGGTCATCTGAAGTTAATTTTGTTTTAGAGGAAGTTGGTGACAAGTTATGTGACGGTTATGTTACCAAATCACCACTTTTTTCGGCAGTAAACTGTTACGAAGGTTTAAAATCAATGCGTTAGATACTTTTTTAATTTTTTTTTGTGGTTTATTTGAGGAAGATTATAATTTTAAAGACTGCGACAGAAATTTGATTTGATATTCTTAAATCAGTTACTTTAAAGTGTTGTTCATCATAAAACATGTGACGGATATGAATGAATGCAATGGGCAACCTGGGAAAAGTAGAAAAGGAAAAAATGAATTACATTACATTACATGAAATAAATGTGAGGTTATCCACTTTGGTGGCAAAAACAGGAAAGCAGACTATTATCTTAATGGTGGCCGATTAGGAAAAGGGGAGATGCAGCGCGACCTGGGTGTCATGGTACACCAGTCATTGAAAGTAGGCATGCAGGTGCAGCAGAAAGTGAAGAAAGCGAATGGTATGTTAGCTTTCATAGCAAAAGGATTTGAGTATAGGAGCAGGGAGGTTCTGCTGCAGTTGTACAAGGTTTTGGTGAGACCACACCTGGAGTATTGCGTACAGTTCTGGTCTCCAAATCTGAGGAAGGACATTATTGCCATAGAGGGAGTACAGAGAAGGTTCACCAGACTGATTTCTGGGATGTCAGGACTGTCTTTTGAAGAAAGGCTGGATAGACTCGGTTTATACTCTCTAGAATTTAGGAGATTGAGAGGGGATCTTATAGAAACTTACAAAATTCTTAAGGGGTTGGACAGGCTAGATGCAGGAAGATTGTTCCCGATGTTGGGGAGGTCCAGGACAAGGGGTCACAGCTTAAGGATAAGGGGGAAATCCTTTAGGACCGAGATGAGAAGGACTTTTTTCACACACAGAGTGGTGGGTCTCTGGAACTCTCTGCCACAGAGGGTAGTTGAGGCCAGTTTATTGGCTATATTTAAGAGGGAGTTAGATGTGGCCCTTGTGGCTAAGGGGATCAGAGGGTATGGAGAGAAGGCAGGTACGGGATACTGAGTTGGATGATCAGCCATGAACATATTGAATAGCGGTGCAGGCTCGAAGGGCCGAATGGCCTACTCCTGCACCTAATTTCTATGTTTCTATGTTTTTATTCTCTAAAAGATTGCGGCAAACATATTTTTTCCCAGAGTAGAGATGTTTATCTGTGTGAAACAACATTCAAAGCTGCAAACATTTCCGTTTCATAATCGGGTTTCCAGAAACTTCAAAGTAGGCAATTAAGGGCCTGTCCCACTCGGGCATCATTTGCGCATCACGTGAAGATTTTGTACATCCTGGGGCGCCATGCGCGACCGTGCGTCACGTCACCGTAAATTATGTTGCATAAATGACACGCAATTGCCGCCGGAGAGGAACAGGCCCTTTCCTGAAGAATCACCCTGCTGCTGCACCAAATACTGGCAAATAAGCAATTACATTACAGCAGCTGTATAGTCAACACCCCCACGACATATATGGGAACATACCAACATGGTTCTATAAATCTCACAGTAGAAGATTGACCTGTAGCAGTTTTTATTTAAGGATTCTAAGAGGTGTTCTCGATGCTGTTTTAAACGACACATGTTAATTAATTTGAATGATTATCAACTCCTTGGATGCATCCACATTCCTGAAAAGTTTCTTCAAGCAGTTGGTAGCAAGTTGGCGGGTTTCTGTAAACAGGTACATGCATTAGTCATAGAGCTGCACAGCACCAAAACAGGCCCTTCGGCCCAACTTGCCCTCGCCGACCATGATGCCCCCTCCACAGTGGTCCTACCTGCCTGAGTTTGGCCCATATCCTTCTAAACCTTTCCTGTCCATGAACCTGTCCAATTGTCCGTTAGGGGAAAATAAATGGTCGGCACGGACTGGAAGGGCCAAGAGGGCCTGTTTCCGTGCTGTCATTGTTATATGATTATAAATGCTGATATAGTATCCACCTCAACTACCTCCTCTGGCAGCTCGTTCCATCCACCCAGGGCCATTTAGTTTATTTGAGTTCAGAGGTACATCGTGGAAACCGGCCCTTTCAGTCCACCGGGTCCGCGCCGACCAACGGTCCCCGCACATTAACAATATCCTACACCCACTAGGAACTCGGTAAATGTAAATTTATACATCCACCAAGCCGATTAACCTACATACCTGTACGTCTTTGGAGTGTGGGAGGCAACCGAAGATCTCGGAGAAAACCCACGCAGGTCACGGGGAGAACGTACAAACTCCGTACAGACAGCGCCCGTAGTCGGGATTGAACCTGGGTCTCACCCTGTACACTAGTTCTATCCTGCACACATTTACAGAGGCCAATTAAGCTACAAATCTGCACGTCTTTGGGATGTGGGAGGAAACCGGGGCACCCGGAGAAAATGACAGCATTCGCTGTAAGGCAGCAACTCTACCGCTGCGCCACCGGGCCGCCCTAAAATTAACCAAACCTAAAATTGAGTTTCTCGGGTTCCTATTAAATCTTTCCCCTCTAACCGTAGAGCTATGTTCTGTGGTTCTGGCGTCACCTACTCTGGGTAAAAGATGACTGTATGTGCATCTACCCGATCTGTCCCCTCATTATTTAACACACGGCTATAAGATCGCCCCTCATCCTCCTGCGCTCCCAGGAGGAAAGTCCCAGGCTGTTCATCCTTTCCCCACAACTCAGGCCTTGAGTCCTGGCAACACCCTCGTAGAACTTAACAGGATGATTCTATTATTACAAACAACACAACTGGCCAAAGATAAAGAAACACGTGTTTCACAGAAGTCTGTTACAGTACGAGTTAGTCCTGCAGATTAATAGATCGTTTAATCGTGAAATGATTTATTATTTATTAGACCTTGCTGAGAGCAATTTGTTTGCCACATTTACCCAAGCAACAATCTAATTATTACATTTTAATGAGATGCAAATTGCTTTGGACATCCCAAGGTACACAAGGTGCGGCAAACATCTCCGGGAAGACATAAGGGGGAAGGTTGCTAAGCAACTCCTTTAGTTAATTTATTTAACTACTTATCTTTTTGAACCACATAATTGCCTCATAAAATTATATTCCGACAACAAGCAATTGATTGTTTTTGAGCCAATAGAAGAATCCTTTTCAATGCAAAATTATATGTTCATAAGTGATTGGAGCAGAATTAGGCCGTATGCCCCATCAGGTCTACTCCCCCATTCAATCATGGCTGATCTATCTCTCCCTCCTAACCCCATTCTCCTGCCTTCTCCCCATAACCCCACATAATACAGATTATCAAAGAGTACAGCATAGGAACAGGCCCTTCAGCCCACCATGATGCCAAGTTCTTCTTCTTATCGAGTCCACACACAAGATTAGAAGTTGTTCAGACAGAGCTGAACACACGTCTCGGCATCTGCACACAACGGTGTCTGTCTTGTCGCTTCTTGTGCGCGATGGTGGAAAGATCGTTGGAAACAGGGCCGCGATAGACGTGAACGCTCTTTCCTTCACCCCGATGCCAAGTTACCGAATAGTGAAAGGCCTGGATAGTGAGATGGATGTGGAAAGGATGTTTCCACTAGTGGGAGAGTCTAGGATCAGAGGCCACAGCCTCAGAATGAAAGGGCGTACTTTTAGAAAGGAGATGAGGAGGAATTTCTTTCCGGGGTGAGATTTCCAGTCCGTGAGTATGTTGGTGGCCTTGCCGAGGCAGCGTGAGGTGCAGATGGAGTCAACGGAATGGGGGAGGGGGGGGGGGGGGGGTGTTGCGTGATTGTCTGGGCTGTGTGGGCCAATGTGGGCCGATGGGTCTTGTTTTCGTGCTGTGTGACTCTATGACGGCTGATGAACGGAGCGGTGAGGAGCAGGCTTCCACGTTGGCCCATCTCCACCTGATTCTCTCTCCCCAGTAATGAGATCGACATGAAAGTTGATCACCGGGTGAACCTGCTGGAGGACGGCACGCTGATGATCCAGGATATCAAGGAGTCCGACCAAGGAGCCTACCAGTGCATGGCCAAGAACGTCGCAGGGGAGGTGAAGACTAACGAAGTGATCCTCCGCTACTTTGACACGCCATGTAAGGATGCAAAAAAAACCTTTACAGTTGTCAACTGATTCCTCATTCACTGCCCCCCCCCCCCCCCTGTAATTCCCCCTTCCCACCAACTCTGCGACCACATCTTAACCCAGATCCGTTACCACAGCCACGTTTCTCAGGACTTGCCAGCGCCTCCATCTTGACTCCGCCTCTTCCTTTCTTCCTCACCCCCCCCCCATCCACACATCAGCCTGAAGAAGGGTCTTGACCCGAAAAGATCGCTTCGCCCAACACCTCCGCTCAGTTCACATTAACCAACCTGATCTCCCGGTGGCCCAGCACTTCAACTCCCCCTCCCTTTCCAAATCCGACCTTTCTGTCCTGGGCCTCCTCCATGGCCAGAGTGAGTCCCACCGTAAATTGGAGGAGCAGCACCTCATATTCCGCTTGGGTAGTTTACACCCCAGCGGTATGAACATTGACTTCCAATTTCAGGTAGTCCTTGCTTCTCCCTCCTTCTCCTCCCCTTCCCAGCTCTCCCACAACCCACTGTGTCCGCCTCTTCCTTTCTTCTCTCCCCCCCCACCCCCCAACCCCCACGTCAGTCTGAAGAAGGGTCTCGACCCAAAACGCCACCTATTCCTTCTCTCCATGGATGCTGCCTCACCCGCTGAGTTTCTCCAGCAATTTGTTCTACTTTAGATTTTTCCAGCATCTGCAGTTCTTTCTTAAACATTTTGTCTGCTGTATTGGCGAGTTTAGTGTTGGTCCGTACACATTTTCCCACAGTTGGCCACTCCACACATCTCCTACCAGATCAGTGGATAGTCGCAAAGTGCTGGAGTAACTCAGCGGGTCAGGCAGCATCTCTGGAGAAAAATCATAGGTGTTAATTTTGGTTTTGGAACCCTTCTTTTTCTTCACGTCTGAAGAAGGGTCCAAACCCAAAATGTCATCCATCTTTTTTCTCCAGAGATGCTGCCTGACCCGCTGAGTTATTCCAGCACTCTGTATGATATACCATATAACCATATAACAATTACAGCACGGAAACAGACCTTCTCGGCCCTTCCAGTCCGTGCCGAACATTTATTTCCCCCTAGTCCCATCTACCTGCACTCAGACCATACCCCTCCATTCCCTTCCCATCCATATACCTATCCACTTTACTTTTAAATGTTAAAATCGATCCTGCCTCCACCACTTCTGCTGGAAGATCATTCCACACAGCCACCACTCTCTGAGTAAAGAAGTTCCCCCGCATGTTACCCCTAAACATCTGTCCCTTAATTCTCATGTCATACCCCCTTATTTGAATCTTCCCTACCCTCAATGGGAAAAGCTTATCCACGTCAACTCTGTCTATCCCTTTCATCATTTTAAAGACCTCAATCAAGTCCCCCCTTAACCTTCTGCGCTCCAAAGAATAAAGACCTAACTTGGTCAACCTTTCTCTGTAACTTAGTTGCTGGAACCCAGGCAACATTCTAGTAAATCTCCTCTGTACGCTCTCTATTTTGTTGACATCCTTCCTATAATTAGGCGACCAAAATTGTACACCATACTCCAGAATTGGTCTCGCCAATGCCTTGTACAATTTTAACATGATCTTTGGTATAAACCAACACCTGAAGTTCTTCATTTCTTTTTACTCAGTGGAACGGCCGTGGCAGTTTCTTTTCCAATCCTTCAATAGCTTCTAACACAATAGCCTCAATTGCCACTCAGTATGATATCCCATATCCAAATTACCCAATAGTGCCCTTTTTTGAAAATAGGAAGTTCTCCCTTTCTCCAAGTTTGAAATGTCATCCTCCTTGTGTGAAATGGGGACACAAGGAACTGCAGATGCTGGAATCTTGAGCAAAGCACAATGTGCTGGAGGAACTCAGCAGGCCAGGCAGCATCTGCGGAAGGAATGGACCGATGCCATTTTGGGGTCTGGACCCTTCTTCAGTCTGAAGAAAGATCCTGAGCATTTGTTAATACTTGTTTTAAAACAACATTATGAGCTCCTGTTGTCGATAGTTGTTTTTTTCCTAATTTAGGTTAGTTTAGTTTAGAAGTGCATTACATATTCCGTAAAGACAGCACCCGTAGTCACGATCGAACCCGGGTCTCCGGCGCTGTGAGGCAGCAGCTCTACCGCTGTGCCACCGTGCTGCCCTTTGAAAAGGTTATCTTGACCCATCAGACCATTCGAATAAGATAAACAGTGAGAGGCCACATATGTTTGGCTCGACCTGTGAACGAATATGGAACCAAAATCACGACTCATAGCTATTAAGCTATGTTAATGAACAAATACTTTTTATTTAATTTACCATGGAAATGTAAAAATAAGCCACTGTTTCAAAGTGTGGTAATGTTTTCCTACTGCACAGTGTTGTACTTGTAAAGTAGCCACTCACAAAGATGATTCATAACATTGACTCACTCTATAACTTCCACTCAATCACCCATGCACAGTTTACTCTCACATTCTCAATGATTAATGAAGTGAATTTTAAATCGACAGGATTTAATTTAAAACACATAAAACCTCTACTCTCCGAATGAGCAGGTTTGCGATTATTATCCAGCAGTGTTATTCCATCTTTAATTATTTCTTATGGTGTTTAATCTTCGATATTAATGTATATAAATGCAGTGAACTGTGCAAAATCTTCATAACGTCATCAATTTGTGCAGAATACATGTAAAGTACCAGAATCTCAAGACAATAGCTGCAAAATATCTCTGTTTGCAGAAAACAGCCCACTTCACTCCAAAGATGTACAGGTTTGTAGGTTAATTGGCTTGGTAAAATTCTAAATTGTCCATAGTGCGAGTAGGATAGTGTTAAAGCCCTGTCCCACCGTACGAGTTCATTCAAGAGCTCTCCCCGAGTTTGCCCTGATTCGAACTCTGAGATTTATGGTAATGGTCGCTCGTCGGTACTCGGGGCTCCCGTGGACATTTTTCATCATGTTGAAAAATCTTCATGAGTCTTCCCGTGCTTTCCTGCCATTAGCGAGTCTTCCCCAGTGCCTGCCATTAGCGCTAAGAGATGTCCCCGAGCTCCGACGTACCCGCTACGTTCATTCTCCGTGCTTACCATGAATTTGATTTTTTTTTTTTAAACTCTGGAGAGCTCTTGAATTAATTCACGCAGTGGGACAGGGCCATTAGTGTGCGGGGATCGCTGGTCGGCGCGGACTCGGTGGGCCGAAGAGGCTGTTTACAATCTGCAGGCCGCAGTTGGAGCGTCGATCCCAGGCAAGGGATCGCGGGCTCCGATGGCAAGTCCACGGCCCCACGGTGAGGCTCAAAGTCAGTCTCGAGCAAGGCCTTCAGCTCCATGATGTTAGGCCACAGAGCGACTGGAGATACTATCCGGAAAACAATCACATCTCCGGCAAGATAAGAGACTGAGAAAAAAGGTTTCCCCCGAGTCCCTCCCCCACCCCCCTGCATAAAACAAACCAGAGAACATTAACATAAACTTTTTAAAACACACTAAAAAATAACAAAAATAAGAAGAAAAGACAGACAGGCCGTTGGCGAGGCTGCCATCGCTGACGGGGCGACCCGCCATCCATGTGCCTATCCAAAAGATTCTTAAGTGCCATATCTCCCTCCACCACCACCCCTGCCAGTGTGATCCAGGTACTCATCACCCTCTGTATAAAAAAAACCTGCCCCACACATCATTTTCAACTTTGCCCCTCTGTCCTTCAAGCTGTGCCCTCTAGTCTTTGACAGTTTCACCCTGGGAGAAAGATTGTGAGCGCATATCACTACAAACTTAAACCCAACAGTTTACTTCGAAAGATATTTAAGATTTGGGCACAATTCAAGAGCCAAGAGATTTAAGGGCCTGTCCCACTGTACGAGGTAATTCAAGAGCTCTCCCGACTTTAAAAAAAATTAAACTCGTGGTAAGCACGAACAATGTACGTAGCGGGTACGTCGGAGCTCGGGGACGTCTCTTAGCGGCTAGTAACGCTAACGGCAGGTACTCGGGAAAACGTGGTAAGCTCGTGAAGACTCGTGAAGGTTTTTCAACATCGCCACGAGTACCTACGAGCGGCCATTACCGTAACTCTCCGAGATCGAATCAGGGGAAACACGGGAGAACTCTTGAATGAACTCGTACAGTGGGACAGCCCCTTTAAGAGTCTTTGCTTCTCATACATATCAACAACCGAACAATAGAATTGTTACTTGCAGAAGCTCCGAACAGGCCTTGTAAATATTAAAACTCATAGATCACATAACAAACAGGAAAAAATCAATAAATTAATAACCCCAATACTAAACCAAATATGTTCTGAGTGCAGCAAAAATTCCGACACTGTAATGAATGATCTGATGTGGAAGGTGGACTCAAAATGCTGGAGAAACTCAGCGGGTGAGGCAGCATCTATGGAGTGAAGGAATAGGTGATGTTTCGGGTCGAGATTTGAAGGACTGATGTGGGGGTGGGGGGCGGGAAGAAGCTTCCCCCCCCCCCCACCCCACCCCCACATCAGTCTGACCCGAATCGCCACCTATTCCTTCGCTCCATAGATGCTGCCTCGCCCGCTGAGTTTCTCCAGCATTTTGCATTTACCTTCGATTTAACCAGCATCTGCAGTTCTTTCTTAAACGTATTGTACATTGATAGGTTATTGATTGGGGACGATCAGCCATGATCACAATGAATGGTGGTGCTGGCTCGAAGGGCCGAATGGCCTCCTACACCTATTTTCTATGTTTCTATATCTGATGTAGAGCTGTCGTTTCCAAAATGTAACAGCACACTGGGTGGTTTTGTTTTCTAAGATTAATTCATTCTTCACTGTAGAGTTGTCAAGATATCCAACCTGAATTATATTTTTCCAGCAAAACCTACTTTTGTGATTCAGCCTCAAAACACGGAGGTGTTGGTTGGGGAGAGCGTGACGCTTGAGTGTGGTGTCTCCGGGCATCCTCAGCCCCACATCGCCTGGACGAAGGGCAATAACACGGCCATCCCGGACGACCTGAGGCACACCACCACCGCGTCCGGTGGACTCTTCATGCAGAACGTCACCTTCGACGACCAAGGGCAGTACAACTGCAACGCCAGCAACAAGGAAGGGTCCATCCAGGCCGTGGCCCACATCATTGTACAAGGTAACAATAGACAGTAGGAGACACTACAGCTTGAAAATATTAGACTTGCCTTGGCAGAAAAACCAGACCATTTCTCCAAGACATGGACAACATTCGTTGACTTATTACAAGAAAAGTATGGTGCAACACAACTTTGGATTTAATCTAATTGCAGGTTGGGTGAGAGTTGGCAGCCCTGTCTAATTACAGGTTGGGTGAGGGGGGCGGGGGGGATGAGAGACGGGTATATCACCACTTTTTTCCCCTTTTTCTTTTTATCCATTAAAAAAAAAATTCTCTCTATTCCTCTCTTCTTTCTTTCTTTTAATCACTCTTCGGTTACACTACTTTGGTAGTCTAGGGGTTCTATCTTGGCACATCTCACTCTCTCTCTTGCTTTTTCTCCTTTCTTTTCCTCTAACTCAAAGCTAAACAGTTAAAAGTGAAGCTGCACAATAACTGTATATAAGTGTATATGCCGTTGGTTCTATGTTTGTACATTTGCTTCTAATACATTTTTTTTTAAAAAGACAACAGGTGCAGGAGTAGGCCATTTGGCCCTTCGAGCCAGCACCGCCATTCAATGTGATCATGGCTGATTATCCCCAATCAGTACCCCGTTCCTGCCTTCTCCCCATATTCCTTAACTGCGCTATCCCTAAGAGCCCTATCTAACTCTCTCTTGAAAGCATCCAGAGGACCAGCATCCACCGCCCTCTGAGGCAGAGAATTCCTCGTCTCCATTCTAAATGGCTTAGTGTGGCGGCACCCAGTGGTGGGGCCACTTGCTACGCGAACCCTCGGCAGTCGGGGGGGGGGGGGGGGGTAGGGTCATGTGACTGGGCAGTGGTGGGAAGGAGATGTCACTGGGTATAGGGGTGCGATATGTATGCAGCGAACCCCGGGTCAACCTTCTCTCTGTCTTCCTCTTCCTCACTCTTCGCGTGAGTGTCCCACCAACTCAGCAGGAGCCCAGCTCCAGCAACAATGACTTTTGTGTTAGAGGACTAAACGTGCATGCATATCTAACCTATAATGCCTGAATAAAGAAACTGTTTATTCATAACGTTTGGTGCCTCTACATTGGTGACCCCGACGTGATCTTAAACTATGGCCCCTGGGTCTGGAACCAAATGAACTGGAAGGTAGACAGAAAATGCTGGAGTAACTCAGAGGGCGAGGCAGCATCTATGGCAAGGGTTCCCAACCTGGGGTAAATTTATCCTCAGGGGGTCAATTTCACCTTCACCTCCGATTTGTGTCTACCTTCAATTTTATCCAGCATCTGCAGTTCTTTGTCACACACCAAATTAGGTTTGGTGTAGAGACTCGGCATGGAAACTGGCCAGAGTGGGAGGAAACCAGAGCACCCGGAGGAGGAAACCCAGGGAGAACGAACATGCAAACTCCACACAGACGACACTCGAGGACAGTGAACTTGCAGATAATATTACGGATAATTGCAAGAGATTTCATAAGTACACTAGACCAACTGGGATCCGTTGGGTCCCTGTCACACGGGAGGCCTGGTCCCCCTAACGCAACCCATAAGATTCCAGCACTTCCCTGCCTCCCTCAGCAGAGGACGCAGCAGTACCAATTTGCCCTCCCCCTCCTGTTGAAGCACTTGCTGTGATAAGTTCAGAGTGTTCCTGTCTTGCAACTTTGCATTGAAGCCTGTTGGAAGCTGGCAGGAAAGATTTTAACAGTAAAAATCATGTTAAATTTGCCTTTTTATAAAGCTTTAATCATTAATAACGTGAAATATAGCATGAAATCTGTAGGGAACCTGATTACGGCGTGGAGGGCAAAAATGTGAGTCAGAATTTGTAAAAATTTAAGCGCTAGCGCGTAGCGTTTTGAGGAAGATACAAAACATACAACACACAAACAGACGTACAGACAGACAAGATGAGACTTTTAGTATATAGATTGTGGAGTAAAAGGGTAAGCAGCGAGGAATTGGGTCAAGACTGTGTGGAGCCACAAGAGATGGGTGAGGTGCTCAATGAGTGTTCCATCTCGGTGTTTACCATGGAGAAAGGCACGAGGACCAGGGGACTTGGGGCAGTCAGTGGAAGTGTCTTGAGGGCAGTCAGTGCTATGGTCGGGGAGATGCAGAAGGCCCTAAGGGGTATGAAGGTCAACAAACCTAATTAGACGGGCGGTCACGGTGGCGCAGAGATAGAGTTGCTGCCTTACGGCGAATGCAGCGCCGGAGACCTGGGTTCGATCCCGACTGCAGATGCTGTCTGTACGGAGTTTGTACGTTCTCCCCGTAACTAGCGCGGGTTTCCTCCGAGATCTTCAGTTTCCTCCCACACTCCAAAGTCGTACAGGTTTGCCGGTTAATTGGCTGGGTAAATGTAAAAACTGTCCCTAGTGGGTGTGGGTTAGTATTGGTATGTGGGGATCTCTGGTCGGCACAGACCCGGTGGGCCGAAGGGCCTGTTTCTGCTCTGTATCTCTATACTAAACTAAAATCTCTCGGGCCTGATCAGATACACCCGAGGACATTGTGGGAAGCTAGAGAGGAATTTGCAGTTGTCCTGAATGAGGTTGATGAGTCATCATTAAATATGGGCTAGGAGCGGGGAGAATGGAGAGTGGCAAGTGGGACTCATGTAGTTGGGGCATGCTGGTTGGCATGGGATGAAGGGCCTGTTTCCGCGATCTACGACTCTACAAATGCTTCAGGATGGGGTTGATTGAGCAGTGAGCCGTCATCTCTGCAGATGAAGCGAGAGGCGTGAAGAGAGGACTTTGCTGGCACGTTACATCAGAGCGCCCACAGGATCTGATCCTGTCCTGAATTAATTAATGAACTAATTAATACGTTTATTGGGCAAGTATTCACATACAAGGAATTTGCCTTGGTGCTCCGCCCGCAAGTGGCAACGACATACAGTGTCAGTTAGGAATGACACATATAACATTAAATGTGTCAAGAAAGGTCTCGCCCCGAAACGTCACCTATTCCGTCACTCCATAGATGCTGCCTCACCCGCTGAGTTTCTCCAGCATTTTTGTCTACCATAAATCATTAAACGTTGATAATGAAACATTATCAATTAAACATGTGAATTAAATAAAATACCAGAGCGAAAGAAGGCTACAGATTTTTGGTTATTGAGTAGAGCTACTATTTGTGGGGAAAAAAAGCTGTTTCTATGTCTGGCTGTGGCGGCTTTGACAGTCCGGAGTCGCCTTCCAGAGGGAAGTGATTCAAAGTGTTTGAGGCCAGGGTGAGAGGGGTCAGAGAAGTCTATTCTCTATTAAGGCAGGAACGGGTTACTGATTGGGGATGATCAGCCATGATCACATTGAATGGCAGTGCTGGCTCGAAGGGCCGAATGGCCTACTCCTGCACCTGTTGTCAACTACCTCCACTGCCATACACCCACCAGCCTTTATGTGAGAACATTACCTCTTAGGTTCCAATTGGGGTGGAAGATTGCAACCTTCAAATGGTCCGACCTGTTTCGACCAATGCAATCAACTCGACGTGCACAAACAGAAGATCAAACAGAACAAGTTGTCCAACAACTTTAGGCTGTGCACGCCACATGGAAGAAGAAGAGGGTTCCAATTAAAACTTTCCCCCCTCACCTTAAACCTACATCCTCTGGTTCTCGATTCCCCTGCTCTGGGCAAGAGGCTCGGTGTGTCTAGACGTACACTTGGACATGTACAACAAAAAAATGTTGAATAACATCAGTCCAGTGTAGAAGTTGGGACATTATGTTGCAGTTGTACAAGATGTTGGCGTGGCCGCACTTGGAGTATTGGGTTCGGTTTTGGTCACCCTGATGTGGGGAAGATGCCATTAAGCTTGGAAAAAGTGCAGAGAAAATTAATGAAGATATCTCCAGGACTCGAGGGCCCGTACTAGAGAGAGAGTTTGGGTCGGCTGGGACTTTATTCCTTGGAACCTTGTAGCACGAGGAAGCGTAGGTTTACAGTGAGAGGGGGAAGATTTAATAGGGACCTGAGAGGCAACATTTTCACACGGAGGGTGGTCGGTGTGTGGAATGAGCTGGTTGAGGCAGCTGCAGTGACACCATTTAAAAGACATAGTACATAGCTGGGTAAGGTTTAGAGGGATTATGGGCCAAACGCAAGTACATGGGACTAACTTAGATGGGGCATCTTAGAAGACATGGACAATAAACAATAGGTGCAGGAGTAGGCCATTCTAGCCAGCCCCGCCATTCAATGTGATCATGGCTGATCATCCCCAATCAGTACCCCGTTCCTGCCTTCTCCCCATATCCCCCGACTCTGCTATCTTTAATAGCCCGATCTAGCTCTCTCCTGAAAACATCCAGAGAACCAGCCTCCACCACCCTCTGAGGCAGAGAATTCCCTGAACAAGATTAGCCGAAGGGCCTGTTTTCTTGCGATACGCTTTGATGGCCAAACCAACAATTCCATGTAACTCCTTCATATTTGAACCCGGTTTCAGCTTGAAATCTTTGTATATTAAATCTGTGGTGCTTTATTCAAGTGCTTGAGTCTGATTGTGGGAGAGAGAGAGTGGGGGGGGGGGGGTAAAATATTAAAGTGAGAAAACAAACGGACAAATCAGGGCCAGCAACCGATGACCTCTGGCAAGGAGGTTCCCTGATAGGCCGGTTGTTGGTTGGAGACCGGTGTTTGGCCAAGCTACCAAAGATAGACACAAAGTGCTGGAGTAACACGGCGGGTTCATGGGCCTGTCCCACTTACACGATTTTTTGGACGACTCTTTGGGCGACTACTCACGACCAAACAGGCTTCACCCCGTGATTTGTCGGCAGGGTGTCGCCTGTATGGTCGTGAGTAGTTTCGCAGTCACCCAAGGAGTCGTAGCGTCTTTCTGGTTGCCGCTGGATTTTCAACGTGTTGAAACATTTCGGCAACCTATGACGGGTGCCGGCAGTTGCCGAAAAACTCGCGCAGGTGGAACAGGCCCTTTAGGCAGCGTTTGCGGAGAAAAAGGAATAGGTGACGTTGAGGGTCGGGACGCCTTTCTCCAGAGATGCTGCCTAACCCGTTGAGTTACTCCAGCATCTGCGGGCAAATGGGACGAAGTCAGATGGGACAGCAGGGATGATTTGGGCTGAAGGGCCTGTTCCATGGTGTCGGGCTCGATGATTCTGTCCTGCACACATACTGGAGTTTAACTGCCGTTCCCTCTGCTTTTTATTTTTCCAGATGGCCCTAAGTTTTCCGTGCTTCCCAAAAACCAGGTGGCAGTGGAAGGAACAACGGTGGACTTTGACTGCCATGCGGAGGGAACCCCTTCTCCAGTAATTGCCTGGACCAAAGCAGGTTTCCAGTACATTTTGTTGCCGTGCCTATATAGACGTACATGCTCCTGGGTTCAGAGTTAGTCACGGTGCTGAACTGAGCGACACAAGGAACTGCAGGTGCCAGAACATGGAGCAAAACACCGAGTGCTGAAGGCATGCGGGTCGGGCAGCATCTCTGGAGAAAAGGAATAGATGATGTTTCGGGTCGAGACCCTTCCTTAGTTTAGTTTATAGAGACAGCGAGGAAACAGTCCCTTTGGCCCACCGGGTCCGTGCCGACCAGTGATCCCCGCACACTAACATTATCCTACACACACTGGGGACAATTTTTACATTGACCTAGCCAATTAACCTACAAACCTGGACGTCTTCCTGGGATGTCAGGACTTTCATATGAGGAAAGACTGGATAGACTCGGCTTGTACTCGCTGGAATTTAGAAGATTGAGGGGGGATCTTATAGAAACTTACAAAATTCTTAAGGGGTTGGACAAGCTAGATGCAGGAAGATTGTTCCCGATGTTGGGGGAGTCCAGAACAAGGTGGTCATAGTCTAAGGATAAGGGGGAATTCCTTTAGGACCGAGATGAGGAAAACATTCTTTACACAGAGAGTGGGGAGTCTCTGGAATTCTCTGCCACAGAAGGTCGTTGAGGCCAGTTCATTGGCTATATTTAAGAGGGCGTTAGATGTGGCACTTGTGGCTAAAGGGATCAGGGGGTATGGAGGGAAGGCAGGTACGGGATGCTGAGTTGGATGATCAGCCATGATCACATTGAATGGCGGTGCAGGCTCGAAGGGCCGAATGGCCTACTCCTGCACCTATTTTTCTATGTTTCTATGTTTCTATGTCTTTGGAGTGTGGGAGGAAACCGATGATCTCAGAGAAAACAGACGGGGAGAACGTACAAACTCCATACAGACAGCACCCGTAGTCGGGATCGAACCCGGGTCTCCGGCGCTGCGTTCCCTGTAACGCATCAACTCGATCTCTGCGCCACCTATGCCTTTTCTTCAGCGATGCTGTCTGACCCACTGAGTTACTCCAGCTTTCAGTGTCGACTGTCTGAAGTGGACGACATTTTGGGCCGAGACCCTTCTTCAGGCAGATGATGGTGAGAGTTTTGCTCCGTGGGATTTGGCAGCCACCGTGAGATCCCCGACTCCATTGTTTAATGCAGAATTCCATGCATTGTCACAGATTCCAAGTCCCTCCAAGATGGAGACGAGGGAATTCACTCACACCGGCTTCAAAGTAACATATTTGGAAAAGCTAACGTCCTGTTTCAGGAGCTGAATGTTCACGTTGCCTAACGCACAATTACTGCTTTGTAAAACATTTTGGCCGTGAGCAGCAATTTTATTTTCAGGGATTATAATTACTTCACATGCATAGTTCAAAGAATATCGGCGGCGGTAGAGTTGCTGGCTCGCAGCTGCAGACACCCGGGTTCGATCCTGACCTCGGGTGCTGTCTGTACGGAGTTTGCACGTCCTCCCCGTGACCTGTGTGGGTTTTCTCCAGGTGCTCCGGCTTCCTCCCACGTTCCTAAGACGTGCAGGTTTGTCGGTTAATTGACTTTGTTGAAATTATATATTGTCCCTAGTGCGTGGGATAGTGCTAGTATATGGGGCGAGGACCGGTCGGCACAGACTCAGTGGGCTGAAGGGCCTGTTTCCGCGCTGCATCTCCAAAGTTTAAAATGTATTTTGAGGAGGTTCCTTTGCCCTGAATGGCATTGAAGTTCTGGAGCGTTGTTGGTGCACCAAGCTTTGACGGGAAGAGGTTCTAGTTTGTGTTTTATGGAATGTGAATGGGGAGAGGGTATTGGTGGGGGCGAATAGTGGGAGAAATAGTGGGAGGGCGCGGACAGGAGAGGAGCAGAAAAGAGAGGGGGACAATGTCATGTCAATACACAATAGGTGCAGGAGTTGGCCATTCAGCCCATCGAGCCAGCACCGCCGTTCAATGTGATCATGGCTGATCATCCCCAATCAGTACCCCGTTCCTGCCTTCTCCCCATGTCCCCTGACTCCGCTATCATTAAGAGCCCTATCTAGCTCTCTCTTGAAAGTAATCAGAGAACCGGCCTCCACCGCCCTCTGAGACAAAGAATTCCACAGACTCACAACTCTCTGTGAGAAAAAAGTGTTTCCTCGTCTCCATTCTAAATGACTTGCCCCTTATTCTTAAACTGTGGCCCCAGGTTCTGTAATGTCGTGAGGAATGGGAGTAGAATTGGGCCATTCAGCCCATCCAGTCTACTCCGCCATTCAATCATGGCTGATCTATCTCTCCCTCCTAACCCCATTCTCCTGCCTTCTCCCCATAGCCTCTGACACCCGCACTAATCAAGAATCTATCTATCGCTGCCTTATAAATATCCTTAAATATGCCCTAATTATACGTTGGCCATCATTAATGTTAATGAGGCTCTTGACACAAAACATTCACTTTTCCAAATATTTCACTTTTAAGCCACGGTGAGTGATTTTCCCTCGTCTCCATCTCGGAGGGACTTGGAATCTGTGGCGATACGTGGATGCGTACGAAGGAATTGCAGATGTTGGGTTACACCAAAGATAGGCACCAAATGGTGGGAGCATCCGCTGAGTTACTCCAGCATCTTGTTACTAGCTTCAAAATGATGAATGAATGAATAAGTTTATTGGCCAAGTATTCACATACAAGGAATTTGCCTTGGTGTTCCGCCCGCAAGTGACAACATGACATACAGTGACAGTTAGAAATGATGTGTTCAGTTTAGCTTAAAATTCAACTTTCATCTAATATAATCGTTTGTTTTTTATTCTTTCCCCTTCTTCTGGATCTTTGCCTCATCCAGGCGGACAGCTGCCGAGCGACCGAAGGCACACGGTGTTGTCCACGGGCACGCTGCGTATTGTGCGGGTGGCAGCCCATGACCAGGGCCAGTATGAATGTCACGCCATCAGTGTGGTGGGGGCAAGGCATATCCCCGCACAGCTGACTGTCGAATCGCTGGGTAAGACCTGGGGCGGTTTTGCACGACAAAAGTCTTAACTTTTGTTTAGTGATACAGTGTGGGAAACAGGCCCTTCGGCCCACCGAGTCCACTCTGACCAGCGACCACACACACACTCACTCCCCCTCTCCCCCCACTCTCCCCCCCTCTCCCCCCCCCTCTCCCCGCCTCTCCCCCCCCTCCTCCCTCCCCCCTCCTCCCTCCCACTCCCCCCTCCCCCTCCCCCCCATCCCCCGCCTCTCCCCCCCTCCCCCCCTCTCCCCCCCCTCCCCCCCTCCCCACCTCTACCCCCCTCCACTCTGACCAACGACCACACACACACTCACTCCCCCTCTCCCCCCCTCTCCCCCCCTCTCCCCCCCCTCTCCCCCCCTCCCCCCCTCCCCGCCTCTCCCCGCCTCTCCCCCCTCCCCCCTCCCCCCTCCCCCCTCCCCCCCTCCCCCCTCCCCCCTCCCCCCTCCCCCCTCCCCCCTCCCCCCCCCTCCCCCCCTCCCCCCCCTCCCCCCCTCCCCCCCTCCCCCCCCTCCCCCCCCTCCCCCCTCTCCCCCCTCTCCCCCCTCTCCCCCCTCTCCCCCCTCTCCCCCCTCTCCCCCCTCTCCCCCCTCTCCCCCCTCTCCCCCCTCTCCCCCCTCTCCCCCCTCCTCCCCCCTCCTCCCCCCTCTCCCCCCTCCTCCCCCCCTCCCACCTCTACCCCCCTCCACTCTGACCAGCGACCACACACACACTCACTCCCCCTCTCCCCGCCTCTCCCCCCCCTCTCCCCCCCCTCTCCCCCCCTCTCCCCCCGTCTCCCCCCCTCTCCCCGCCTCTCCCCCCCCTCTCCCCCCCTCTCCCCCCCTCCCCCCCTCTCCCTCCCCCTCGATCTTTGGAGTGTGGGAGGAAACCGGCACACTTTGAAAAAAACTCACACAGGTCACGGGGAGAACATACAAACTCTGTACAGACAGAACCCGTAGTCAGGATGGAACCGGGGTCTCTGGCGCTGTGAGGCAACCACTCTATCGCTGCGCCACCGTGCCACCCCGTATCATCCATGAACATGCTACAATAACCTGCACCCTCTCCAGCTAGTTCCATTTCTGTACAACTGCGCCACTGATTACTAATAACATTGTGCAGATTAACATTATACTTCCCATCCAAAAATGCAACAAAGATATTTTATCAGTGTGCAAACTAAGGTGACACAGCGGTAGAGTTGCTGGCCTTACAGCGCCAGAGACCCGGGTTCGATCCCAACTACGGGTGCTGTCTGTCCGTTCTCCCTGTGACCGCGTGGGTTTTCTCCGGGTGCTCGGGTTTCCTCCCACACTTCAAAGACGTAGAGGATTGTAGTTTACTTGGCTTGGGTAAAAATCATAAAATTGTCCCTGGAGTGTAGGATAGAACAGGTGCCTGGGATAATCGCTGGTCGGCACGGACTCAGTGGGCCGAAGGGCCTGCCTTCATGCTGTATCTTTAATGTCTAAAGCATAAAACTAAAGGGCCTGTCCCACTATACGAGTTAACTACACGAGTTTACCCAAGAGCTCTCCAGAGTTTAAAAAAAAATCAAACTCGTGGTAAGTACATAGAATGTACGTAGCGGGTACGTCGGAGCTCGGGGACGTCTCTTAGCGGCTCGTAACACTAACGGCAGGTACTCGGGAAACGCGGTAAGCTTGTGAAGATTTTTCAACATGTTGAAAAATGTTCACGAGAGCCCAGAGTACCAACGAGCGGCCATTAACGTAAATCTCCGAGTTCAAATCAGGGGAAACTCGAGAGAACTCTTGAATTAGCTCGTACAGTGGGACAGGCCCTTTACTTGTATACAAATCCAGACTTTAGAGTATGTAAGAAAGAACTGCAGATGCTGGTTAAACTCAAAGGTAGACACAAAATAACTCAGCGGGTCAGGCAGCATCTCTGGAGAGAAGGAATGGGTGACGTTTCGGGTCGAGACCCTTGCTGCCTGACCCGCTGAGTTACTCCGGCATTTTGTGTCTACCTTTCACTTTAGAGTACTTTAATATAGATTAAAGTACTAAATCGTTATGGAGACACAAGGAATTGAAAAATCATGAGCAAAACACAAAGTGCTGGAGGAACTCAGCGACAAACGTTTTGGGTGGGGACCCTCCTTCAGACCGTTGGAGGAGAGGTGAGAAGGCTGGAAAGGAGAGGCGGGAGTGTAGCAAAACCAGGCAAGTGATAGGTGGATACGAGTGCGGGGGGTTGATATTTGATATTGTAGATAGCTGGAGTAAGTGACAAATGTGTAGTCTTTATCACTTACTTAACCTATCGTCCAATCAAACCTCCCCCCCCCGCCCCCCCCCCCAATATGTGTCCACCTATCACTCGAAGAAGGGTCTCGACCCGAAACGTCGCCACTTCCTTCCCTCCATAGATGCTGCCTCACCCCCGCTGAGTATTTGGTGTCCACCTCCACATTGAATGGCGGTGCTGGCTTGAAGGGCCGTATGGCCTACTCCTGCGCCTATTGCCTTCCGCCTATCACTTGTCAGGCTTTGTTCCACCCCCTCCCCTCTTTCCCAACTTGCTCCCCCTCCTGAAGAAGGGTCCCGACCCAACACATCACGTGTCCATTCCCTCCGCAGATACTACCTGAGCCGCGCGTTCCTCCAGCGCCGTGTGTGTTTGGGGTTCCTCGTGGACATTTGCATGGGGGGGGTGTGTGTGGGGGAGAGAAGGTGATGTTTTGTTGTGATTGTGCTTCCTCTCGCTCTCTCTCTCTCCGGGCAGTGACGCCAGTGTTTGTCCACGCACCGTTCGACACCGCAGCCGAGACTGGCCAGGACGTGGAGATCCAGTGCTCGGCACAGGGGGAGCCTCACCCCATCATCACTTGGACCAAGGTACAGATCGAACCTTCCCCTAAACAAGCCTCGTGGAGCATCGTTCCGTATTCCTCAAATAGAACATAGAAAAGGACAACACGGGATCAGGCCCTTCAGCCCATGAAGTCCGTGCTAAACATGATCATCTGTGCGACGCAGCGGTAGAGTTGCTGCCTCACAGCGCCAGAGATCCGGGTTCGATCCTGACTACGGGTGCTGTCTGTACGGAGTTTGTACGTTCTCCCCGTGACCTGCGTGGGTTTTTGTCCATGTACTCCAGTTTCCTCCCACACTCCAAAGACGTGCAGGTTAGCAGGTTAATTGGCTTTGTTTAATTGAAATTGTCCCTAGTGTGTATAGGATAGTGTTAGTGCGCAGGGATTGCTGGTCAGTTGGCCGGCAAGTCACTTTCCGCGCTGTATCTCTAATCTAAACTAATCTAAAAAACGCCACACAGGAACAGGCCCTTCGGCCCATCAAGTCCGTGCCAAACGATGAGATAATCTAACCTCCTCGTGATCTGTATCAGAGCGTCGTTGGTGCAACTCCACCACCAGTATTCCGGCATCCTTGGTTCCAGACCCTTTCCGGATTATCCGTGTTGCCGGACCAACGGAGGTCACGGCCTCCAAGAGGAGTCCAACGGTACCGGAACGTTCCGCTGAGATACCGGCCCGCAAACCGGTAGCGAAGATCTAGGAGAAAACCCACGCAGGTCACGGGGAGAACGTACCAGACAGCACCTGTAGCCGGGATCGAACCCGGGTCTCCGGCGCTGCAAGCGCTATAAGGCAGCAACTCTACCGCTGCGCCAACGTAAACCGCCCATTAAATCTGTGTGCTCTCGTAAATGAGTCCGGATTAAACCCCCATTCCCCTTCCCTTTCCCCGTATCCCCTGACACCCGCACTAATCAAGAATCTGTCAACTCAATAACAAAACTAAAACTAAACTATTCCCATGGAAAGGACGGGATGGAGGACGGTTAAACTGTCCACGTTGACAGTGGTTTGACTTTCACCCGCTCTTTGTGAACAGGACGGTGTACAGATCACGGACAGCGGGAAGTTCTTCGTTACTCCTGAGGGAGCGCTGACTATTCGAGACGTTGGAGAGGGCGACCAGGGGCGGTACGAGTGCATTGCCCGAAACCCCTTTGGCTTCATCTCCAGTAACATGATGTTAACCGTCACTGGTACGTTTCCACCATTGATGTATTTAAAACATTGGTATCATCTCCTCAACTGTGGTGCGGGTACGGATTTTATCGCAGACACACTGATCTAAAGACGCACGAGGAACTGAATGAATGAATAGGTTTATTGGCCAAGAAGTCACATACAAGGAATTTCCCTTGGTGCTCCGCCCGCAAGTGACAACGTGACTTCTGCAGATGCTGGTTTACAAAAAGGACACATACAATGCTGGAGTAACTCGGCGGGTCAGGCAGCATTTCTGGAGAGAAGGAATGCTGTGACGTTTAGACCCTTCTTCAGACTCGGGTATAAACCAGCGTCTGCAGTTCCTTCCTACACATGGATGCTGTAGACTTTGGAGATACAGCGTGGAAACAGGCGCTTCAGCCCACCGAGTCCTCGATAAACCAGCGAACACCCCGTACACTACACACAAGGGACCATTTTACAACAAACAGAAACCAATGAATCTACAAACCTGTATGTACGTCTTTGGAGTGTGGGAGGAATCCCTGTGACCTCGTGGGTTTCGTCCGGGCGCTCCGGTTTCCTTCCATATCCCAAAGGCAGGCGGGCTTGTAGATTAATCGGCCACTGTAAAGGAAGTCCCCAGTGTGTAGGGAGTGGATGAGAAAGTGGAACAACTATTCTGACATGTTGGGGGAGTGGGCAGATGCATGGCAGATGAAGTTTAATGCAGATAAATGTCAGGATATCCACTTTGGCAGCAAAAACAGGAAGGCAGATTACTATCTAAATGGCGTCAAGTTGGGAAAAGGGGAAGTACAACGGGATCTGGGAGTACATCAGTCTATGAAAGTAAGCATGCAGGTACAGCAGGCAGTGACGAAAGCGAATGGCATGTCGGCCTTTATAACAAGAAGAATCGAATATAGGAGCAAAGAGGTCCTTCTGCGGGGCTCTTAGAAATAGCGAAGTCAGAGGATATGGGGAGAAGGCAGGAACGGGGTACTGATTGTGGATGATCAGCCATGATCACATTGGATGGCGGTGCTGGCTCGAAGGGCCAAATGGCCTACTTCTGGACCTATTGTCTATTGTCTATTGTGTGAAGAAGGTACCTCGACCCGAAACGTCACCCATTCCTTCTCTCCAGAGATGCGAGAACCTGTCCCGCTGAGTTACTCCAGCATTTTGTGTCCACCTTCGATTTAAACCGGCATCTGCAGTTCTTCCCTACGCAGGGTGCGATCGATGGCCAGCACGGACTCGATGGCCCGAAGGGCCTGTTTCCGCGGTGCGTCTCTTAACCAAACTAAACGGAAACCCTTGGAAATTACTGCACGTGTTCAGGAGGAAAACTGGCCGCAGGGAACAAATCAACAAAATTAATTCACCACAAGAGGAACATTTGAAAAGGTCACCACTAAGGGCTAGCAGCAGAGGTTATTTTAGTTTGATGTACTTGTTGCGTTTTATAAGTCTTGACTATTGACGGCTGTGAGGCAGAATTTCCGACCTCTGATGTAGTTAGTGAAAACAATGTGTGTTTGTGAGTCTGCCTTCCTCTGCCAAGGCGTGCCTTGAACCCTGCTAATTATCAGACTCCTAATTACTCCACGAATGTGAATGAATTGGGGCCCAGCGCTGAGACCATATGCAAGCTGTTTACCAAGCTGGTCGAGTGCAAAGCTGTACACCATCTGCTGGCAGACGTAAAACGCTGGAGTAACTCAGTGGGGAAGGCAGCAGCTCTGGAGAGAAGCAATGGGTGACGTTTCGGGCCGAGCCCCTTCTTCAGAATGTCACCCATTCCTTCTCCCCAGAGGTGCTGCCTGTCCCGCCGAGTTACTCCAGCGTTTTGTGCCTGCCTTCGATTTAAACCAGCATCTGCAGTTCTTTCCCACACCCTCTGTTGTGTGGCATTGTGGTGGTGATGATGTCTCCCTTGTCCTTCCTCAAGATTCCTAAGGGGCAACGTACCAGGGGGCAGTTTATAGAGGGCCAATTAACCTACAAACCCGCACGTCTTTGGGATGTGGGAGGAAACCGGAGCACCCGGAGGAAACCCACGCGGTCACAGGGAGAACGTGCAAACTCCACACACAAAGACAGTACTTGAGGTCAGGATCGAACCTGGGTCTCCGGCGTTGTGAGGCAGCAGCTCTACCCGCTGCGCCACTGTGCCACCCTGGCTGTAGCACAACAAGTTTGTAAACACGGGTTACAGTGCTACACTTGTCCCTTCACCTCCCCCATCCACTCCTTTCAGGGACCCAAGCAGTCCTTCCAAGTCCGACAGAGGTTCACCTGCACCTCCTCCAACCTCATCTACTGCATCCATTGCTCCAGACGCCAGCTGATCTATATCGGCGAGACCAAGCGGAGGCTTGGCGATCGTTTCGCCAAACACTTCCGCTCGGTCCGCAATAACCAACCCGACCTCCCGGTGGCTCAGCACTTCAACTCCCCCTCCCATTCCGTATCCGACCTCTCAGTCCTGGGCCTCCTCCACGGCCAGAGTGAGCAACACCGCAAGTTGGAGGAACAGCACCTCATATTCCGCTTGGGGAGTCTGCATCCTCTGGGCTTAAACATTGAATGTTCTCAATTCTGTTAACCCTTGCTGTCTCCTCCCCTTCCCACCTCTCCCTCAGCCCTCGGGCCCTGGCATTCCTTCTCTCCCTATCTCTCCCCCACCCAAGTCACACTAGCTTCTCATTTTCACACTACAGCTTACAATGGCCTGTTTCCTTTATCATCGATACTTTTTTGCATATCTTTCATTCATTGTTCTTTATCTCTCCACATCACCGTCTATATCTCTCGTTTCCCTGATCCCTGACCAGTCTGAAGAAGGGTCTCGACCCGAAACGTCGCCTATCTCCTTCGCTCCTTAGATGCTGCTGCACCCACTGAATTTCTCCAGCTTTTTGTGTAACCCAATAAAGTTTTGAATCTCTTGTTTAATTGCCATATATCCTGACAACGGAACAATGAAATTCATATCGCAACAACTTAACATATCCGACAAAGCACTACACACAAGTGAACTGAAAGTCAAGGTGCATAATTACTTGCATGATACCAACATTATTCTCTTCATAAAATTGGTTTATCCTTCGCTCCTTAGATGCTGCTGCACCCGCTGAGTTTCTCCAGCTTTTTGTGTAACCCTCGATTCTCCAGCATCTGCAGTTCCTTCTTTAATAAGTTTGTAAACAAAGTGTCCAATAGATAATATAATAAACAAATACGAAAAGGAGTTCAATAAATAATGAACCCCAATATAGTGCAAAATAAAACGTGGCCTGATCATGACCATACAACAACCACGACAGTACCTAGATCGAGGATTAGTTGGTGTTTGTCGTGTTCAAGAACCTGATGGTTGTTGGGTTGAAACTGCTCCTGCACCTTTTTCCCCAAGTCGGGAGTAAAATCTATCCACCTCTTTGGTGACCCACGTTGAATTAAAGGGCGCTCTACTAGAAAGGAGATGAGGAGGAACTTCTTTAGTCAGTGAGTGGTTAATCTGTGGAACTCACTGCCACAGAGGGCTGTGGAGGCCAAGCCAGTGGATATGTTTAAGGCAGAGATAGACAGATTCTTGGTTAGAACGGGTGTCAAGGGTTATGGGGAGAAGGCAGGAAAATGGGATTAGGAGGCAGAGATAGAAACATAGAAAATAGGTGCAGGAGGAGGCCATTCGGCCCTTCAAGCCAGCACTGCCATTCATTGTGATCATGGCTGATCGTCCGCTATCAATAACCCGTGCCTGCCTTCTCCCCATATCCCTTGACTCCACTAGCCCCTAGAGCTCTATCTAACTCTCTCTTAAATCCATCCAGTGACTTGGCCTCCACTGCCCTCTGTGGCAGGGAATTCCACAAATTCACAACTCTCTGGGTGAATGCGTTTTTTCTCACCTCGGTCTTAAATGACCTCCACTTTACTCTAAGACTGTGGCCACTGGTTCTGGACTCGCCCAACATTGGGAACATTTTTCCTGCATCTAGCTTTGCCAGTCCTTTTATAATTTTATATGTTTCGACAAGATCCACCCTCATCTTTCTAACCTCCAGTGAATACAAGCCTAGTCTTTTCAATCTTTCCTCATACGACAGTTTCGCCATCCCAGGGATCAATCTTGTGAACCTACGCTGCACTGCCTCAATCACAAGGATGTCCTTCCTCAAATTAGGAGACCAAAACTGTACACAATACCCCAGATGTGGTCTTACCAGAGCCCTATACAACTGCAGAAGAACCTATACTGAAATCCTCTTGATCAGCCATGATTGAATGGCGTAGTAGACTTGATGGGCCGAATGGCCTAATTCTACTCCAATAACTTGTGAACCTTGGACTGTCATCGATCGGACTGTATTGGCTTTACCTTGCACTAAAACGACATTCCCTTAGCATATATCTATACACTGTAAATGGCTCGTTTGTAATCGTTTAATGCCTTTCTGCTGACTGGTTAGCACGCAACAAAAAGTTTTTCACCGTACCTCGGAACACGTGACAATAAACTAAATGAGCGTGTGGCCAGGGCGGTGCGGGTGTCTGGTGACGCTGGCTGCCTTTTTGAGGCAGGTCCTACTAGAGATCCCGTCGATGGTGGGGAGGTCTGTAACTGCGATGGTTTGTTGCTCGTATTAAGTAAGTAAGTTTGTTGGCCAAATATTCACATACAAGGAATTTGCCTTGGTGCTCCGCCCACAAGTAACAACATGACATACAGTGACAGTTACGAATGATTCAGAATACACTAAACATTAATAATAATAAAACATTAATGATAAAACACCATTGATCAAGCATGTGAACCAACAAAATACCAGATCAAAGGGAGGCTACAGATTTTTGGCTATTGAGTAGAGCAACTACTCGTGGATAAAAACTGTTTTTATGTCTGGTTGTGGCAGCTTTGACAGTCCGGAGTTGCCTTCTAGAGGGAAGTGATTCAAAGAGTTTGTGGCCAGGGTGAGAGGGGTCAGAGATGAAACTAAAAAACAAATGTATGTGTTTTAAATGAATTTTTCAGCGCTGGAAGGCAGACGGACTGGTGATACATTCGTTGAGGAATCCCTCCAGGAAGCTATCAATAGCATTGACAGTGCAATTAATTCAACAAGGAGGGATCTGTTTAACAAGTAAGTTTGCAACAATCTCCAAATCTCGCTTTGACTTAGGCAAACGTGTTCACAAAGTCCTTCACGATTGAAAAACAAAATCAAGAATACTTTTTGACGACAACACAGTCGTTTCAGTGGTTCAGTGTTCAAGAGGGAACTTCAGATCGTGGAAATCGAAGGTAGACAAAAATGCTGGAGAAACTCAGCGGGTGAGGCAGCGTCTATGGAGCGAAAGAAATAGGCGACGTTTCGGGTCAAGACACGAAAGGAGCGTCTCGACCCGAAACGTCACCTATTCCTTCGCTCCATAGATGCTGCCTCACCCGCTGAGTTTCTCCAGCATTTTTGTCTACCTTCAGTGGTTCAGTGGTACTTTCTTGCCACATGTACCAAGGTACAGTAACGATCCTATTCAGCATGTAGTTTCAGTAAATATCTCGAAACATAGAAAATATGTGCAGGAGCTGGCCATTCGGCCCTTCGAGCCAATATGATCATGGCTGATCATCCACAATCAGTACCCCGTTCCTGCTTTGTTCCCATATGAATGAATTAATAAGTTTATGGGCCAAGTATTCACATACAAGGAATTTGCTTTGGTGCTCCGCCCGCAAGAGACAACATGACATACAGTGACAGTTAGGAATGACACATAAAACATTAAACATTCATAATAAAACATTATTGATTAAACATATGAATTAGAATCATAGAATAATAGAAAATAGGTGCAGGAGTAGGCCATTCGGCCCTTCGAGCCTGCACCGCCATTCAATATGATCATGGCTGATCATCCAACTCAGTATCCCGTACCTGCCTTCTCTCCATACCCCCTGATCCCTTTAGCCACAAGGGCCACATCTAACTCCCTCTTAAATATAGCCAATGAACTGGCCTCAACTACCTTCTGTGGCAGAGAATTCCACAGATTCACCACTCCCTGTGTTCGACGTGATTTTAAGTTAGAAGTGACTTTACCATTATGACGTCGAAGAGGAAACCCATGATGTCCTCTCAGTTTTATCCCTAAGACCAAACCCTTCGATAAACCCTAGTCACCTTAAATGGCGCACAGCGTACTTGATTGAAGTGTGTATTTGCTCTGTGGGGATTCTCAATACAAGGCATCCTTGGCAATAACACCATACCACACTAGTGGATCAGAATAAACTTGCACATTTCACCAGAATGGTGCATCGGCAAAAGTATTAAATTATGAGGATGAATCCATAAAGATTGGGCTTGGCTATGTGAGATTCGAGCGTGATTTAACTGGAGTATTAAAGAAATAGAGAAGTTATGCCCCTGTCCCACTTAGGTGATTATTTTAGGCGACTAGGCTGTTGCCACATGGTCGCCGGGGCGTCGCCTGTACGGTCGTGAGTCGTCTCCTCAGTCGCCCAAAGAATCGTAGCGTCTTTCTGGTCACCGCAGGATTTTCAAATGATCAAAACTTTCCGGCGACAGTCGGCTTGACGCCAATGAGCGAAGCGTGACTTCTCCTGACGTAGGCGCTGCCAGGATGACGTAGGTTGCCGCCGGTGCTGACTTCGGCGAATTCCATTGGCGACTACCTACGTCAACCGACGGCAGGTACCGGCCTTGTCGCAGCCTGTAGGTGGGCGTAGGTTGTCGTAGGTCGGCGTCCTAATGGGTCACCGGTTGTCGATAGCTTGACGTCGACTAGGTGGTAGGTTGCTGTAGACATTGTAGTAGAGGGGGGTCCAGTCACCGGTTTCTCGGCGACCTGATACGACTATCGGCCAAGTGGGACAGGCCCATGAGTATGCTAGATAATGTCAACACATTACCTCTACTGGAAAGGTCCAGACCTTAACGGTAAATTTAGAATAATGCATAAAAGTGCAATAGTAGGTTTTCAAAGCTGGAGTGAAGAGAGAAATCCCTCACCCCCCCACCCCCACCCGCCCCAGCTGTGGAGGGTCGGTTATCTGGAAATGTCAAAACGGAATAAATTTTAGGATTTTAGGATATTATAGTTCCACCACCTCCTTCAATCCGGACAAAATTACGAGTGCGCGCTTGAAATCTCCACCCCCCACCCCGCCCCCGGAATCCAACCCAAAAATGTGGTGCCTAGGCCCGGTGAGGCGGCTGATCTCGACCTCATCGGGACTTCCGCGGCTGGATGTCTGATCAACGGGGCGATTTTACCCCCCATCCCAGCCCGCTACGGCTACGGATCTGCCGGCTCCAGCTGGGGTTTGGGGAATTCGGTGTTGAAAATGTAATCTCGGCCTTGTGTTTGACAGGCATCCACGCACCCCAAACGACCTGCTGGCGTTATTCCGTTACCCGCGCGACCCGTACACGGTGGAAGCGGCGCGAGCGGGCGAGATCTTTGAGCGGACTCTCCAGCTGATCCAGGAGCACGTCCGACAAGGCCTGACCGTCAACCTGAACAACACAAGTAGGTGACAACGCCGTTCGTACAAAAATGGCCCTGGTGAGACCACACCTGGAGTATTGTGTGCAGTTTTGGTCTCCAAATTTAAGGAAGGACATTCTTGCTATTGAGGGAGTGCAGCGTTGGTTTACAAGGTTAATTCCCGGGATGGCAGGACTGTCATATGTTGAAAGAATGGAGCGGCTGGGCTTGTACACTCTGGAGTTTAGAAGGATGAGAGGGGAACTTATTGAAACATATAAGATTATTAAGGGATTGGACACGCTAGAGGCAGGAAACATGTTCCCGATGTTGGGGGAGCCCAGAACCAGGGGCCGCAGTTTAAGAATAAGGGGTTAGCCATTTAAGTAAGTAAGTACGTTTATTGGACAAGTATTCACATACAAGGAATTTGCCTTGGTGCTCCGCCCACAAGTAACAACATGACATACAGTGACAGTTACGAATGAGATTAGAACAGAATGAGTTTAGAACAGACACGAGGAAAAACTTTTTCACCCAGAGAGTTGTGAATCTGTGGAATTCTCTGCCGCAGAGGGCAGTGGAGGCCGGTTCTCTGGATGCTTTCAAGAGAGAGCTAGATAGGGCTCTTAAAGATAGTGGAGTCAGGGGATATGGGGAGAAGGCAGGAACTGATTGGGGATGATCAGCCATGATCACATTGAATGGCGGTGCTGGCTCGAAGGGCCGAATGGCCTACTCCTGCACCTATTGCCTATTGTCTAAATATTCACTGACTTGGCCTCCACACCTTTCTGTGGCAATGAATTCCACACATTCGCCACTCTCTGACGAAATATATTCCTCCTCTAATATGGCCTTTAACACTGAGGTGGAACCTGGGGTGGAGTTGAAGGGTTAAATAACTGGGCGGGGAAAAACAGTTTAAAAGAGGATTGAAAGAAGAATTGTGATTGATCGTACAAAGACGGCTGCAATAAGCCAGAGAAATCAGCTCACAACGGCAAAACACTTGTTTCATAAGAGAACGAAAACACAGGAAAAATGTAATATGAAGAAAGCAAATATTGACATATGTAGGAGGGAACTGCAGATGCTGGTTTACTCCACAACATGCTGGAGTAACACAGTGGTGAAAGGGCACCAATCCATGTTCTCCAGAGATGCTGCCTGACCCGCTGAGTTACTCCAGCACCTCGCTCGCTCAGGCTTAACAAGTGACTGGTGGATGAAATAGAAATGTCAGGCTGTTTCAGCAAGTTAGCTTCCCTGCCGTGGGCGGGTTAAAGAGTCCTCAAAAAACAAGGGTTGCACTAAACCTATACATCTCCTCTCACAACCTCAGGATATCACAGCGTATTCCACGTAGGGTCATAGACCTTTGAAGCAACATCCGCAGGAGATGCTACACTTGTCGCTTTACCTCCCCCCTCGACTCCATTCAAGGACCCAAGCAGTCTTTCCCGGTGCGACAGAGGTTCACCTGCACCTCCTCCAACCTCACCTATTGCATCCGCTGCTCTAGATGTCAACTGATCTACATCGGTGAGACCAAGCGTTGGCTTGGCGATCGTTTCACCGAACACCTCCGTTCGGTCCGCATTAACCAACCTGATCTCCCGGTGGCTCAGCACTTCAACCCCCCCCTCCCATTCCGGATCCGACCTTTCAGTCCTGGGCCTCCTCCATGGCCAGAGTGAGCACCACTGGAAATTGGTGGAGCAGCACCTCATATTCCGCTTGGGCAGTCTGCACCCTAGCGGCTTGAACATTGACTTCTCCAATTTCCGGTAGCCCTTGCTGTCTCCTCCCCTTCTCAGCTCTCCCACAGCCCTCGGGCTCCTCCTCTTCCTTTCTTCTTCCTCCCCCCCTTCCTGCATTAGTCTGAAGAAGGGTTTCGGCCCAAAACGTTTGCTCACTAGTTGCTGCCTCACCCACTGAGTTTCTCCAGCACTTTTGTCTACCTTCGATTTTCCAGCATCTGCAGTTCCTTCTTGAAGCAACATCACCATTGGAAGATAAGGGGAAAAATCAGGAACGGGATACTGACTTTGGGATGATCAGCCACAATCATATTGAATGGCGGTGCTGGCTCGAAGGGCCGAATGGCCTACTCCTGCACCTATTGTCTATGTTTCAGCTGGCGTTTGCGTCCCATGTTTCTGATCTCAGTCTGTGCTGAGTGACGTTGCTTTTAACATCTTGCCTCCAGGTTATCGCTACAACGACCTGGTGTCGCCGCGGTATCTGAACATGATCGCCAACATCTCTGGCTGCAAGACGCACAGGCGCTCGCCGGCCTGCGACAACATTTGCTTCCACAACAAGTACAGGTAAACACCGGCGAGACCAAGCGCAGAGTCGCTGAAGGCCTCGGCTCAGTCCGTCCCGGCCCACACCATCTCCCGGTCGCCAAACACTTTATAGAAAAATAGAAGCATAGAAACATAGAAAATAGGGGCAGGAGGAGGCCATTCGGCCCTTCGAGCCTGCACCGCTATTCATTGTGATCACGGCTGATCATCCCCAATCAATAACCCGTGCCTGCCTTCTCCCCATATACCCTGACTCCACCAGCCCCTAGAGCTCTATCTAAAGGGCCTGTCCTACCAGCATCCGACTCCATGCGGTGAGCGCGATCAAACTAGAAGCGGGGGCCGCGCGGAGGTCGGGTGATCCCCTGTACAGGGCCGTTCCCACCAGCATGCGCCTGCATGCGGCAAGTGCGACCAAACCAGCAGCAGGGGCCGTGCGGAGATCGGGTGAGTGGCGCAACGCGGCGCAAAGTGAGGCGAACTTGGAGCGAAGTCTTCGAGCGAAGAGAGGGGCACAGAGGCACACACAGAGGGTCACAGAGCCACACACAGAGAGGGTCACGGAGGCACGCGTCGAGGCGGTGTGTAATGCTTCGAGGCGACTGTGAGCCGACAAGCCGTTGCCACGCGCAATTTTTGAACATGGTCAGTTTTTCGGAGATGTCGGGACGAACTCCGCACAATTCCGCACGGCTCCAGCGATCAAAGTGGGACGGGCCCCGCGACGCCGGACGGCTCAAGCGACCACGTTAGGTCGCGCTCATCGCATGGAGTTGCATGCTGGTGGGACAGGCCCTTAACTCTCTCTTAAAAACATCCAGTGTCTTGGCCTCCACTGCCCTCTGTGGCAGGGAATTCCACAAATTCACAACTCTCTGGGTGAAAAAGTTTTTTCTCACCTCAGTCTTAAATGGCCTCCCCTTTATTCTAAGACTGTGGTCCCTGCTTCCGGACTCACCCAACATCGGGGACATTTTTCCTGCATCTAGCTTGCCCAGTCCTTTTATAATTTGATATGTTTCTATAAGATCTCCCCTCATTCTCCTAAACTCCAGCGAATGCAAGCCTAGTCTTTTCAATCTTTCCTCATATGACAGTCCCACCAACCCAGGGATCAATCTCTTTAACTCTGAACCGACCCGAAACGTCGCCCATTCCTTCTCTCCAGATATGCCGCCTGTCCCGCTGAGTTACTCCAGCTTTTTGTGTCTATCTTTGGTGTAAACCAACATTGGCAGTTCCTTATGTAAAAAAGAACTGCAGATGCTGGTTAAAATCAGGTAGACACAAAAAGCTGGAGTAACTCAGCGGGACAGGCAGCATCTCTGGAGAGAAGGAATGGGTGACGTTTCGGGTCGAGACCCTTCTGCAGTTCCTTCCTACACTTTAACTCTCCCTCCCACTCCCACACTGACCTTTCTGTCCTGGGCCTCCTCCATTGTCAGAGTGAGGCCCAGTGCCAATTGGAGGAACAGCACCTCATATTTCGCTTGGGCAGCTCACACCCCAGCGGTATGAACATTGACTTCTCTAACTTCAAGTAGCCCTTGCATCCCCTCTTCCTCCGTCTCCTCCCCCACCCCAGTCGTTGTACTAGTTTCACTGTCGTCCTGGTGAGTTTCGCTGTCAGTTGTCACCTAGACCATGGGCAACAATGGCCCATTGTGTGCTCTACATCTCCTTGATCATCGTTGCTATTCCCATTATCTTCCATTCATTTCTCCTACATCTGTATCTCTCGTTCCCTCTTTCCCCTGACACTCGGTCTGAACAAGAGTTAAGAGTGTTTTATTGTCATCTGTCCCAGATAGAACAATGAAATTGTTTCATCTGAGTTGCTCCAGTTCTTTGTGTCTATGTATGGGACACTTATACTTGGGTTAGGGCTGTGGAGTCCAAGATTTGGACTCACTGGCGAATAGGTCGTTAGGGCCTGTCCCACTTAGAAGACCTAAACACCTCTGGTGACCTTGCCCGCCACCCAAACAAAAAATCAAGGTCGAGTTGACCTGCAACCTCCTACCACCTCCCACGCATATATTGAAAACCCTCCTCAACTACGAAGAAAGCCAGCTTCGACTAGACCTGTGACTAAAATATTATCGATTTTTAAAACGGCAACCTATTTTTAGTCGAGGCCGGTTTTATTCATGATGAAAAAATAGCAGCAACCTAGATGAAGCCTCAACCACGCGGAAACCACTTTCGACCATTGGGGAGAGTGACCAAAACCTCCGGTGACCTCATGAAAACCTTGGGTGGCGGGCAAGGTCACCAGAGGTTGCTGTTTAGGTCTCCTAAATGGGACAGGCCCTAGATAGGGCTCTTAAAGATAGCGGAGTCAGGGGATATGGGCAGAAGGCAGGAACGGGTACTGATTGGGGATGATCAGCCAGTTCTGGTCTCCAAATCTCCAAAGGACATTATTGCCATAGAGGGAGTACAGAGAAGGTTCACCAGACTGATTCCTGGGATGTCAGGACTGTCTTATGAAGAAAGACTGGATAGATTCGGTTTATACTCTCTAGAATTTAGGAGATTGAGAGGCGATCTTATAGAAACTTACAAAATTCTTAAGGGGTTGGACAGGCTAGATGCAGGAAGATTGTTCCCGATGTTGGGGAGGTCCAGGACAAGGGGTCACAGCTTAAGGATAAGGGGGAAATCCTTTAGGACCGAGATGAGAAGGACTTTTTTCACACAGAGAGTGGTGGGTCTCTGGAACTCTCTGCCACAGAGGGTAGTTGAGGCCAGTTCATTGGCTATATTTAAGAGGGAGTTAGATGTGGCCCTTGTGGCTAAGGGGATCAGAGGGTATGGAGAGAAGGCAGGTACAGGATACTGAGTTGGATGATCAGCCATGATCATATTGAATGGCGGTGCAGGCTCAAAGGGCCGAATGGCCTACTCCTGCACCTAATTCCTATGTTTCTATGAGCATATTGAATGGCGGTGCAGGCTGGAAGGGCCGAATGGCCTACTCCTGCACCTATTGTCTATTGAAATTCCTACTTGCTGCAGCACAACAGAATATGTAAACATAATAAATAATATAACAAAAACTCAGGAAAAAAAGAACAAACAATCACGGTACAATAATAATATTAATAGTCTGTTGTAGTTCAGGGCTTATGTGGTTGTAGTGTTTAATAGCCTGATGGTTGTAGGGAAGAAGCTGTTCCTGAACCTGGACCTTCGGGTTCGACCCAAATCGTCCCCCATTCCTTCTCGGGATGGCGGGACTGTCATATGCTGAGGGAATGGAGCGGCTGTGATTGTATACACTGGAGTTTAGAAGGATGAGAGGGCATCTTATTGAAACATACAAGGTTATTAAGGGTTTTGGACATGCTAGATGCAGGAAACATGTTCCCGATGTTGGGGGAGTCCAGAACCAGGGGCCACGGTTTAAGAATAAGGGGTAAGCCATTTAGAACGGAGACGAGGAAACACTTTTTCTCACAGAGAGTTGTGAGTCTGTGGAATTCTCTGCCTCCGAATGCGGTGGAGGCCGGTTCTCTGGATGCTCTCCAGAGAGAGTTAGATAGAGCTCATAAAGATAGCTCATAAAGCACGTCAAGGGATTTGGGGAGAAGGCAGGAACAGGCTTGGATTGTGGATGATCAGCCATGATCACATTGAATGGCGGTGCTGGCTCGTAGGGCCGAATGGCCTACTCTTGCACCTATTGTCTATTGTCTCCAGAGAGTGCCTTAAACTAGAAGCAGCTCATCTCTGCAATGCCAGCTGAGTTACGATAGAAATGCACAGAAAGTCAGGACTCGTCAGTGGAGAGTAAACTGGTCTTGTTTGATGAACTGTCATCAGAAGTGGGTAGAGCCACTGCCTGTCCCGCTGAGTTAAGGGCCTGTCCCACCAGCATCCGACTCCATGCGATGAGCGCGATCAAACTAGAAGCGGGGGCCGCGCGGAGGTCGGGTGATCCCCTGTACAGGGCCGTTCCCACCAGCATGCGCCTGCATGCGGCAAGCGCGACCAAACCGGCAGCAGGGGCCGCGCGGAGGTCGGGTGAGTGGCGCAACGCGGCGCAAAGTGAGGCGAACTTGGAGCGAAGTCTTAAGGTAAGTTCGCCAGGACAGAGAGGGGCACACAGAGAGGGGCACAGAGGCACACACACAGAGGGCCACGGAGCCACACACATAGAGGGTCACGGAGGCACCTACAGATAGGTTCACGGAGGCACGACATCGAGGCGGTGTGTAATGCATCGAGGTGACTGCGAGCCGACAAGCCGTTGCCGCGCGGAATTTTTGAACATGGTCAGTTTTTCGGAGCCCCGCGCGATGTCGGGACGAACTCCGCACAATTCCGCACGGCTCCGGCGATCGAAGTGGGACCGGCCCCGTGACGCCGGACGGCTCAAGCGACCACGTTAGGTCGCGCTCATCGCATGGAGTTGCATGCTGGTGGGACAGGCCCTTAACTCCAGCACTGTGTTTGTGTCTCTCTCTCTCTGTGTGTACCTGCAGGACTCACGATGGCACCTGCAATAACCTGCAGCACCCGATGTGGGGAGCATCGCTCATCGCTTTCCAAAGGCTGCTGAAACCCGTCTACGAGAATGGCTTCAACCTCCCCAGAGGCTGTGGCTTGAGCCGGGAGGACGGCAGACGCCCGCTGCCGTTGCCGCTGCCGCGCCTCGTCTCCACGACCATGGTGGGGACCGACTCCACGACCCCAGACGACCAGTACACGCACCTGCTGATGCAGTGGGGCCAGTTCGTGGATCACGACATGGACCTGACGGTGGCGGCCCTCAGCATGTCCCGCTTCTCGGACGGCCAGCCCTGCCACCCCTCCTGCACCGACGACCCCCCATGCTTCCCCATCCTGGTCCCGCCCGACGACCCGCGGGCGAGGAGCGGCCGCTGCATGTTCTTCGTGCGCTCCAGCCCCGTGTGTGGCAGCGGCATGACCTCGCTGCTGATGGACTCCGTCTACCCTAGGGAGCAGATCAACCACCTCACCGCCTACGTGGACGCCAGCAACGTGTACGGCAGCACCGAGGCTGAGTCGCAGGAGCTGAGGGACCTGGTGGGCCAACGGGGCTTCCTCAAGGCCGGCCGGGAGGTCCCGGGGTCGGGCAAGAAGCACCTGCTCCCCTTCGCCACCGGCCCGCCCACAGAGTGCATGAGGGACACCAACCAGAGCCCCATCCCCTGCTTCCTGGCCGGGGACCATCGGGCCAACGAGCACGTCGCCCTGACCGCCCTCCACACCGTGTGGTTCCGCGAACACAACCGCATCGCCGGCCAACTCCTGGCCCTCAACCCGCACTGGGACGGGGACACCGTCTACCATGAAGCCCGCAAGATAGTGGCCGCACAAATGCAGCACATCACCTACCAGCACTGGCTGACCAAGATCCTGGGGGATGTTGGGATGAAAGTCCTGGGTGATTACAAGGGCTACAACCCCAACGTCAACGCCGGCATCGTCAACGCGTTTGCCACGGCGGCGTTCCGCTTTGGCCACACCATGGTCAACCCCATCCTCTACCGGCTCAACCAGACCTTCCAAGCCATCCCCCAGGGACACCTGCCCCTGCACAAGGCTTTCTTCTCGCCCTTCAGGCTGATCCAGGAGGGGGGCATCGACCCGCTCCTCCGGGGGCTGTTCGGCGTGGCCGGGAAGATGAGAGTCCCCACCGAGCTGCTCAACCTGGAGCTGACGGAGAAACTCTTCTCCATGGTCCACGCCGTGTCCCTGGACCTGGCCGCCATGAACATCCAGCGAGGCCGGGACCACGGCATACCTCCCTACAACGACTACAGGGTCTTCTGCAACCTCACCTCAGCCCACGACTTCGAGGACTTGAAGAATGAGATCAAGAACCCAGAGATTCGAAAAAAGCTGGAAAGGTAAGCAGAGATTACCTGGAAGGTTCTTGCTATTGACAGAGTGCAGCGTAGGTTCACCAGGTTAATCATCAGTCTGTAGAAGGGTTTCAGCCCGAAAAGTTACCTATTCCCTTGGCTCCATAGATGCTGCTGCACCCGCTGAGTTTCTCCAGCACTTTTGTCTACCTTTCACCAGGTTAATCCCCGGGATGGCGGGACTGTCATATGCTGAGAGATTGGAACGGCTGGGCTTGTACACTCTGGAATTTAGAAAATTGAGATGGGATCTTATTGAAACATATAAGATTATTAAGGGTTTGGACATGCTAGAGGCGGAAAACACGTTCCCAATGTTGGGGGAGTCCAGAACCAGGGGTCATGGTTTAAGAATAAGGGGTAAGTTATTCAGAACGGAGATGAGGAAACACTTTTTCACACTGAGAGTGGTGAGCCTGTGGAATTCTCTGCCTCAGAAGGCGGTGGAGGCCGGTTCTCTGGATACTTTCAAGAGAGAGTTAGATAGGGCTCTTAAAGACAGCTGAGTCAGAGGTTATGGGGAAAAGGCAGGAACGGGGTACTGATTGTGGATGATCAGCCATGATCACATTGAATGGCGGTGCTGATTCGAAGGGCCGAATGGCCTACTCCTGCACCTATTGTCTCTTGTCTATAGAAACAAAAATCGCTCAGCTTCTCGCTTGTCAGAGAGTCACACAGTGTGGAAACAAGCTTATTCTTAAACTGTGGCCCCTGGTTCTGGACTCCCTGAACATTGGGAACATGTTTCCTGCCTCTAGCGTGTCCAATCCCTTAATTATTTTATGTGTTTTTACAAGAACCCCTCTCATCCTTCTAAATTCCAGTGAATACAAGCCCAGTTGCTCCATTCTTTCATCATATGGCAGTCCCGCCATCCTGGGAATTAACCTCGTGAACCTACGATGCACTCCCTCAATATCAAGAGCAATTTTTAAACATTGCCCTTCTAGATTGATACATCATGTTGTCTGTTATAAAAGATCTTGACTTGTTGTTTTGTCCTAAGTTAGCTTTGTCAAAAAGCTCACTTTAAAATCGTTGAAGCTGCAGCCAATATGTTGTGATATTTGGCAGCCTCTCACGTCCAACATTTCAGCAGCTAGCTATCGCGGCTCTAGCTCAAAATACTTCAAAGTGTCGGGTGACTTTTCGGGTCGTAACCCTTCTTCAATCTGAAGTAGGGGTCCCGACCCGAAACGTCGCCCATTCCTTTACTCCGGAGATGTTTCCTGACCTGCTGAGTTACTCCAGCAATGTGTCTATCTTCGGTATCTTCTTCTTCGTGCGGATGGAGTAGGCCATTCGGCCCTTTGAGCCAGCACCGCCATTCAAAGTGATCATGGCTGATCATCCCCAATCAGTACCCCGTTCCTGCCTTCTCCCCATATCCCCTGACTCCGCTATCTTTAAGAGCCCTATCTAGCTCTCTCTTGAAAGTATCCAGAGAACCGGCCTCCACCGCCCTCTGAGGCAGAGAATTCCACAGACTCACAACTCTCTGTGAGAAAAAGTGTTTCCTCGTCTCCGTTCTAAATGGCTTACTCCTTATTCTTAAACTGTGGCCCCTGGTTCTGGACTCCCCCAACATCTGGAACATGTTTCCTGCCTCTAGTGTGTACAAACCCTTATATGTTTCAATAAGACCCCCTCACATCCTTCTAAACTCCAGCGTGTACAAGCCCAGCCGCTCCATTCTCTCAGCGTATGACAGTCCCGCCATCCCGGGAATTACACTTGTAAACCTACGCTGCACTCCCTCAATAGAAAGAATAACATATAACCATATAACCATATAACAATTACAGCACGGAAACAGGCCTTCTCGGCCCTTCCAGTCCGTGCCGACCATTTATTTTCCCAAAGAATGTTCTTCCTCAAATTAGGGGACACAATACTGCAGGTTCCTTCCTACACTTCAAAATGTTTTTGGAGATAGTTTCTCGAAATAACAGTTCGGCATCGAGTGCCAGCATTATCTTTCATTATCTTTCAATAGTGATCATTTGAGATTGATTTTTATTTAGCGTTTCATGCTGACTGATTAACAGGAAGTATTATATTGGACCCAGTGATGAGCCGTGCTGTTGTTTCAGGTTGTACGGTACTCCACGGAACATAGACCTGTGGCCGGCGCTGATGGTGGAAGATTTGATCCCCGGCACGAGGGTGGGCCCCACACTACTCTGCCTGCTCGCGACACAGTTCCGTCGACTGCGGGAGGGAGACAGGTAACTAAACACGCAGCGCGTTCTGCCGTGGGATTAGCTGAGAAACAATACGGTTTACATTGAAGTGCCCAGAAACTGACTGCAAGGTGGCGCAACGGTAGAGGTGCTGCCTCACAGCGCCAGAGACCCGGGAAAAACATAGAATCATAGAAAATAGGCGCAGGAGGAGGCCATTAGGCCCTTCAAGCCAGCACCGCCATTCATTGTGATCGTGGCTAATCATCCACAATCTGTAACCCGTGCCTGCCTTCTCCCCATATCCCTTGATTCCGCTAGCCCCTAGAGCTCTATCAAACTCTCTTTTAAATTCGTCCAGTGAATTGGCCTCCACTGCCCTCTGTGGCAGGGAATTCCACAAATTCACAACTCTTTGGGTGAAAAATATTTTTTCTCATCTCAGATTTAAATGGCCTCCCCTTTATTCTTGGACTGTGGTCCCTGGTTCTGGACTCACCCAACATCGGGGACATTTTTCCCGCCTCTAGCGTGTCCAACCCCTTAATAATCTTATATGTTTCAATAAGATCCCTTCTCAATCTTCTAAATTCCAGAGTGTACAACATTGGGAACATTTTCCTGCATCGAGCTTGTCCAGTCCTTGTCAAAAAAGCAGGAACGGGGTACTGATTTTGAATGATCAGCCATGATCATATTGAATGGCGGTGCTGGCTCGAAGGGCCGAATGGCCTTTTTTTCTATGTTTCTATTACATAGGTTTCAGTAAAATTGTAAATTGTCCCCAGTGTGTAGGATAGTGCTAGTGTACGGGGTGATCGCTGGTTGGTACAGGCTCGGTGGGCCGAAGGGCCGTCGCTGTATCTCCAAGAGTCCAAACCACTTTTTAAAATGAAAATATCTCTATTAATAATTGGAAACGTTTTTGAAAGATATGGATGTTGGTATTTTATTAACCCTTGTCAATGTCCAGTTAAGTTCATAGTCGTACAGTGTGAAAGCAGACCCTTCGGCCCAACTTGCCCATGCCGACCAACATACCCCATCTACACTAGTCCCACCCGCGTGCATTTGGCCCACATCCCTCTAGCCTGTCCTATCCATGTACCTGTCTAAATGTTTTTTGAACATGTACCTGCCTCGCCTACATCCTCTGGCATCCTCGTTCCATTCACCCACCACCCTTTGTGTAAAAAAAAAAGTTGCCCCTCAGATTGCTATTCAATCTTTTCCCCTTCACCTTGAACCTATCTGCTCTGGTTCTTGATTCCTCTACTCTGGGCAAGAGACTCTGTGCCTCTTCCCGATCTATTCCTCTCATGATCTTATAGATATACCTCTATGAGATCACCCCTCATCCTCCTGCGCTCCAAGGAATAGAGTCCGAAGGGCCTGTTTCCACGATGTATGACTTCATGACTCTTAAGGGCCTGTCCCACTTAGGCGAGTGCCAGGGACAGGTTTTAATGGAATTCACCTATGACACCTGGCCACAACCTACGACAGCACCTACGTCAACCTGCGACACCAAAAATTGTTGCCTCTTGTCGCGGAAATTTTTTCCGACATGTTGAAAATTTTGCAGCAGTCACCTGCAGTCACCCAAGTGGGACAGGCCGTAATCTTCATGCCTTAGGAGAATGGTTGAGATGACTTTTTCCGTTTGTACAGGTTCTGGTATGAAAACCCAGGTGTGTTCAGCCCAGCGCAGGTAACTCAGGTGAAGCAAGCCTCGCTCGCACGAGTCATCTGCGACAATGGTGACCACATTCAGCAGGTGCAGCCTGACGTCTTCAAGGTGGCACATTATCCTCAGGGCTTCCTCAACTGTGGGGAAATCCCAGGGATCGACCTGCGGATGTGGCAGGACTGCTGCGAAGGTAAGCGGCGGCAAATGCGTACAATGGCGGCACGGTGGCACGGCGGTAGAGTTGCTGCCTCACAGCGCCTGATACCCGGGTTCCATCCCGACTACGGGCGCAGCCTGTACTGAGTTTGTACCTTCTCCCCGTGACCTGCGTGGGTTTTCCAAGAGATCATGTGGTTTCCTCCCACACTCCAAAGACGTACAGGTTTGAAGGCTAATTGGCTTGGTGCAAATGTTAAAATCATCCCTAGTGTATGTAGGGTAGTGTTAATGTGCGGGGATCGCAGGGCAGTGTGGACTCGGTGGGCCGAAGGGCCTGTTTCCACGCTGTATCACCCTCGTTAGACCTCATCTGGACCACGCAGTTGCAGCTTGGGACCCATACACAGATAAAAACATTTCATCCATCGAACGTGTCCAAAGACAGGCCGCTCGATTTGTTACTAACACCTACGAGAGAGAAGCGAGTGTCACCAAACTTCTGAATTCTCTGGGCGGGGTGGAACCCTCTCCAAGACAGACGTGAAGCTCACCGTTTGACCTGTTTTTACAAAATGTTAAATGGTCAGCTAGACATAGATCACAAGACCTACACTTTAATCCGGGGAAAACCCACACAGTCACTGGGAGAACGTAAAAAACTCTATGCACACAGCACCCATAGTCGGGATGGAACGCAGTTCTCTGGCGCCGTGAGGCAGCAACTCTACCGTTGCGCCAATGATCTGGGGGAGAGGCGAGGCAGGAGAAAGTGATGGGTGGATACAGGCGAGGATGTGTTTCATTGACAGGCGGACAAAGGCCAGAGAGGGGAAGGCAAAAGCAGCGATTCTCTAGTGGAGCAAGATGGACGTCTCCTGCTAAATGCAATGGGCTGACGTGTAGTACGCAATGGAGCGGAACGTGGGCCTTTTTTTCATCCATTTCAGTAACCCAACCCGACCCGACCCGACCCGCAGTGTAATCAACGTTGCGGGGGAACAGTTTGTGTTAATAAATTACAATTCTGAAAATGAGGAGAAGATTTTTACAAAAGAACGGATGTTTCCGTGACCGGCTTCCGTCTCCGCATTAGTTATCTTTGCTCCGCTTTGACGGGATCTTTGGTGCGTAGACGGAGGCCGGTTATCGAAATGGGGCCGAAAATTACCCATGAATCTGCCCATGACCGGACTACGTCTTTTTTGTCGCGTGATCTGTCTTGCTCGCTATAGGATCTTTGGGCAATAGCATTGGCAAACTCCGCCCAGAGTTGCGTGCGTGTGTGTGTGTGTGTTGATGGGTTAAGAGGGATGTGGGCCAAACGCAGGCAGGTGGGACCTGTGTAGATGGGACATATTGGTCAGTGTGAGCAGAGTGGACCAGAGGGCGTGATTCCACGCTGTATCACTATGGTTAAAGTGCTCTGATCATTCGTACTAGAGAGCACAATACCTGCCGGTCTGAGCTGTGAGCATTTCCCAACTGTGCAACTGCACAGGGTGAGAGATTGTGCGTTTCAGTGAGTATAAGGTTGTCCTTTATGTTCAGTCTCAGCGTAGACAGAGCCAGGCTACCAAGGCGTATTTATAACTTTAATAGAATAAGTTGAAGGAATGTCCGAGTTCTACTTGATTACACTATAGAATCAATATTTGCTCGACATGTTTTAAATTGTGTCGAGCTACAATTCCCAGATTCCAGTATTCACATGATTTTGGGCATTGTTACAGCTGTTCTCCAGCATTGTGGATAGAGCTAATTGGCACATTGGCTCAACGTGCGGGACTTATCTGCTTCCATCTAGTGGCGTGAACAGAAATAGACTTGTGATGGGGCTGTCCCACTGTACGAGGTGATTCAAGAGCTCTCCCGAGTTTTAAAAAAAGTCAAACTCGTGGTACACACGTAGAACGTACGTAGTGGGTACGTCGGAGCTCGGGGACGTCTCTTAGCGGCTCGTAACGCTAACGGCAGGTACTCGGGAAACGCGGTAAGCTCGTGAAGACTCGTGAAGATTTTTCAACATGTTTTGAAAAATGTCCACGAGATCCCCGAGTACCTACGAGCGGCCATTACCGTAAATCTCCGAAGTTCGAATCAGGGGAAACTCGGGAGAACTCTTGAATTACTTCGTACAGTGGGACAGCCCCATAAGGATGGTGAAGGTAGTCAAAAATGCTGGAGAAACTCAGCGGGTGAGGAGGCATCTGAGGAGCGAAGGATTAGGCGACGTTTCGGGTCGAGACCCTTGTTCAGACTGATGAGGTGGGGAGGGGGGGCGGCACCTGGTATTCCCAGGCGGTCTCCCATCCAAGTACGAACCAGGCCTGAGCCTGCTTAGCTTCAGACGGGATTGGGCGTGTTCAGGCTAATATGGACAGAGGATGGTGATATCATCGCATAGGAGTTGATTTAGTATATTTGTTTGACGTATTATGCTGGTGCGTTTTGTGTTGATTTATTTTGCACAGTAAATATAATTGATTCAATTATTTTTGTTTAAAAAAAAGAAATAAAAAAAACAACTTTAAAAAAACAACCCAAACCACCCCCCCCCCCCCCCCCCCCAAAAAACCCTGCAGAAATAGCTGTGAGCACAGTTACATTTTGCACGCGTGTCAGAGGTTATGGGGAGAGGGCAGGGCAATTGTGTAACAGCCTGTCCCACTGTATGAGGTAATTCAAGAGCTCTCCCGAGTTTTTAAAAAATCGAACTCGTAAGTACGTAGAATGTACGTAGCGGGTACGTCTGAGCTTGGGGACGTCTCGTAGCGGCTCGTAATGCTAACGGCAGGTACTCGGGAAACACGGAAACTCGGGAAATTTTTTCAGCACTGGGAAAAATGTCCACGAGAGCCCCGAGTACCTACGGATGGCTAAATACCGTAATTCTCCGAGTTCGAATCAGGGGAAACTCGGGAGAACTCTTGAATTACCTCGTACAGTGGGACTGGCCCATTAGGAGGGAGAGATAGATCAGCCATAATTGAATGGCAGAGTGGACTTGATGGGCCGAATGGCCTAATTCTGTTCCCATCACTTATATAAACTTCTGACGTGGTGAAATATGTTTTGTTCGTCTAGACTGTGCAAACCGCGGACAGTTCAACACCCTCTCTCAAAGGTTCCACGCCAAGCGGTCAGAAGAATACAGTTTCCCAGACGCTACGGACGCACATCAGAAGCAGGAGCCACAACTAAGGGAGAGGTAAACGAGATGTACATTCTCTGGTTGAGTGACGGAAAAAAAATCCTACGCTTATCTTTTTTTCAAACAAGATCAGAGCAAACATTTTTCTGGAAGAGGAGACAAAAATACGTCAGGGGGTTTACGGGAAGAAGGCAGGGAAATGGGGTTGAGGGGAAAAGATAGGACCAGAGGCCACAGCCTCCGAATAAAAAGACGATGAGGAGGAATTTCTTTAGTCAGAGGGTGGTGAATCTGTGGGATTCATTACCACAGAAGGCTCTGGGGACAAAGTCAACGGGTGTTTTTAAGGCGGAGATTGGCATTCTTGATTAGTGTTAGGGGTTATGGGGAGGAGAATGAGGTTGAGAGGGAAAGGATAGATCAGCCACGTTTGAATGGTGCAGTAGACTTGATGGGCCGAGTGGCCTTATTCTGCTCCTATAACTTATGAACAACTGGGCACTGGAAACATGGCAACTTGTGCACTGGTTGTGTGTGATCTTCTATTCTTACACTTTTGTGCCTTTGTCTAGTAAGAGGTTTAGGTTTAGATAGCTCCCTCTTTCAAGAGCGAGCTAGAGAGGGCTCTTAAAGTTCATTTGGTGATTCTGGATGGATGGATAAACAGAAGGAAGTTGGCTGGGTGGCTGACTATCTTGAGAAGTGCTACTGAACGTTCTTCAAGAAGCTCTCAAGAAATGTCATCTGCATGTAAACGGACAAACACGAGATCCAATTAGGCAGTACTTAGCACTGTAGATCGGGGCTTGGGCTTCCAATGGAGCTATGGGGATATGTAGTTCGTGTTTATTTAACATATTTAAGAATAGTAGGATTTAAAAAAAACTAAACTTGAACCCATTGTCTTGCGTACTTGGAATTATAATGCAAGTATAGAAACATAGAAACATAGACAATAGGTGCAGGAGTAGGCCATTCGGCCCTTCGAGCCTGCACCGCCATTCAATGTGATCATAGCTGATCATCCAACTCAGTATCCCGTACCTGCCTTCTCTCCATACCCCCTGATCCCTTTAGCCACAAGGGCCACATCTAACGCCCTCTTAAATATAGCCAATTAACTGGCCTCAACTACCTTCTGTGGCAGAGAATTCCAGACTCACCACTCTCTGTGTAAAGAATGTTTTCCTCATCTCGGTCCTAAAGGAATTCGCCCTTATCCTTAGACTGTGACCCCTTGTTCTGGACTCCCCCAACATCGGGAACAATCTTCCAGCATCTAGCTTGTCCAACCCCTTAAGAACTTTGTAAGTTTCTATAAGATCCCCCCTCAATCTTCTAAATTCCAGCGAGTACTAGCCGAGTCTATCCAGTCTTTTGTCATATGAAAGTCCTGACATCCCAGGAATCAGTCTAGTAAGAGGTTTAGGTATACTATCTATTGTCTATTGTCTATTGGCTCTTAAAGATAGCGCAGTCAGGGGATATGGAGAGAAGGCAGGAACGGGGTACTGATTGGGGATGATCAGCCATGATCACATTGAATGGTGGTGCTGGCTCGAAGGGCCGAATGGCCTACTCCTGCACCCATTGTCTATTGTCTATAGATTTATTATTGTCACATGTGCCGAGGTGCAGCGAATAGCTTTGTTTTGCACGCTATCCAAACTGGCGGGACATGCAAAAAATGCCGGAGAAACTCAGCAGGTGAGGCAGCATCTATGGAGCGAAGGAAGAGGCGACGTTTCGGGTCTGATGCTGCTTCACCCGCTGAGTTTCTCCAGCATTTTTTGTCCACTTTCAATTTTTCCAGCATTTTACAAGAAGGACGGGGCCCCTTATACTTTCCACAAAATGTGGCATCTCAGGTGCTTTGGCATTGAAATTATCTTTCCAATTACACACCCACCTTTGCATGTAAGCGCCTGCTTAAATACACTGAAGTGAATAATCCTTTGCCATTTGTAATCTTAGTTAATGGCTAGACCTGCCCTAATATTAACGCTTTACTTTGTACATTCTTGTTTCTTCAGATCATTTTAAAAAACAGACCAATTACATTGTAACTTCCAGGAAGTTTTAAATGAACCTTTCTGCATATTTTGTGCAGGATAATATCTTTCATTCTCTTGCTCGAAATGTTTCTTCTTTGCTCATTTGCTAATGGCAAATCATTGCAATAATTACCAGCTGATAATAACAATGGAAGTTAAAAATCGTTGGGGACATGCCGGACAACCTTAGCCTTTTGAGGTGGACGATCTTTGGTTGGTTTTCTTGGCTGTAGTTTTGGGGGTTGGTCGCGGGTGGATTATTGGGGGAATTTGTGCCTGAAGGGCCTGTCCTACAAGCATGCAACTCTATGCGATGAGCGCGACCTAATGTGGTCGCTTGAGCCGTCCGGCGTTGCGGGGCCGGTCCCACTTCGATCGCAGGAGCCGTGCGGAATTGTGCGGAGTTCGTCCCGACATCGCGCGGGGCTCCGAAAAACTGACTATGTTCAAAAATTCCGCGCGGCAACGGCTTGTCGGCTCGCAGTCGCCTCGACGCATTACACACCGCCTCGACATCGTGCCTCCGTGAACCTCTCTGTAGGTGGCTCCGTGACCCTCTGTGTGTGTGGCTCCGTGGCCCTCTGTGTGTGTGTGTGTGTGCCTCTGTGCCCCTCTCTGTGTGCCCCTCTCTGTCCTGGCGAACTTACCTTAGACTTCGCTCCAAGTTCACCTCACTTTGCGCCGCGTTGCGCCACTCACCCGACCTCCGCGCGGCCCCTGCTGCCGGTTTGGTCGCGCTTGCCGCATGCAGGCGCATGCTGGTGGGAACGGCCCTGTACAGGGGATCACCCGACCTCCGCGAGGCCCCCGCTTCTAGTTTGATCGCGTTCATCGCATGGAGTCGGATGCTGGTAGGACAGGCCCTTTGGAATTTAGGTTGGAGCAGCAGTAGAGTTGCTGCCTGCCGCTGTGTCACCATGTACAGGGTGTAGACTAAGGGGCTGACAACGCTCCCTTGCAAACTTCCAATGTTGATGTCACCTTTTGATAAAGTGTCAGCTTTTAAGGGATGATGTATATTCCCTCCTAGAGGTGTAGAACTCCAGGAAAAGGTATCCAACTCCACCTTTACCCGGGCTGCTAACTGTGGAGCTCAGCTGGAAAACCTCAGGAGAAAGGTAAAGATAATAACTACTTCTGATGTTTTCCGATCACATCACTGATCCCATGTCACCTGCAAGATCTTAAAATAGTTTTCACATTGGATTTAGAATCTTAATTGTTTCCATTCTGCATTGCATCAACCAACTTCATAAATTCATACGGTATAAACATTCGGCCCATTGAGTCTACTCCAATATTCAGTTAAGCCTGATCTACCTTTCCCTCTCAACCGCGTTCCACTGCCTTCTCACCATAACGTTTGACATCCTTATGGGCCTGTCCCACTTACGTGATTTTTCGGCGACTGCCGGCACCCCACATAGTCGCAGCAGGTTGCCGAATTGGAAAGCAATTTGTCACGTACCTGATCACTTCCTTCATTTTATCTCAACCACGTGCTTTTTGTTTAATTTAGAGATACAGCGCGGAAACAGGCCCTTCGGCCCACCGGGCCTGTGCCAACTAGCGATCCCCGTACACTAACACTATCTTACACACTCTAGGGACATTTTTACAATTAACATACAGACCTGTACGCCTTTGGAGTATGGGAGGAAACCGGCGCTCCTAGAGAAAGCCCACGCAGGTCACGGGAAGATCGTACAAACTCCGTACAGACAGCACCTGGAGTCGGGATCGAACCCGGGTCCCTGGCACTGTGAGGCAGCAACTCTACCTGCTGCGCCACCGTGCCACCCTGGTGGTCCTCTGCGGGTCTAGTGTATGATACTTGCTTCACTAACTTTCCATGTCAACACCAACAAATGAAGTTGTTGCTATCGATCGCCCGCTCACACACTAGTTCTATGTTATCCCACTCTCAGTTTTCAGTTTCTAGATTAACCTACAAACCCGCACGTCCTTGGGTTGTGGGAGGAAACCGGAGTACCCGGAGGAAACCCACGCGGTCGCGGGGAGAACATGCAAACTCCACACCGACAGCACCCGAGGTCAGGATTGAACCTGGGTCTCTGGCGCTGTGAGGCAGCAGCTCTACCCGCTGCACCATCATGGCTAACTTCCTACATTTGTGCTGCTCTATATATAATATTTACCAAATTAACGAGCAATAATGTGGTTCAGGGCACACAAAGAAAGCTGTTTTTTCTGGAAAAGCGTGAAGAATCTGCGTGGTTATTTTATTGTCAGTTTTTGAACCGTCTTTTAAATAAAAAAATAGGTCGAGATGCTTGAAGCTCGCTTGAAGGTAACGGGCTGCGTGGACAAGGATGGGAAGGTGCGAGGGGAAGGAGAACATTGGGAGAAAGACCCTTGCACAGAGTGTCACTGTCAGGTAGGACATCCAACCCTGGACGCTGTGGAACGCGTGAACGGCTGGGAACCTCACCATCAAACAGTCTAGCGCGGGAGTGTTGCTCGTTGAATCAAACACCTCTAACCCCACTCTCTCAAACTGAGAATTGGGGGGGGGGGGGTGCACATTATAGACAATAGGTGCAGCAGTAGTCCATTTGGCCCTTTGAGCCAGCACCACCATTCAATGTGATCATGCTGATCATCCCCAATCAGTACCCCGTTCCTGCCTCCTCCCCATAGCCCCTAACTCCGCTATTTTCAAGAGCCCTGTCTAGCAGAGGTGGGGAGAAAAAGTCACACAGCGTGGAAAATGACCCTTCGGCCCATTTCAGCCCTGCTGTGTATAAAGTACTATTGACACTTCAGTCATAAAGCTTCAGAATAATCATCAGTCTGAAGAAGGGTCTCGACCCGAAACGTCGCCTATTTCCTTCGCTCCATAGATGCTGCCTCACCCGCTGAGTTTCTCCAGCATTTTTGTCTACCTTCGGATTTTCCAGCATCTGCAGTTCTTCCTTAAACACTTCACAATATGTACTTTAATAAGAATACATACAGGAACCGTATATATCGCTACTGTAGGCTCGAAGTCGTGCTTACATTCCACAAAGACCCACACCATCCGGGCCACATACTCATCTCCCCGCTAACTTCAGGTAGAAGGTACAGGAGCCTGAAGACTGCAACGACCAGGTTCAGGAATAGCTACTTCCCCACAGCCATCAGGCAATAAACTCACTTGCATCTTGAATCTTGAGATGGCATAGTGGAAACCCGACATGGACTACGGATCGGGTCAGCATTAGCAAGACCAGACATGGATCAAACCAGCAATCCTGATTGATCTACACCGACCAAGATGCCCCATCTACGCTAGTCCCATTGTCTGCATTTGGCCCATGTCCCTCTAAACCGTTCCTATTCACGCACCTGTCCAAATGTTTATAAAATGACCGGCAAGATGCCGCCCAACCCAAGCCACTCTCTGCGTGCTGGTCCCAGAAGCAGATCGGCAATCGCTCATTACAATCGCTCCACTATTTTAAACCTCGACTCCCCCAGTAGTATTTCACTAAACGTTATTGCCTTTATCCTGGTGTCTCTACACTGTGGACGGCTTGATTGTAATCATGCATAGTCTTTCCGCTGAATGGATAGCTCGCAACAAAAAGCTTTTCACTGAAACAGTAATTTAATATGAATCCGAGGGGTGACTTTTTCGCAGGAGTAGGCCATTCGGCCCTTCGAGCCAGCACCGCCATTCAATGTGATCATGGCTGATCATCCCCAATCAGTACCCCGTTCCTGCCTTCTCCCCATATTCCTTGACCCCCATATCTAGCTCTCTCTTGAAAGTATCCAGAAACCCGGCTTCCACCGCCCTCTGAGGCAAAGGATTCCACAGACTCACAACTCTCTATGTGAAGAAGTGTTTCCTCGTCTCCGTTCTAAATGGCTTACTCCTTATTCTTAAACAGTGGCCCCTGGTTCTGGACTCCCCCAACATTGGGAACATGTTTCCTGCCTCTAGCGCGTCCAAACCCTTAAGAATCTTATATGTTTCAATAAGATCCCCTCTCATCCTTTTAAACTCCAGAGTGTACAAGCCCAGCTGCTCCATTCTCTCAGCATATGGCAGTCCCGCCATCCCAGGAAGTAACCTTGTAAACCTGCACTGCACTCCCTCAATAGCAAGAGTGTCCTTCCTCAAATTAGGGGACCAAAACTGCACACAATGATCCAGGTGTGGTCTCACTAGGGCTCTATTCAACTACAGAAGGATCTCTTTGCTCCTATACTGAACTCCTCTTGTTATGAAGGCCAACATGCCATTCGCTTTCTTCACTGCCTGCTGTACCTGCATGCTTACTTTCATAGACTGATGAAGAAGGACCCCCAGATCCCGTTGTACTTCCCCTTTTCCCAACTTGACGCCATTTAGATAATAATCTGCCTTCCTGTTTTTGCTACCAAAGTGGATAACCTCACCTCATGTTTATTACCTACAGGATGCAGAGACCACGTGTGTGATAATGAGCTGCCCTCAGAACTGCAGGAACCCCGTGAGGAAACAAGGCAAATGTTGCCCTGACTGTGAGGAGGAGTGACAGCCAGCAAAAACCAAAGAGTATAATCAGCTGATTATATCACGCAGGCACTGATTACATCCAGGACTATTTGAATTGTTCTGTGTTAATGTCACCATTTATCCCTATGTTTCCCCCTCTCCCCCCACCACCCCCCACCTCTTCCCTGTGGCTCACCTGGGCTCGAACCCACTTCCCCCCCCCCCTTCCACCTACATTCCTTCCTCTGGCTTCACAATACACACCTCTTCAAGCGTTTGTCTTTTCATCTCTGGCCTTTGTCCAATCATCTGCCCATCAAGACCCCCCCCCCCCCCCACCACCACCACCCCCACCACCTATATCCACCTATCACTCACCAGGCTTTGCTCTGGTTCATAGGTTCCAGAAGCAGAATTAGGCCATTCGGCCCATCAAGTCTCTTTCGCCATTCAATCACGGCTGATCTATCTTTCCCTCTCGAACCCCCCCGCCCGTAACCCCTAACACCCGTACCAATCAAGAATCTGGTCATCTCTGCCTTCAAAATACACTCTTTTTTTTTAAATGTCCTGCCCCCTCTTCTCTTCCAGCATCCCCCCCCCCCACTCTTCCACAATCAGTCTGAACAAGGGTCCCGACCCGAAACGTCACCTATCCATGTTCCCCACAGATGCTGCCTGACCCGCTGAGTTACTCCAACACTCTGTGAAACGTCACCTATCCATGTTCTCCACAGATGCTGCCTGACCCGCTGAGTTACTCCAGCACTCTGTGAAACGTCACCTACCCATGTTCCCCACAGATGCTGCCTGACCCGCTGAGTTACTCCAGCACTCTGTGAAACGTCACCTATCCATGTTCTCCACAGATGCTGCTGACCCGCTGAGTTACTCCAGCACTCTGTGAAACGTCACCTATCCACGTTCTCCACAGATGCTGCTGACCCGCTGAGTTACTCCAGCACTCTGTGAAACGTCACCTATCCACGTTCTCCACAGATGCTGCTGACCCGCTGAGTTACTCCAGCACTCTGTGAAACGTCACCTATCCATGTTCCCCACAGATGCTGCCTGACCCGCTGACTGACTCCAGTCCTTGTGTCTTTTCGTTTTATCTCTCCCTCTGTCTCACTACAACCCCAATACCAGAGACCTAATCCACACTATATTCACTCCCAGTGGACTATAAAGGGCCTGCCCCACTTGGACATCATTTGCCCCTCATTTACGCTACATCATTTACGTGTCACGAGACACACGTGATGTGCGCATGGCGCGTGGTGGCGTAGGCAGTGACGCACGGTCGCGCGCGGAGCCCCAGGATTTTGCGTGACGCGCAATTGGGACAGGCCCTTAAGACTTAACCTGATTGATCCACCTGCTTTCTCCTCATATATTCGCTGGTCACAATATGCACTGTTTGAACGAAACATCTTCCTTTCTTTACCGTGAATATCACATCAGGAACTTTGTAAACACCAAAGTTATTTTCTTCCATATAAGGTTCAAGAAACGTCATACATACCTCAAAACAAATGGTTTCTCCAATTCTCATGGTGCTAAATATTTAGACTTTAATCAGTAAGACATTACATCTTGAATTTTACACTTTGTACCATTTTTGTTGGATTGTCGTGTTGTATATACACTGTTATATTTTATTCAGTCCTAATTTTTCAGTAAATTACTGTATATCACGGACGGTACAACTTGTTACATCAGGGTTACATTGAAAAACTTTTGCCAGTAATATTTTTTAGAGGATGTGGAACCATTTTTGTGGAATAGACTAAATATATTCAAACCTGCTTAATCCCCCCCCCCCCCCCGAAGTATATTGCAGACACTGGCCCGCGCCGTGCCGTGCCGTGCATTGTTCAGTTTGGACGCTTTGATAGATTAGAGATAATGGAAAATGAAAGCAGAAAGCGCTGGAAAAACTCTGCAGGTCAGTCTGCATCTGTGGGAAGAAATATAGAGTGGCGGCACGGTGGCACAGGGGTAGAGTTGCTGCCTTACAGCGCCAGGGACCCGGATACGATCCTTACTGCCAGCGCTGGCTGTACGGAGTTTGTACGTTCTCCCCGTGACCTGCGTGGGTTTTCTCCGGGATCTCCGCATTCCTCCCACATGCTCTAAAGACGTACAGGTTTGTAGGTTAATTGGCTTAGCATATGTGTAAATCGTCCCTAGTGTGTGTAGGATAGTGTTAATGTGCGGGGATCGCTGGTTGGCAGGGACTCGGTGGGCCGAAGGGCCTGTTTCCGCGCTGTATCTCTAATCTAAACGAAATAAAAACAGCAAATGTTTCAAGTCAAAGATCCTCAACCAGTATCTTGTGTGAACTGACCTGCTGAGTGTTTCCTGTGCTTTTGCCTTTATTTTAATCTCCAGTATCTGCAGTTTTTTTTCTCACAGTGAGTAAAGAATCTTTCTGAAAAATTGTGTGACTGTTTTCCTTGTTTTTTTTTCCCTATTTCCAAGGGAAAATCTATGGTATTTTCTATGGTATTTTAGGGACAGAAGGGACAGAAGTTTAGGGGTAACATGAGGGGAAACTTCTTTACTCAGAGAGTGGTAGCGGTGTGGAATGAGCTTCCAGTGGAAGTGGTGGCGGCAGGTTTGTTGGTATCATTTAAAAATAAATTGGATAGGCATATGGATGAGAAGGGTATGGAGGGTTATGGTATGAGTGCAGGCAGGTGGGACTAAGGGAAAAAAGTTGTTCGGCACGGACTTGAAGGGCCGAGATGGCCTGTTTCCGTGCTGCAATTGTTATATGGTTATATGATTTTCCTGAATGAAGCCCCCAGTGAGCTCGGCACAGAGCCGTATGTGACAGTGAGAAATATATACTCTGTGATAAATGTTTTGCCAAGGAGACCACTGCCTCAGCTTCTGGCTCAGAGGACCAATTCCCAGGTACAAACTGGCAGCAGGGATCCATCCTGTCTGGGAGTCGACATTGGAATATCACAGGAGCTTGATCCGCTGAATGAAGAGTCATAACACTGCCTTTGATTCCCATTTTTCCATGATTCGGTGATTCAATGATACATGTACCGAGGTACAGTGAAACATGTTGTGTCTGCACACAGTCTTCTTGCGTATGGCGTGCACAGCCTAAAGTTGTAGATCAAGGGCAGACATCAAGGCCAGGGCAGCATCAGTTACTGGGTGGACGGCTTTGATGCCCCCAGGGACAAGCCTCAGTGGGCAGTCATTCACGATGTGTGGGATGGTCAGGTCTGGATGTCCGCAATCACAAGCAGGGCTGTCTGTCACCCCCCACTTATGCAGGTGATGGGTTGTCCTTGCATGGAGGGTACGGATTCTGTTCAGGGTTCGCCATTACTTGCGATGGAGGTCAAATCCCAGTGGTTTCACTGTGGGGTCTGTAATGACCTCTCCGTTGTTGGTGTTGGCATCTTTCCAACCTCTGCGCCACTCCGTCCTGGAGCCAAAGTCTTCCAGGGATTTGACTGAAGACTGGAAGGGTTTTTTAATTTTTTTTAATTTTTTTTATAAGAAGCATATACATAACATAACCAAAACATGATTTAGTTATCAGTTACATATTAACACAGCTTCTGTTTATAGATTTTTTTGAAAGATAGATCTATAGAGAGAAGTGAAGAGAAAAAATAAAAAATAAAATAAATTACCAATAACACAATTTTGTAGATATAAAGTGGAATTATTCATCCAAGCCTGGATTCAAGTTTCAGTCAGGCTTCCGTGCTGGTCCAATTTACCCTTTCAGAAAATCAATAAATGGAGCCCATATTCTAGTAAATAGTTCTGATTTGTCAATTAAGACAAGTCCATTTTTTTTCCAAATGTAAGGTCTCCGACATTTCCATAATCCACATTTTAAGACCAGAAGGTTTTGCGGGGCTTCAGGCGCATGTTGGGCAGATTGTTCAAGTCGGCACGGATGGGAAGGTCAGGGTTAGCCTCGATGGTGCACCAATCTTTCAACATCCTCTCCCTTCTGCCTATGCTGGGAGGGGCTAGGGCAACATCTGCACACAATGACACAGTAGAGCTCGTCCGGGCCGTACACAGTCTACTCAAAGAGTTGCCGTGTTTCTGGCGGTGACAGAGTTATAAACGGTTCATCGAACGGTCGCTATACCTCCAAGCCAAGCCTACTGCTGCACGTGGCAACAAGCGCCCCCCCCCCGCCCCTCCAGGTCCCCCCATCGTACTCGGCACCCCCCTCCCCCACATGCCAGGCCCCCCCCCCCCCCATCATTCTCGACGGCCCCCCTGCCGGGTTCCCCCTTTGTTCTCAGTGGCCCTGGACTTGATAATTTGCCCACGAGCCTTGAATCTGTTTCCACTGCCTCTCGACGTGTCATTTCATGTATCTACGAGAGTAAATCCTGCAACGTCACGTTGTATGTACTCATCCAGAATGAAACCAGCTTCAATTAAAATCACACGTATTTTTGCTTGCTGGGTCCAGTATCTCATTCAATGCCTGTTTCATCATCTACACTGAAAATATCGGAAACATTGCAAACTTTGAACACTTTTGCTGGAAGTTTTACTTATTTGTGACATTTTCTCATGTGTTATATTGTCAGTTTGTTTCTCATCAGTGTGTAAACTTTCAGCCATGTAATAGAGAGGCACTGCCTCCCTCCATGGACTGACTCCATGGGAAGTTGTGTTTGCATTTGTAGTCACCATCTGGAATGAAGGTGAACCTCCTGTATACCGGCGAGACCAAGCGCAGGCTCGCCGAATGTTATGCTAAACACCTCCGCTCGGTCCGCCTGAACCTACCTCATCTCCATGTTGCTCAGCACTTTAACTCCCCCTCCCATTCCCAATCCGACTTTTCTGTCCTGGGCCTCCTCCATTGTCAGAGCGAGGCCCAGCGCAAATTGGAGGAACCCCACCTCATATTTCGTTTGGGCAGCTTACACCCCAGCAGTGCGAACATTGACTTCTCTAACTTCAAGTCGCCCTTGCTTTCCCTCTTTCTCCATCCCCTCCACCTTCCCAGTTCTCCCTCACTTTTACTGTCTCCGACTACATTTTATCTCTGTCCCACCCACTCCCCTGACATCAGTCTGAAGAAGGGTCTCGACCCGAAACGCCACCCATTCCTTCTCTCCAGAGATGCTGCCTGTCCCGCTGAGTTACTCCAGCATTTAGTGTCTTTTCGTTTGTAAACCAGCATCTGCAGTTCCTTTCTACACATGAATGAAGGTGATACTACCAGAGGAACCCCGACCTGAAACATCACCTATCCATGTTCTCCAGAGATGCTGCCTGAGCTGCCGAGTTACTCCGGTATTTGGTGTCTTTTTCTTTTGTAAACCAGCATCTGCAGGTCCTTGTTTCCACATTTTGAAAAATGTTATTGTGGCATAATTTCAAATTTGAAAAAAAAAGATGGTTTTGCTTTGACAGCAGAAACGAAGCAATGAGCAGTATTGACAATACTTTTATGGGGACATTAATGTCGGGAAACTTTGCAGAATAAATTATCAGAAGGATTTCAAGGACGAGGGATTTGATTTACAGGAATTACGTGAGATTCCGGGAAAACATTTGCCATAGCAACAGAGAGAGCCAAGAGGAAGTATGATGGTGGGTTTTCAAAATCTTGAAGTACTCACACAATATAAATAGGGAGTAAACCTTCCAACTGGAGGAGACACTGAGGGGCAGGATACCAATGTTTAACGTAGACTTTAGACTTTTGGGATGCAGCACAGAAACAGGCCCTTCGGCCCACCGAGCCCAGACTGACCAGCAATTCCCCCGTACACTAACACTATCCTACACACACCAGGGACAATTTACAATTTTTACCAAAGCCAATTACCCTCCAAACCTGCACGTCTCTAGAGTGTAGGAGGAAACCGAAGATCTCGGAGAAAACCCACACGGTCACGGGGAGAACGTACAAACTCCGTACAGACGGCACCCGTAGTGGGGATTGAACCTGGATCTCTGGCGCTGTAAGGCAGCAGCTCTACCGCTGCGCCACCGTGCACCTCGACAATGCAACTTTACCCACACATGTGTTCCATTTCCTTATCTATCTAAACCTTCAACACGTCTACAAATCATGGGTTGAGAACATTTTACAGATCGTCCCAAATAACAACTATTAAGGGCGGCACGGTGTTCCGCAGCGGTAGAGTTGCTGCCTTACAGTGCCAGAGATCCAGGTTCGATCCTGACTACGGGTGCTGTCTGCACGGAGTTTGTACGTTCTCCCCGTGACCGTGTGGGTTTTCTCCGAGATCCTCGGTTTCCCCCCACACGCTAAAGACGTGCAGGTTTGGAGGTTAATTGGCTCTGGTAAAAATTGTAAATTGTTCCCTAGTGTGCAGGTTAGTATTAGCGTGCTGACTGTGCCGTAGTTGAAATTATTTTTGCTGAATCCCCCTGAGTTTGTCAGTCAATCAACGTACAGTTTGGTAAATTGATATCCTGTGGTTGCACAGCTGTAGATATTTATCACAGTCAACTCAGTGAGAGATCAAGTACCTTGTGGTTTGGAGAAACCGCTGTACTCCAGAGTAGCCTGTCCCAGGCACATGCAGCATGTTAATGGTCATAAATATTTTGTCATGTGAGATTAGTAATCTGTTGTTAAATTGATTTTAAACCACATCCCTTTGCACCAAGAGGCACAGCCAATATCATCACTAAAATGTGACTGCTTTTGCGATTCCTGTGTTTAGTTTTATTTTAGTTTTTTGATATTTGAGGAAGTATCATTATCCAAATGATGGCATCTTTCCGTTCAATGAGCATGAAGACACACAATTTAAAATTATTAATCCAACAGGATTGAATTAATCAACTCCATACGTCTGTGTGGAGTTTGCACGTCCTCCCCGTGATCGCGTGGGATTTTCCTGAATGTTCCGGTTTCCCACCACGCTACAAAGGCGTGCAGGTTTGTAGATTAATTGGCTTTGGTAAATTGTCCCCTCGTGAGTGGGATAGTGCTAGTGTGCGGGGGTCGGTGCTGACCCGGTGGGCTGAAGGGCCTGTTCCCACGCCGTCTGAACTTCACACCCGTGATGAAGAGGAAGGTAAAACGGCTGCACAGTAATGGTAAGTCCTTTAGAGAGTGCCGAGAGGGGAGTGGGGAGAAGGAGTGGAGACACTTTTAAAAAGTATAATAAGCGGGCATTTTACCCACCTCAGCGAAGGAGATTGCCTGCGGCTACCCTCGACTGCCTGTAACTAAATAGCGACCCCACTCCACTGCACCATGAGTTCAAAAGAACCATGCCGACCATTGCTGAAAATTTTTCAACATGCTGAAAATTTTCCGCGACCTAGCTGAGGCCGCGAGTATTCGGGAACTTCCCCCGAGAATGAAGGAGAGATCCAGTGACCTCCTAGGACCACGTGTCGACCATGCTGCGAGTTTGAAGGTCGGAGACACTCTTCTAAACTCGCAGATTAGGTCGCCCAAGTGGGACAGCCCCTTTCCTCTAATCACACCAGGGACAATTTACAACCTTTACCAAAGTCAATAAACCTACAAAGCTGTACGTCTTTGGAGTGTGGGAGGAAACCAGAGCACCCGGGGAAAACCCACGTGGTCACAGGGAGAACGTGTAAACTCCGTACAGATAGCAGCCGTGGTCGGCATCGAACCCGGGTCTCTGGGGCTGTAAGCGCTGTAAGGCAGCAACTCTGCCACTCATAGAGTTTAAACTCATAGAGTTTAAGCCTTCTGTAAAACAGTGGGAGACACAGAGTGCTGGAGTAACACAGTGGGTCTGGCAGCATCCCTGGAGAACATGGATAGGTGACTTCTCTTCGCTCAGTTTAGTTTGGAGATACAGCGCGGAAACAGGCCCTTCAGCCCACCGAGTCCGCGCCGACCAGCAATCCCCGCACACTAAAGGGCCTGTCCTACAAGCATGCAACTCTATGCGATTAGCGTGACCTAACGTGGTCGCTTGAGCCGTCCGGCGTCGCGGGGCCGGTCCCACTTCGATCGCCGGAATTGTGCGGAGTTCGTCCCGAGTTCGTCCCGACATCGCGCGGGGCTCCGAAAATCTGACTATGTCCAAAAATTCCGCGCAGCAACGGCTTGTCGGCTCGCAGTCGCCTCGACGCATGACACACCGCCCCGACATCGTGCCTCCGTGAACCTATCTGTAGGTGTCTCTGTGACCCTCTATGTGTGTGGCTACGTGGCCCTCTGTGTGTGTGTGCCTCTGTGCCCCTCTCTGTGTGCCCCTCTCTGTCCTGGCGAACTTACCTTAGACTTCGCTCCAAGTTCGCCTCACTTTGCGCCGCGTTGCGCCACTCACCCGACCTCCGCGCGGCCCTCGCTGTCGGTTTGGTTGCGCTTGCCGCATGCAGGCGCATGCTGGTGGGAACGGCCCTGTACAGGGGATCACCCGACCTCCGCGCGGCCCCCGCTTCTAGTTTGATCGCGTTCATCGCATAGAGTTGCATGCTGGTGGGACAGGCCCTTAACACTATCCTGCACACACTAGGGGACAATTTACACTTATACCAGGTAGACAAACCCAAGCCAATTAACCTACAAACCTGCACGTCTTTGGAGTATGGGAGGAAACAGGAGATCTCTGAGAAAACCCACGTGGTCACGGGGAGAACGTACAAACTCCGTACAGACAGCACCCATAGTCAGGATCGAACCCCCGACTCTGGCGCTGTAAGGCGGTACTCTACCGCTGCGCCACCGTGCCGCACTGAAATGGCCACCATTTGTCTATGCTGGCGATAAACGTCAATAATATCTTTCATGCATCAATTGAGATATTTTAAATATATAAAATCCAAATCAAGATCTGCCCACTGATAAAGTTATCATTATCAAATTATACGTTTGTCATCATCTATGCAGTAATTATATAAATATTAAAGTGAATGTGTTCCTGACAGAAGGCATGTTTCAACTTACACTAAGTAGCTTCATGAGAACATTACCAGTATTACTCATACCTTTTATAGTTATTGGATCGACAAGCCCATACCTGCTAAGTGTTTTGTTAGCAAAAGATATTCTAGATCCAGGACGAAACTGTAACAATTGGGAAGCAACTACAATTGTTAAATAAATGGTATGGATAAAAACAGGGTGATACAACGTGGAAACAGGCCCTTCGGCCCAACTTGCCCACACTGAGCAACATGCCCCATCAACACTAGTCCCACCTGCCTGCGTTTGGCCCATATCCCTCTAAACCCTCTAAACCTACCCTGTCCAAATGAATTTTAAACGTTGTGATAGTACTTATGAAAGCTGCAGCAGCTTTCGACACAGTCGTTGTGGTCACGTCCACTATACCGTCTCTACACACGTTTCAGTGTATCAAATTTTAGCTATCATCATAGGCGTGGCACAGTGGCGCAGCGGTAGAGTTGCTGCCTCACAGTGCCAGAGACCCGGGTTCGATCCTGACCACGGGTGCTGTCTACATGGGATTTGTACGTTCTCCCTGTGACCGCGTGGGTTTTCTCCTGGTGCTCCGGGTTTCCCCCCACGCTCCAAAGACGTTGAGGTATGTTTAATGTTTTATGTGCCACTCTTAATTGTTTACTGTATGTCGCGTTGTTTCTTGCGAGCGAAGCACCAAGGCAAATTCCTTGTATGTGTACATACTTGGCCAATAAACTTATTCATTCATTCATTCAGCTATGAAGGCTAATTAATTGGCTTCTATAAAATTGTAAATTGCCCCTAGAGTGTGTAGGATAGTGGTAGTATGTGGGGTGATCGCTGGCTGGTGTGCACTCGGTGAGACGAAGGGCCCACTTCTGCGCTGTATCTCTAAGGTCTGACGCTGCCGTGAACAATACTGCATTAATAATACTATTATATAAAACTTGTTATTGTAAGTACCTAAAGTTCATAAACTTTATTAATGTGTGTCAACTTGATCCAAGTTTGTTCATCCATCTCACCTGCGCGTACGTTTAGTTTAGTTTTGAGATACAGCGCGGAAACAGGTCCTACGCCCAACCCAGTCCGCACTGCCCAGCGACCCCCGCACATTAACACTATCCTACTATCCACTACCCACTATGGGATAATTTACATTTGCACCAAACCAATTAATCTACAAACCTGTACGTCTTTGGAGTGTGGGAGGAAACCAAAGATCTCAGAGAAAACCCACGCAGGTCACAGGGAGAACGTACAAACTCAGTACAGACAGCACCCGTAGTCGGGTTGGAACATGGGTCTCTGGCGCAGTAAGGCAGCAACTCTACCGCTGCACCACCGTGCCGCCCATCTCTCCACTGGTGGCCGCCCTTTGCTCTCTGAGTCTATCCTCTGTCCATTACCCGAGGTTTTGCAGTAACGAGGACCTTCTTCTTATCAAGTCCACACACACGATTAGAAGTTGTTCAGCCAGGGCTGAACACACATCTTGGCATCTGCACACAACGGTGTCTGTCTTGTCGCTTCTCATGCGCGGTGGCGGAAAGATTGGTGGAAGCAGGGCCGCGATAGACGTGAACGCTCTTTCCTTGACCCCAACAAGGAGCTGGACATTTGGTTCATTGTTACCACAGACAAGTGGGTGAATCACCAGACAAACGGCTGAGCTTGGGGTTTGCCAGGGGTGACAGTAATGGCCCTGTCCCACGGTACGAGTTCATTCCAAGAGCTCTCTCTCCCCGAGTTTGCCCCGATTCGAACTCGGAGATTTACAGTAATGGCCACTCGTCGGTACTGGGGGCTCTCGTGGACATTTTTCAACACGTTGAAAAATCTTCACGAGTCTTCCCGAGCTTACCTGCCGTTAGCAAGTCTTCCCGAGTACCTGCCGTTAGTGTTACGAGCCGCTAAGGGACGCCCCCGAGCTCCGACATACCCGCTACGTTCATTCTCCGTGCTTACCATGTGTTTGATTTTTTTTTAACTTGGGAGAGCTCTTGGAATGAACTCGTACTGTGGGACAGGGCTTTAACAGGAGTCAGCTGGAGTCATGATGAGGTAAACTTGAGAGCGGTCCTGAGCTTCCATCTATCTCACCACCCACCAAGTCCGCACCGACCTTCGATCACCTGTGCACTAGTTCGACCCTACGCACTAGGGACGATTTACTGAAGCCAATTAACCTACAAACAGCTGCATCTTTGGGATGTGGGAGGAAACCAGAGCACCTGGAGGAAACCCATGTGGTCACAGGGAGAACGTGCAAACTCCACACAGACAGACAGCACCAGAGGTCAGGATCGAACCTGGGTTCTCGGGCTCTGTGTGGCACCAGCTTGCCCACGCCGGCCAACATGTCCCAGCTACACTAGTCCCACTTGCCCGCGTTTGGTCCATATCCCTCCAAACCTGTCCTATCCATGTACCCAGCCTCAACTACCTCCTCTGGCAGCTTGTTCCATACACCCACCACACTTTGGGTAAAAAAGGTACCCCTCGGATTCCTAGTAAACCTTTCTCCACCTTCAGCTTAAACCCATGTCCACTGGTTCTCGACTCACCTACTCTGGGCAAGAGAATCTGTGCATCTACCCGATCTATTCCTCTCATGATATTTAGATATCATTGTCTCATCAGTGACAATGATGAGTCGGCGTACAGGATGGAGGTGGAGCTGCTCACAGGATGGTGCAAATCCCACAACCCACAATAGCGGGTGCTGTGGATAATGAAGTAGATTTACAAAGTCTACAGAGAGATTTGGGCCATTTGGAAGAGTGGGCTGAAAGATGGCAGATGGAGTTTAATGCTGATAAGTGTGAGGTGCTACATCTTGGCAGGACAAATCAAAATAGGACGTACATGGTAAATGGTAGGGAATTGAGGAATGCTGTGGAACAGAGGGATCTAGGAATAACTGTGCATAGTTCCCTGAAGGTGGAATCGAATGTAGATAGGGTGGTAAAGAAAACTTTTGGTGTGCTGGCCTTTATAAGTCAGAGCATTGAATATAGGAGTAGGCAAGTAATGTTAAAATTGTACAAGGCATTGGTAAGACCAATTCTGGAGTATGGTGTACAATTTTGGTTGCCTAATTATAGGAAGGATGTCAACAAAATAGAGAGAGTACAGAGGAGATTTACTAGAATGTTGCCTGGGTTCCAGCAACTAAGTTACAGAGAAAGGTTGAACAAGTTAGGTTTTATTCTTTGGAGTGCAAAAGGTTAAGGGGGGACTTGATTGAGGTCTTTAAAATGATGAAAGGGATAGACAGAGTTGACGTGGATAAGCTTTTCCCATTGAGGGTAGGAAAGATTCAAGCAAGAGAGCATGACATGAGAATTAAGGGACAGAAGTTTAGGGGTAACATGAGGGGGAACTTCTTTACTCAGAGAGTGGTGGCTGTGTGGAATGATCTTCCAGCAGAAGTGGTGGAGGCAGGATCGATTTTAACATTTAAAAGTAAAGTGGATAGGTATATGGACGGGAAGGGAATGGAGGGGTATGGTCTGAGTGCAGGTAGATGGGACTAGGGGAAAGTAAATGGTCGGCACGGACTGGAAGGGCCGAGAGGGCCTGTTTCCGTGCTGGAATTGTTATATGGTTATATGGTTATATGGTTAGCCTCATTCTCAACGTGGGAAAAACGAAGGAGATGGTGGTTGACTTCAGGAGGGCGGGAAAACAACGCCATTCACCTCTGCACATCGATGGAGCTGATGTGGAAAGGGTCAGCAGTGTGAAGTTCCTAGGACTCCACCTGTCAGATGACCTGACGTCCATGACCAACACCACAGCACTGGTCAGGAGATCCCAGCAGCGACTACACCCTCTCCGAAGACTACGGAAAGCAGGTCTCCCCACTGCACACCTACGAACTTTTTATAGGGGGACAATCGGGAGCACATTAACCCACGGCATCACTTCCTGGTTCGGGAGCTGCCAAGCGTACGAACGGCACCAACTAGACAGGATTGTGAAGACCAGACCGCCAGCAGGATTATTGGTGCTCCACTCCCTTTCCTGCTGGACATATACAGGAAGAGATGTATCAACAGAGCCATCTCCGTCATCAAAGACCCCTGCCACCCATCGCATCACATAGTCTCCATCCTGTCATCTGGGTAGAGGTACAGGAGCATCAGCTGCAAAACCAGCAGGATGCTCCTCAGCTTCTTCCCACAGGCTATGAGACTGATAAACGGACGTTGCCCCCTGCCAAAGTATCGCGCACCAACCACCAACCTGGACACACTGAAGCAGAGCCATCGTCGTGCTGCTGCCCATTGGAACTCATGATGATATATGCATTTTCATTTTTATTTTTATTTATTTTTTACCGCACACTGAATGGACACTGGTTGAGCAACGTTTTTTCGTTTCCTCTGGGTAGGTAAGTACTCAGGAAAATGAGAATGAAGATTTCCATTTCATTTCGTAGATGTATTTGTCTGGGGCCGGCGCTGACTGTGATTTTCACACCGTTGGCCTGCCTGCCTGCCTGCCTGCTCGGGATAAGAGTTTGGAGTTTGCCCATTTGTGTGGAGGCAGCGTGACACCAAGTCCCGCCTTGAATGCGGTGATTTGTCCCCGTTTCCGCATTCCTGCAGAAAACACATCGGAAAACTGGTTCTACCTGTGTTGCCAGAGAATGCAAGGGAAGTCCAGGAACCGAACCCACCCACCCCCCACCCCAACCCCCAAAGACAACTCTGCCAGAGAGAGACAGGGAGGGATTTCAAAGGATGCCTGCAGGTAGGCAACGTGCTTGCTGGAACTTTGTGAACACATAACAGCGGGGGGGGGGGAGGGGAAAGTTAACTTTGAGGAGAGTTTCCCAAACTTTTCTGCAGGTTGGAGGCAAGTGGATCCTTGGGGAAGTGTGGCCAGGTGAACATTGAAGCAGGTTGCATGGGAATGGCAAGGAGCAACAAGAAGTGAGAGTGTGTGTGTAGGGGGTGATGGAGGGGACGGCGAGGAAGTGTTGTCCTTGTCTACGCGTGCTGTGGGACCGCGTTTGGCCCCAGCCTCTTCTTTCCAACGCCTCGCAGGTGCGGCCGCGGCTGGCTGTCATCTCCGCTCCCTACCTGCAGACCAAAGCGACCCCCAGCCCGGCCCACAGCCGGCCCATTAGACCGGGGGCTGGGGCAGGGGCAGGGGCAGGGGCTGGAGCTGGAGCTGGAGCTGGAGCTGGAGCAGGAGCAGCACCCGGGGCAGGACCCGTCTACGCCGCTCTGTACAACTTCCAGGCCAGAAGCCCCGAGGAGATGTCGCTGGCAAAGGGGGACAGGCTCCGCGTCATCCGCGACGAGGGAGACTACTTCTTCGCCCAGAAGGAGCCCGGCGACCGGGGGGCGGCGACGACGAGGGGCTTCGTCCCTTCCAACTATGTGGAACTCCTGCAGGGGAGCCTGGAGAAAGAAGCGTGAGTAGATGCAACGCCCCTCTGTGTCAATGGGCAATGGTCCCCTCACTCTGTAATGGACCCACAACCTGGGCGCGGGAAGGAACTGCACATAGAAACATAGACAATAGGTGCAGGAGTAGGCCATTCGGCCCTTCGAGCCTGCACCGCCATTCAATATGATCATGGCTGATCATCCAACTCAGTATCCCGTACCTGCCTTCTCTCCATACCCCCTGATCCCTTTAGCCACAAAGTCTTATCTCTCCCCTGTCCCACTTAGGAAACCTGAACGGAAACCTCTGGAGACTTTGCGCCCCACCCGAGGTTTTCCGTGCGGTTCCCGGAGGTTTTCGGCAGTCTCCCTAATGGTCGAAACTGACAAAAACCTCCGGGAACCTTGGGTGGCGCACAAAGTCTCCAGAGGTTTCCGTTCAGGTTTCCTAAGTGAGACAGGGGCATTATCTCTGAAAGAACTGCAGATGCTGGTAAAATCCAAAGTAAACACGAAATGCTGGAGAAACTCAGCAGGTGAGAGGCAGCATCTATGGAGAGAAGGAAGTCCTTCTTTCCATAGACACAGAGTGCTGGAGAAACTCAGCGCTCTGTGTCTATGGAGAGAAGAGATTCGACCCGAAATGTCGCCAATTCATTCTCTCCATGAGTAACTCAGCGGGTCAGGCAGCATCTCTGGAGAACATGGATAGATAGGATAGGTGACGTTTGGGTCGAGACCTTTCTTCGGACTTGCAAGAAACATAGAAACATAAAAAATAGGTGCAGGAGGAGGCCATTCGGCCCTTCGAGCCAGCACCGCCTGGGTTTCGGCCCGAAACGTTACCTATCTCCTTCGCTCCATAGATGCTGCTGCACCCGCTGAGTTTCTCCAGCATTTTGTGTACCCCCGCCATTCATTATGATCATGGCTGATCGTCCCCAATCAATAACCCGTGCCTGCCTTCTCCCAATATCCCTTGACTCCACTAGCCCCTAGAGCTTTATCTAACTCTCGCTTAAGTCCATCCAGTCACTTGGCCTCCACTGCCCTCTGTGGCAGGGAATTCCATAAATTCACAACTCCCTGGGTGAAAACGTTTTTTCTCACCTCAGTCATAAATGACCTCCCCTTTATTCTAAGACTGTTCTGGAAAGAACTGCAGATGCTGGTAAAATCCAAGGTAGACGCGAAATGCTGGAGAAACTCAGCGGGTAAGAGGCAGCATCTCTGGAGAACATTGATGGGATAGGATAGGTGGCGTTTGGGTCGAGACCTTTCTTCGGACTTGCAAGAATGAAGAGCAGATACTGGTTTATACCACAGATAGACGCAAAATGCTAGAGTAACTCAGCGGGTCTCGACCCAAAACGTCGCCCATTCCTTCTTTTCAGAGATGCTGCCTGTCTCGCTGAGCTACTCCAGATTTTTGTGTCTATCTTCCTACATGGTACATCGTGTCGTCAGACTCCACATTCGTTTTGAGTCGCAACCATTAGTAATCGAGGATGTATTTGTCATCGGAACTGGATATGAACTGGAGCAATTGCTTGCTGCAGCTGCTCAGTGAACACTACAATAATAACCATATAACAATTACAGCAGGGAAACAGGCCTTCTCGGCCCTTCCAGTCCGTGCCGACCATTCATTTTCCCCTAGTCCCATCTACCTGCACTCAGACCATACCCCTCCTTTCCCTTCCCGTCCACTTTACTTTTAAATGTTAAAATCGATCCTGCCTCCACCACTTCTGCTGGAAGATCATTCCACACAGCCACCACTCTCTGAGTAAAGACGTTCCCCCTCATGTTACCCCTAAACTTCTGTCCCTTAATTCTCACGTCATGCCCTCTTGTTTGAATCTTCCCTACCCTCAATGGGAAAAGCTTATCCACGTCAACTCTGTCTATCCGTATCATCATATTAAAGACCTCAATCAAGTCCCCCCCTTAACCTTCTGCGCTCCAAAGAATAAAGACCTAACTTGTTCAACCTTTCTCTGTAACTTAGTTGCTGGAACCCAGGCAACATTCTAGTAAATCTCCTCTGTACTCGCTCTATTTTGTTGGCATCCTTCCTATAATTAGGCGACCAAAATTGTACACCATACTCCAGAATTGGTCTCACCAATGCCTTGTACAATTTTAACATTACTTCCCTACTCCTATATTCAACGCTCTGATTTATAAAGGCCAGCACACCAAAAGCTTTCTTTACCACCCTATCTACATGCGATTCCACCTTCAGGGAACGATGCACAGTTATTCCTAGATCCCTCTGTTCCACAGCAATCCTCAATTCCCTACCATTTACCATGTGTTTACCATAATGATACAACAAATTGTCAGTTAAAGGGCCTGTCCCACTTGGGCGTCATTTAGGCAACATCATTTACGCGTCACGACGCACACATGATGTACGCTAGGTGTGCATTACGAGCACATGGCTGCATTACGCGTGCATGGTGTAGGTATGTTACAATACCTACCTTTAGCAGTGCTGCAGTTCTGCCGCTCCCCGTGTGCGCGACTTTGGCGCCTTTCAGAGGGGGGCGGATTTAAAGTGCCGATTTTTTTTAGGCAGTCCAAATCGATCCATGTCGGGCGATTTCATCGCTAAAGAGAAATCGCTCCGACATTTCATTCGTAAAGGTATTTTTAAACTACGCTAGATTATTTATTAACTAGAATAGTTTAAAAATCATCTTCTAAAGCTGTGAACGGTGACAGCGGAACGGACCTAACGTAGGCGATAAAAGAAGCTACACAGTTTATTTTTACATAAAAACTTGATTTTTAGGAAGGCTTTAATCACATTTTCATGTTGCGAAAAGGGGACAAAAAAAATGTATGAACAGGCTGTATTTTTCATACCGACTTCACTGCAAATCGCAACGTTCTAATCCACCGCATTGCACTAAAACCCACTCGTTAGTTGATTTAAATGGCCATTAATTTACAGGCATTAAACACTAAATTCCTTCCATTTGGCCTATAAATTCATGAAAATGAGATTTAAAAATGATGTTATATTGTGGATTATTGTGTGAATGTTATTTGGACACAGGCAATTTAAAAAAAGTTTATCTTTTCTTAAGAAACGGACAGATGTTTAGATCTAGTATTTGAATTTTGTAATTAGCTACAATTAGATAACTAACTAATTATATGCTTTAATTTCAGGTCATCCAAGTAAGATTGTTTCATATTTGTTTCAGAATGCTTCAATCTATAATAACTGAAAATTTCATTGAGTTATCTTAATTTTTAAGAAAGTTATGGGCTTTTAACTGTTCTAGATCACAGCTTTTGAAGTTAAGTCAATGGAAAGGCAATGGGGAACAAGATGCTAATTTCCGAGTATGAAAATGGTCATAACTTTCTTAATACTGAAGATATGAAAGTAAATTAGGTGTCAAATTAAACTTCTTTTTATGCTTTATCTGATGGGATAAATTGCAGACCTGATTTTTAAAATCTCAAAATTTTGTAACATTGCTACATGGTGATGTAGGCAGACGCTCGGCCGCTCGCGGCGCCCCAGGAGTTTGCGATTCACAAAACCTTCGCGCGCCACCTGCATGACGCACAAATGGCGCCCAAGTGGGACAGGCCTTTACTCAACAAATCCATGATAATGCAACGTCTTGGACCAACACAGAGGTGCAAGGTCCTAGTGGTTGGGCGCAGGCCGATGTAGGCTTGTGGTTAGTGTAGGAAGGAACTGCAGATGCTGGTTTACACTGAAGATAGACACAAACAGCTGGAGTAACTCAGCGGGACAGGCAGCATCTCTGGAGAGAAGGAATGGGTGGCGTTTCGGGTCGAGACCCTGCTTCAGGCTAGACCACATCTTTTCCCATCAAGACAAGTCAAGAGGGTTTATTGTCATGTGTCCCAGATAGGACAATGACATTCTTGCTTGCTGCAGCACAACAGAATATTGTAGGCAAAAATATAGAACAGTTCAGTTCAATATACACATAAATAAGCAGATAAAGTGCAATAGGCTGTTACCGTTCAGAGTTTGTTTGTTGGCGAGTTTAACAGCCTGATGGCTGTGGGGAAGAAGCTGTTCCTGAACCTGGATGTAACAGATTTCAGGCTCCTGTACCTTCTTCCCGATGGCAGTGGAGAGATGAGTGTGTGGCCAGGATGGTGTGGGTCTTTGATGATGCTGCCGGTCATTCTGAGGCAGCGACTGCGATAAATCCCCTGGATGGAAGGAAGGTCAGAGATGATGATGGACTGGGCAGTGTTTACTACTTTTTGTAGTCTTTTCCTCTCCAGGGCACTCAAATTGCCGAACCAAGCCACGATGCAACCGGTCAGCAAGCTCTCTACTGTGCACCTGTAGAAGTTAGAGAGAGTCCTCCTTGACAGACCAACTCTCCGTAATCTTCTCAGGAAGTAGAGGCGCTGATGAGCTTTCTTAATAATTGCATCTGTGTTCTCGGACCAGGAAGGATCTTCACAGATGTGCACGCCCAGGAATTTGAAGCTCTTGACCCTTTCAAGAGGACTGTGGGTCCCCATCCTACTCATTCCAAAGTCTACAATCAGTTCCTTGGTTTTGCTGGTGTTGAGAGCCAGGTTGTTGTGCTGGCACCATATGGACATACCGACTCTCCGTAATCTTCTCAGGAAGTAGAGGCGCTGATGTGCTTTCTATATAATTGCATCACTGTTCTGGGACCAGGAGAGATCTTCGGAAATATGCACGCCCAGGAATTTGAAGTTCTTGACCCTTTCCACCATCGAGCCGTTGATGTAAACGGGATTGTGGGTCCCTATCCTGCCCCTTCCAAAGTCCACAATCAGTTCCTTGAAGGCTTGACATCATCTGCCATCTGTCAGGTACAACAGATGAATATATTACAACGTTAAAATAAATGTGTCAGATCTGAACGACAGACAGCGCGCCGTTATTGCTCAAGAATGTTTGCATTTGGGCTCAAGCGTAAACCCAGTAGCAGCGGAGAAGGCAGCAAGATTAATGAAACCCGGACTTCAAGGGTCAAGAGGGTTTTATTGTCATGTGTCCCAGATAAAACAGTGACATGCTTATGGGTCTGTCGCACTCAGGTGATTTTTTTTGGGCGACTACAGGCGACTGCCACAACAATTTGTTGACGTCTGTCTTGTCTTGGGTTGCCGCCAGGCATCGTGGGTGAATTCCATTAAACCTTAAAGAGTCACCTACGTGCGACAGGCCCATTACTTGGAGCAGCACAACAGAATATGGAAACAGTCTGAGGAAGGGTCTCGACCTGAAACGTCACCCATCCCTTCTCTCCAGAGATGCTGCATGTCCCGCTGAGTTACTCCAGCATTTTTTGTGTCTGTCTAGGGTTGAGGTTAGTGTTGTGCAGTGTGGCTTCAAGAGCCTGGTGGTTGTTGGGAAGAAGCTGTGCTTGAAACTGGAGGCCACGGTTCTCTGGCGCCTCTACCTTCTTCCGATGGTGGCAGCGAGGTGAGAGCGTGGCCAGGGGTGGTGATGTTAGCTACGTTTTGGGTCGAGACCCGCTGAGTTACTCCAGCATTTTGTGTCTATCTGTGGTATAAACCAGTATCTGCTCTTCATTCTTGCAAGCCCGAAGAAAGGTCTCGACCCAAACATCACCTATCCTATCCTATCAATGTTCTCCAGAGATGCTACCTCTTACCCGCTGAGTTTCTCCAGCATTTCACGTTTACCTAGGATTTTACCAGCATCGGCAGTTCTTTCCAGAACAGTCTTAGAATAAAGGGGAGGTCTGAGGTGAGAAAAAACTTTTTCACCCAGAGAGTTGTGAATTTTTGGAATTCCCTGCCACAGAGGGCAGTGGAGGCCAAGTCACTGGATGGACTTAAGCGAGAGTTAGATAGAACTCTAGGGGCTAGTGGAGTCAAGGGATATGGGGAAAAGGCAGGCACGGGTTATTGATAGGGGACGATCAGCCATGATCACAATGAATGGCGGGGGTACACAAAATGCTGGAGAAACTCTGTGGGTGCAGCAGCATCTATGGAGCGAAGGCGATAGGTAACGTTTCGGGCCGAAACCCAGGCGGTGCTAGCTCGAAGGGCCATATGGCCTCCTCCTGCACCTATTTTCTATGTTTCTATGTTTCTTGCAAATCCGAAGAAAGGCCTCGACCCAAACATCACCTATCCTATCTATCCATGTTCAGGTGGAGTTTGTTGTCACGCGAGCCGAGGTACAGTGAAAAGCTGTTGTCGCGTGCTAATCGAGGCAGCACTTTCTGTGAATTCCCACAGTGGCGGGGAGGTGAGGGGCAGCACTGTTTCTTCAGCCTCCTCCAACCATCAGTGTTCACACTTCTGAACCCTGCCCATGAAGCGACCAGTCGGAATGCTCTCCAGAGGGGGGTGAAAACTGCCCAACGCATCACCGGTTCCTCACTCCCCTCCATTGAGTCTGTCCAGAGCAAGCGATGTCTGCGAAGGGCACGCAGCATCGTCAAGGACTGCTCTCACCCCAACCACTGACTGTTTAAGAATAAAGATTAAGCCATTTAGAACGGAGACGAGGAAACACTTTTTCTCACAGAGAGTTGTGAGTCTGTGGAATTCTCTGCCTCAGAGGGCGGTGGAGGCCGGTTCTCTGGATGCTTTCGAGAGAGAGCTAGATAGGGCTCTTAAAAATAGCGGAGTCGGGGGATATGGGGAGAAGGCAGGAACGGGGTATTGATTGTGGATGATCAGCCATGATCACATTGAATGGCGGTGCTGGCTCGAAGGGCCGAATGGCCTACTCCTGCACCTATTATCTATTGTTTACCCTCCTCCCATCCGGGAGACGCTACAGGTCTCTCCGTTGTCGGACTAGCAGGTTCAGGAACAGCTTCTTTCCTGCGGCTGTTACCCTAATTAACTCTGCACCTTGGTGTTTGCCAGTCACCCCACTCCTCCCCCCAGTGACTGATCTCGCCCCACCCCCCCCCCCAAAAAAATTTGCACTACTGCTACTGTATATACATATATATATATATTTAGTGTTCCATTATTCTGTGTTTGCACGTCTGGGGGAGACGCTAACTGCATTTCGTTGTCTCTGTACTTGTACACTGCACAAAGACACTAAAGTTTGAATCTGAATCTGAATCCAGTCTGTAGAAGGGTCTCCACCCAAAAAGTCACCCATTCCTTCTCTCCTGAGTTGCTGCCCGACCCGCCGAGTTACTCCGCCATTTTGTGCCCATCTTCGTGATCTCCTTCGTACACTTGTAGAAGTTCACAACTCCACAAACATCTGTGCAATTGCAGGCTAGGGAGAGCTTTCAATGCAACTGATTATGGGGCGATTTTCTTTTTTATTCCAGCTTCCAGAGTGGGTAATACATATTTTCCCCACATTATTCCCCGTTGTGCATTTCCCACCCTTTCATTTAACCTACCCATATCACCGTGTGCCCTCCTCACGACACAACTTGCCAACGCACCCAATTTTGTATCTGCCTCACTGCCTCTTTGCCACCCAAGTTTGAAACACTCCTTACAACATTTTTGGCCATGTCATCTTCTGTGGTCTGCTGACAGGTTTTGTTTGATATCATTGCTATGAAACACCTTTCATATAAGGTTATTAAGGGATTGGACACGCTCGAGGCAGGAAACATGTTCCCGATGTTGGGGGAGCCCAGAACCAGGAGCCACAGTTTAAAAATAAGGGGTAGGCCATTTAGAAAAACTTTTTGTAAAATGCTCTCTCAGAAGACCGTGGAGGCCAATCCTCTGGATGCTTTCAAGAGATATAAAGCAGAGTCAAGGGATATGGGGATATGAGGTACTGATTGTGAATGGTCACATTGAATGGCAGTGCTGGCTCGAAGGGCCAAATGGCTCACCCCTGCACCTATTGTCTATTGTCTATTGTCTTTAACAACATTTAAGAAACATTTAGACAGGTACATGGATAGGACAGGTTTGGATGGATATGGGCCAAACGCAGGTAGGTGGGACTAGTGTAGATGGGGCACGTTGGTTGGTGTGGGCAAGTTGGGCCGAAGGGCCTGTTTCCATGCTGTATCACTCTGTGACTCCATGACCGTGGCATTTTTTAGTCATGATGCTGTCTGCATACAACTTGTAACGGTGTGTAGTTTGAGAAACCCTTGATGTAGGGGAGGCTATCGATCTGCTGCGTGTAAATCTGGCTCCGAGCCTGCCTTGAACAGATGTTTTTGCATTCCAAGAAACAAAGACATGGCTTGGCCAAGCTGGCCATCCTCGAGCCACGGAGCCAGGCGGAGGAGGGCTTTGCCCGAGCCGGATGCTCGCCCTTTTACCGGGGCTACATCCACGCCCGGGTGGTGTTAGAAAGGGGCATAGTTGTATAGTGGTTATTTAGTATATTTATAAGGATTGCAACATATTTGTTTAAAAATGTAGATAATTTGGTGATCTTGTACGATGGTGGCGGGCGTGTCACCACGGTTTGGTTTTTATATCGTGATAGTAACTAAATAAATTATTTTTGATACTAAAAAATAATAATTTCTCCGATGGTGCAGCAGCATCTAAGGAGCGAAGGAGATAGGCGACGTTTTGGGTCGAGACCCTTCTTCAGACCCGAAACGTCGCCTATCTCCTTCGCTCCTTAGATGCTGCTGCACCCGCTGAGTTTCTCCAGCTTTTTGTGTAACCCTCGATTCTCCAGCATCTGCAGTTCCTTCTTTAATAATTTCTCCGATGTTTTATTGAAGCTATTTATCACTAATTATTGTCTTTCTTTGACTACGAGAGCATTTTTGTGGAATAAGTGTGTCATGTTAAAACTGAGACAGGAGTCATGAATGTTCTTACTTCATGTGTCTAAAAACAGAGCAATGAGTTTCTTATTATTTGCAGCAGCTAAACAGGTTCCTCAACATACCAGAATAGTGAATATCCGAAATGTATCCCAAATTGATAAATGAAAGGTTCTAGGTATTTGGTAGCAGTTTGTTATTGTTACGTGTACTGCGATACAGTGAAAAACGTTGTTTGCGAGCTCTCCAGTTAAATTATACTATAGATGAATATAATCAGGCCGTGCACATAGTAGAACATTTCACTCAAATATACTTGGACCATTTCCGACATTTCCCTACCATTCCTTGACCTCACCATCTCTATTGCAGGTGATACACTCCTGACTGACATCCACTACAAACCAACTGACTCCCACAGCTACCTGGACTACTCTTCCTCCCACCCTGCTTCCTGTAAGGACTCCATCCCCTATTCCCAATTCCTCCGTCTATGCCGCATCTGCTCCCAGGATGAGGTGTTCCACACCAGGTCATCCCAAATGTCCTCGTTCTTCAGAGAACGGGGATTCCCCTCCCCCACTATAAATGAGGCTCGCACCAGGGTCTCCTCCATACCCCGTAACACTGCCCTCTCTCCCCATTCCCCCACTCACAACAAGGGCCGAGTCCCCCTGGTCCTCACCTTTCACCCCACCAGCCAGCGCATACAACAGATAGTCCTCTGCCAGTTTAGTCACCTCCAACGTGACGTCTCCACTCGCCACATCTTCCCATCTCCCCCCCCCGTCTGCCTTCCGCAAAGACCGCTCCCTCCGCAACTCCCTTGTCAATTCTTCCCTTCCCTCCCGCTCCACTCCTTCCCCGGGCACTTTTCCTTGCAACCGCAAGAGATGCTACACTTGTCCCTTCACCTCCCCCATCCACTCCTTTCAGGGACCCAAGCAGTCATTCCAAGTCCGACAGAGGTTCACCTGCACCTCCTCCAACCTCATCTACTGCATCCGTTGCTCCAGATGCCAGCTGATCTACATCGGTGAGACCAAGCGGAGGCTGGGCGATCGTTTCGCCGAACACCTCCGCTCGGTCCGCAATTACCAAACCGACCTCCCGGTGGCTCAGCACTTCAACTCCCCCTCCCATTCCGTATCCGACCTCTCGGTCCTGGGCCTCCTCCACGGCCAGAGTGAGCAACACCGCAAGTTGGAGGAACAGCACCTCATATTGTGCTTGGGGAGTCTGCATCCTCTGGGCTTAAACATTGAATTTTCTCAATTCTGTTAACCCAGACTGCCCCCACCCCTCCCCACCTCTCCCTCAGCCCTCGGGCCCTGACATTCCTTCTCCATCTCCCCCCCCCCCCTCCCCAGTCGCACTAGCTTCTCATTTTCACACAACAAACAGCTTACAATGGCCTGTTTCCTTTATCATCGATACTTTTTTGCATATCTTTCATTCATTGTTCTTTATCTCTCCACATCACTGTTTATATCTCTCGTTTCCCTGATCTCTGACCAGTCTGAAGAAGGGTCTCGACCCGAAGCGTTGCCTATATCCTTCGCCCCTTAGATGCTGCTGCACCCGCTGAGTTTCTCCAGCTTTTTGTGTAACCCACATAGTAGAACTAGTAGCAGAAAGCTCATGGGCGGCAGAGCTGCGGCCTTATAATGCCAGAGACCTGATCCGATCCTGACTACGGGTGCTGTCTGTATGGAGTTTGCATGTTCTCTCCCTCGTGACAGCGTGTGTTTCATCCAGGTGCTCCGGTTCCCTCCTGCACTCCAAAGGTTTGTAGGTTAATTGGCTTTGGTAAAAATTCTTAAATTGTCCCCAGTGTGTAAGATATTGTTAGTGTGCGGGAATCACTGGTCGGTGTGCCGGAGGGACGAAGGGCCTTCTTCCCCGCTGTCTAAAGTAAAGAGCAAACATCCCATGTGCAGAATGTAGTGTTACATGGTTATAGCATTATAGTTGCAGAGAAAGTGCAGATTGAAAAAAAAGTGCATGGGCTGCAATGAGGTTGGTTGGGTGGTGGATACTGCACCCTTAACTGACGAGAGAAGACTATTCAGGACCATCGTAGCACACTAAGGCCTACTATCAAAAGTAGATGCATAGATTCATAAAGAGAATGTGGTTCTTACATGAGCAGTACTTTATGTGACTGACAATGTAAACACAATCTCACCATACAATTTAGGCAAATTACACAATTAGCACCCACTTTTTAAAATGAGGCAAGTTTTAAAAGATTTATTTTAGTTTTATGTTGAAGCAAGCTGCTAAACCTTCTGGAATAAATGTTACACAATAGCATCCCAAGCAAATGATCGACCTGTGTGGAAACAAAGGACTGCAGATGCTGGTCAATGCACTGATCACCCAGTCTGCAGAAGCTTCCCAACCCTAAACACCACCTGTCCACGTTCTCCACAGATGCTGCCTGGCCCGCTGAGTTACTCCAGCACTCTGTGAAACGTCACCTATCCATGTTCTCCACAGATGCTGCCTGACCCACTGAGTTACTCCAGCACTCTGAGAAACGTCACCTATCCGTGTTCTCCACAGATGCTGCCTGACCCGCTGAGTTACTCCAGCTCTCTGTGTCCTCTTGTGGAGTGAGTCATGTGCTTTCCTGAGTTTCGTGATGATTTCAGCTCACTGTAACGCAGAATGGGCCCGAAACCGTGATCATAGCATAACTGAAATATTTTGGATTTTGTTTAAGATTGCCAAGGAATTTGGTCGCAAATAATTTCTGACTGAGATCCACATGATACTTAAAGCCTTGTCAACGTCAATGCATTGAATATTTTGGAGGCACACGCCCTTGACCCGAGGAATTCAACAATGCCGTGCAGATGGATGCCATTTCTGAGTTATCATCAATTATGGGAACGAATAAGGAGGCATCGACTGTAGACTTTAGAGATGCAGCGTGCAAACGGAGTTTGAATGCTTTTCCTGTGACCGCGTGGGTTTGCCTTAAGCCCCTGTCCCACTTAGGGGACCTAAACAGCAACCTCTGGTGACCTTGCCCGCCACCCAAAGAAAAATCAAGGTTGAGGTGACCTGCAACCTCCTACAACCTCCCACACATGTGTTGAAAACCTTCCTCGACTATGAAGAAAACCGGCTTCAACTAGACCTGCGACTACAAAATTATCGATTTTTTAAACGGCAACCTATTTTTAGTCGAGGTCGGTTTTATTCATGATGAAAAAATTGCAGCAACTTAGATGAAGCCTCGACCACGCGGAAACCACTTTCGACCATTAGGGAGAGTGACCAAAACCTCCGGTGACCTCATGGAAACCTTGGGTGTCAGGCACGGTCACCAGAGGTTGCTGTTTAGGTCTCCTAAGTGGGACAGGGGCTTTAGGCAAACCCACGCGGTCACAGGAAAAGCATTCGAACTCCGTACAGACAGCACCCGTAGTCAGGATCGAACTAACTTTCCTTTAGTCCAGTAATCAGAATCGAACCCTGGTCTCTGGCGCTGTAAGGCAGCAACTCTACCACTGCGCCACTGTGCCGCAGACCACTTGGCATGAACCCAAGAAGCTTTTGATATGTTCCTGCATGGTAGGCTGCACTGGAATGCTGGGTCACACGAGGTCCAGAGGTGGCTAGCCAATTGGATTGAGAATTGGCTTATTCCTAGGAGCTCTGGATGATATGGGGTGATCTTACAGATATGTATACAATCATGAGGGAATAGAATTTCCCTGGGTAGAAGAATCAAGAACCAGAGGGCAGAGATTTAAAGTGAGAGGGGAAACATCTTCACTCAGAAGATGATGGGTGTATGGAACGAGCTGCCAGAGGAGATGGATGAGGCAGGTACTGTAACAACATTTAAAAGACCTTTGGACAGTTACAGGTAGACACAAATGCTGGCGAAACTCAACGGGTGAGGCAGCATCTAAGGAGCGAAGGAAATAGGTGACGTTTAGGGTCGAGACCCTTCTGTCTGAAGAAGGGTCTTGACCCGAAACGTCACCTATTTCCTTCTCTCCATAGATGCTGCCTCACCCGCTGAGTTTCTCCAGCATTTTTGTCTACCTTCGATTTTTCCAGCATCTGCAGTTCTTTCTTAAACATTTGGACAGTTACATGGACATCAAAGATTTGGAGGGCGATGGGCCAAATGCAGGCTGCTGAGACTAGTTTAGTTTAGTTTACAGATATGGCGCGGAAACAGGCCCTTTGACCCACAATGTCCGCGTCGACCAGCGATCCCCGCATATTAACACTATCCTACACACACTAGGGACAAGTTTTACTTTTACCAAGCCAATTAACCTCCAAACCTGTACGCCTTTGGAGTGTGGGAGGAAACCGAAGATCTCGGAGAAAACGGGGAGAACGTACAAACTCCGTACGGACTGCACCCGTAGTCAGGATCGAACCCGGGTCTCCAGCGCTGCATTCGCTGCAAGGCAGTAACTCGACCGCTGTGCCACTGTGACTGCCTAGTGTAGATGGGGCATGTTGATCGGCATTGGGCTAGCAGGGCAGAAGGGCCTGTTTCCACGATGTACGACTTTATGACTCAAATAAATTGAGTGTCACTCACATAGATGAGATAATGTTTTAGTCTTGAAGTGTGAAACAGCTGTTTCATGGTATATGGTTTGTAGCATTTTGTTCGACGCGATGAGTCTCAGTGTGTGCTTATCATTTGACATTTCTGCCGAATGTACCGATAGATCGTGTTTAACATACAAAGAATGTGGACACACTGGATGCTGCTTCTGTGAGTCACCATAAGAATAGGTCAAACATTTTGGGAGTTTGAAGAAATAACCAGTTGCCCTTGAACTATTATCCATCTCATTTGAAAAACCCTCGGACTATCTTCGATCGGACTTTCAGGTTAGTCCAGTTGAGTTTATTGTCACGTGCACCGAGGTACAGTGAAAAGCTTTTGTTGCGTGCTAACCAGTCAGCAGAAAGACAATGGTACGAACCTCATATTTCGCTTGGGTAGTTTACACCCCAGCGGTATGAACATTGACTTCTCCAATTTCAGGTAGTCCTTGCTTTCTCCCTCCTTCCCCTCCCCTTCCCAGCTCTCCCACAGCCTACTGTCTCCGCCTCTTCCTTTCTTCTTCCGTCCCACCCCCCGACATCTGTCTGAAGAAGGGTCTCGACTCGATACGTCGCCTGTTCTTTCGCACCATAGATGCTGCCTCACCCGCTGAGTTTCTCCAGCATTTTTGTCTACCTTCGATTTTTCCAGCTTCTGCAGTTCTTTCTTAAACATGATCATGATCGATCCATACTTGATAAGGGGATTACGTTTAGTGCAAGGTAAAGCCAGCAAAGTCCAATCCAGGATAGTCCGAGTGTCACCAGAGAGGTAGATAGTAGTTCAGCACTGCTCTCTGGTTGTGGTGGGATGATTCAGTTGCCTGATAACAGTTTTACCTTGCACTAAACAGTTTTCCCTTTATCATGTATCTGTACACTGTGAATGGCTCGATTGTAATCAGGTATTGTCTTTCCGCTGACTGGTTAGCACGCAACAAAAAGCTTTTCACTGTACCTCAATGCACATGACAATAAACTAAACAAAAAAACTATAAAGATTAATTCCTATTAATTCTGCTAATATTTTCTATGAAATTAATGTTTGCATAATTATTTAATGCATTATAGTCGCCCGGGGTGGGAGATTGCAACCTTCACGTGGTCCGCCCTGTTTCGCCGAATGCAATCAACCCGGCGTGCACAAACAAATAATATCAAATAGAACCAGTTGTCCTACAACTGTAGGCTGTGCACGTCGTACACAAGAAGAAGAACAAGTCACTTGTACCGAGGTACAATGAAATTCTTTTTTGCTGCGTGCTAGCCAGTCCAGTACAGATACAGGATAAGGGCAATAGTGTTTGGTGCAAGGTAAACGATTATAGATGGTCCAAGGGTCTCCAATTAGGTAGATGGGAGGTCAAGACCGCTTTCTAGTTGGTGAGAGGACGGTTCAGTTGCCTGATAACAGCCGGGAAGAAACTGTCCCTGAATCTGGAGGTAGACAAAAAATGCTGGGGAAACTCAGCGGGTGAGGCAGCATCTCCGGAGAGAAGGAATAGGTGACGTTTCGGGTCGAGACCCTTCTGAAACATAGAAACATAGAATTTAGGTGCAGGAGTAGGCCATTCGGCCCTTCGAGCCTGCACCGCCATTCAATATGATCATGGCTGATCATCCAACTCAGTATCCCGTACCTGCCTTCTCTCCATACCCTCTGATCCCCATAGCCACAAGGGCCACATCTAACTCCCTCTTAAATATAGCGAGTCTCGACCCGCAACATCACCTACTCCTTCAGAAGGGTCTCGACCCGAAACGTTGCCAATTCCTTCGCTCCGTAGATGCTGCCTCACCCGCTGGGTTTCTCCAGCACTTTTGTCTACCTTTGATTTTTCCAGCATCTGCAGTTCTTTCTTAAACACGGAATGTGGAGGTGCGGGTTTTCACACTTCTGTACCTCTTGCCCGATGGGAGATGGGGAGGAGAGGGAGTGCTCCACTGTGCTGCCTCTTTCTGCAACTCAATGGCAAATAACGGTATTACAGTAAAATAAACGGACATGTTTTTCTTCCTCAGATGGTATTTTGGAAAGATTGGCAGAGCAGAAGCGGAAAGATGTCTGACGTCGGCCGAAAATCAAAATGGAGCCTTCCTGGTGCGCATGAGCGAGACTGAAAACGGCGGTTATTCAATATCAGGTGCGCAAAAACTTGGTTACATTAAAATAATAAAACATTAATAATCACTTGTTGATTGTGACGTTTAAGAAGGAATTGCAGATGCCGGAAAAATCGAAGGTTAACAGAAAGGCTGGAGAAACTCAGCGGGTGAGGCAACATCTATGGAGCGAAGGAATAGGTGACCCTTTTTCAGACTGAAGGGTCTCGACCCGAAACGTCACCTATTCCTTCCCTCCATAGATGCCTTCTCTCCATCAATGGTATATCGACGCACTGGTCTGTTCTGTATTCATTCATGCCTACTATATTCTGTTGTGCAAGAATTTAATTGTCCTATCTGGGACACATGACAATAAACTCTCTTGAATCTTGAACTCTCCATAGATGCTGCCTCACCCGCTGAGTTTCTCCAGCATTTTAGTCTATCTGTTGATGTAATGTGATACTTTGTGGTGTGTCTCGAAGGGCCGAATGGCCTACTCCTGCACCTATTTTCTATGTTTCTATGTCTGATAGCCTGATGTGTCTGATAATTTAGTAGACTGATAGACTGTTCCCGTCCTGTACTTTCCAATGTTTAGGAAGGAACTGCAGATGCTGGTTTAAACCGAAGATCGACACAAAATGCTGGAGCAACTCAGCGGGACAGGAGCAGCATCTCTGGCGAGAAGGCATGGGTGACGTTTCGGGTCGAGACCCTTCCCCAGAAGAAAGGTTCAGAAAAGGGTCTCGACCCGAAACGTCACCCATTCCTTCTCTCCAGAGATGCTGCCTGCCCCACTGAGTTACTCCAGCTGTTTGTGTCTACCTCTGCACCTATTGTCTATTGCCTATTCTGTGGCAAATAATTCAACAGATTCACCGCCCGTGGCTTCCCCCCCCCCCCCCCCCCCCCCCTCAATGCCGGGGGTCCCCCTTTGACATTCTAAAGTCTGAGGCTTTAAATTGTTTTTCTTCCACTGCAGCTTTGAACGACAAAGTGCATCACTATCGGATATTGCCTTCGTCACAAGGATCATTTTATCTTCAAGAGAACAGAATGTTTTCCACCATTAACGACCTCGTGGAATTCCACAAAAGAAATTGGAAGATCTTCGGCTTCCCGCTGACGAAACCGTGCGCAAAGGTATTTTCTCGGATGTCACTTGTCGGAATGTTAAAATTGTACAAGGCATTGGTGAGACCAATTCTGGAGTATGGTGTACAATTTTGGTCGCCTAATTATAGGAAGGATGTCAACAAAATAGAGAGAGTACAGAGGAGATTTACTAGAATGTTGCCTGGGTTCCAGCAACTAAGTTACAGAGAAAGGTTGAACAAGTTAGGTCTTTATTCTTTGGAGCGCAGAAGGTTAAGGGGGGACTTGATTGAGGTCTTTAAAATGTTGAAAGGGATAGACAGAGTTGACGTGGATAAGCTTTTCCCATTGAGGGTAGGGAAGATTCAAACAAGAGGGCATGACATGAGAATTAAGGGACAGAAGTTTAGGGGAAACATGAGGGGGAACTTCTTTGCTCAGAGAGTGGTGGCTGTGTGGAATGAGCTTCCAGCAGAAGTGGTGGAGGCAGGATCGATTTTAACATTTAAAAGTAAAGTGGATAGGTATATGGACGGGAAGGGAATGGAGGGGTATGGTCTGAGTGCAAGTAGATGGGACTAGGGGAAAATAAATGGTCGGCACGGACAGGAAGGGCCGAGAAGGCCTGTTTCCGTGCTGTAATTGTTATATGGGTATATGGAAAGAACTGCAGTCTGAAGAAGGGTCTCGACCCAAAACGTCGCCCATTCCTTCTCTCCAGAGATGCTGCTGCCTGTCGCGCTGAGTTACTCCAGCATTTTGTGTCTACCTTCTCGGATATCATGCTGTATAGAATACTATGTGACCACATGGGTTTTCCCCGGGTGCTCCGATTTCCTCCCACATCCCAAAGACGTGCGGGTTTGTAGGTTAATTGGCCTTCTGCAAATTGGCTGTCGGGACTTAATTTGAAAGATAGACTAACATAGAACTGGATTGAGTGGGATGGATGTGGAGAGGATGTTTCCACCAGTGGGAGAGTCTAGGATGAGTGGTCAGAGTCTCAGAATTAAAGGATGTTCCTTCAGGAAGGAGATGAGAAGGAATTACTTTAATCAGAGGGTGGTGAATCTGTGGAGTTATTTTCCAAGTCAAGGGATATTTTTCAAGCAGAGATAGATTGATTCTTGATTAGTCCTGGCGTCAGGGGTTATGGGGAGAATGGAGGGAGAGATAGATTAGTCATGATTGAAATGGCGGAGTAGACTTGATGGGCTAAATGGCCTAATTCTCAAAAGACAATAGACAACAGGTGCAGGAGTAGGCCGTTCGACCTTTGGAGCCAGCACCGCCATTCAATGTGATCATGGCTGATCATCCCCAATCAGTACCCCGTTCCTGCCTTCTCCCCATATCCCCTGACTCCGCAATCTTTAAGAGCCCTATCTAGCTCTCTCGTGAAAGTATCCAGAGAGCCGGCCTCCACCGCCCTCTGAGGCAGAGAATTCCACAGACTCACAGCTCTCTGTGAGAAAAAGTGTTTCCTCGTCTCCGTTCTAAATGGCTTACCCCTTATTCTTAAACTGTAGTCCCTGGTTCTGGACTCTCCCAACATCGGGAACATGTTTCCTGCCTCTAGCGCGTCCAAACCCTTAATAATCTTATATGTTTCAATAAGATCCCCTCTCATCCTTCTAAACTCCAGAGGGCTACAAGCCCAGCCGCTCCTATTACTCGTGACCTGATGAACTGGTGATCGATGGGAAGCATGAACTGGGTGGGCCGAAGGGCCTGTTTGCACGCTGTACCCCTAACATCGAAGAGTTGTGTTGGATAAATCATCAGGTTTCATGATGGAATCTTGCATGTTTACTAAGTAGAAATTAAATGGTCTATTGAAAAGCAAAGTAAGTGTACCGATCTATTGGCTCTTTTGCAGCAAGATGCTTATCAAGTTGACGAATGGGAAAGGCCCAGAGAAGAATTCTCTTTGCTGCGAAAACTAGGAGAAGGACACTTTGGAGAGGTCTGGGAAGGGGCTTGGGGAGAAGACCAGCGCGTGGCAATCAAAATGCTTAAAAAAGGTTTGTGGCAAGTTGTCTTTGTGTGATGTACAAAGAGATGACACAAGTTGAACAAGCACAGCTGAAAGACTCCATCACCCTGGGAAAGCAGCCAATATACTGTAATCACGGACCGTTCCTTCCGTCTGCCTCTTGAGTCTGAAGGAAGGTCTCGCCCCGAAACGCCACCTATTCCAACGCTCCATAGATGCTGAGTTTCTCCAGCATTTTTGTCCACCTTTGATTTTTCCAGCATCTGCAGTTCCTTCTTGAACATTAGACCTTTCCTTCTTCTCCCCGCTCCCGACCGGCAGATGGTACAGAAGCTTGAAAGCGCGCACCACCAGACTCAGGAACGGCTTCCTCCCTTCTGTTATCAGGCTTCTGAACGGTCCTTCCATAAGCTAGGGTACTGTCCCATTCACCTCTAGCCCATTGCGGACATTGGACTTTGTCTCTGGAACTGATGCGCTACAATGCTGAGGACTATATTCTGCACTCTGTATCTCTTCTCTTCGCGCTATCTTGTCTTGATTATATTCATGTCTAGATTTGCAAGCAAACAAAAGGGAGACACGGTGGTGCAGCGGTAGAGTTGCTGCCTTGCAACGCCAGAGACCCGGGTTTGATCCTGACTACGGGTGTACGGAGATTGTATGTTCTCCCCGTGTCTCCGGGTGCTTGTGTCCTCCCACGCTCCAAATACGTGTGGTTTGTAAGTTAATTGGCTTTGGTAAAATTGTATATTGTCCCTAGTGTGTGTAGGATGGTGATAGTGTGATCGGTGTTCGGCACAAACTCAGTGGGCCGAAGGGCCCATTTCCGCGCTGTATCTCTAAAGTCCAAAGTTCAAGTTCAAGTTCACATTTATTGTCACATGCACTAATTGGTACGGTGAAATTTGAGTTACCTTACAGCCGGGCTAATAAAAAGAACACATATTAGGTGGACAAAAATACTGGAGAAATTCAGCGGGTGAGGCAGCATCTATGGAGCGAAGGAATAGGTGACGTTTCGGGTCGAGATCCTTCTTCAGACTGAGTCACCTATTTCCTTTGCTCCATGGATGTTGCCTCACCCGCTGAGTTTCTTCAGCATTTTTGTCAACCTTCCAAAGACTTGCGGGTTGTAGGTTTATGGCCCTCTGTTAATGACCCTCGGTGTGTCGGGAGTGGATGAGAAACTGGGATAACATCGAACTGGTGTGAACGGATGATCGATGGGCAACAGGGACTCGGTGGGCCGAAGGGCCTGTTTCCACGCTGTGTCTCTCAATCAATCGATCAATAACATTATATTTGCATAAGAGACCCGAAACGTCACCTGTTCCTTCGCTCCATAGATGCTGCCTCACCCGCTGAGTTTCTCCAGCATTTATGTCCACCTTCGACTTTTCCAGCATCTGCAGTTCTTTCTTAAACACCACACAATAGAGCTTAACATAAACATCCACCACAGCAGGATCGACAGTCCCCACTGTGATGGAAGGCAATAAAGTTCAGTCTTAGTTCAGTCTTTGTTCACCCGTGGTCGGGGCAGTTGCTGCCGCTACGGACGGCCCAATGTACGGGCCCTCTCGTCGGGATGATGGAAGTTTTTCACTAGACTCGGTAACAATAAGAAACCTAAAGCTTTTAACGTACAAGCATTCCCATGCCAGCAGTTCTGTGGGCACTAAATGTACTAGCTGCCCAACTCTCTATTTATGTCCAGTAGCTTTAATCCCAACACGCCCCCATAACTCTAACGTTGGAACTAGCTGAATGCAGACAAGCAGAGTCTTGGCCAACACAGCTCCATAGATGAACCTTATGCACATAAATCCCATCACAGAGCTTGGTACAGGATTGTAATCAGGATATCCCTCTCATAAACTGCTGGAAGAAACGTTTTTATTGTTAATATTTGCAAACGTTGAGAATTATTCCAAAAATATTAAAATATGAAAATCAGTGAAATGCAAGTGTTAAATGGAAGTGCAATTACATACTTCTCTGCAAAACCCCCTGCAGTTGGGTTGCCAACTGTCCCGTATTAGCCGGGACATCCCGTATATTGGGCTGAATTGGTTTGTCCCGTACGGGACCGCCCTCGTCCCGTACTTGACCGCTCCTACTCGGGTCGAGGGGACCGTCGGGTCGGAGTGCCGTGTCCGGCCCCGCCTCACCCGTCCCGACGTAGTGCAGCCCATGGAGTGCAGCAGCAGCGCCTCGCCCGTGGCCCCGTCGGTCGGTCGGCAGCCCGGCCAGCTGTCCGACCTTCGGACCTTCGCTTACCACCGACACCACCAGCCCTCCTTCTCATGGCCGATCATCGGTTCATGATTTGGATGCGGGCTGGTCGCGCGGCCCGGGCCAAAACCCCTCAGCTGGCCCGCCGGCTGGGCTTTGTGTGCAGTCCAGCACCCGGGCCAACTCATCATTCACCCAGCCACGGCCCAGTCGGTCGACGAATTGCCGTGGGGAATTTGTCCCGTATTTTGACCTTTTGTCCCTTATTTGGGAGTGAGAAAGTTGGCGACCCTACCCTGTGGAGCCAGTGTCAGAATGTGGTCCAAAAAACACACCGAGCTGGAGGAACTCAGCGGGTCAGGCGGCATCTGCGGAGGGAATGGACTGGTGGCGTTGCAGGTCAGGATCCTTCTTCAGTCCCAAATTGACTGAAAAAACGTCATCTATCCATTCCATCCACAGATGCTGCCTGACAGCTGTGTTCCTCCAGCACTTTGTGTTTCCAGCATCTGCAGTTCCTTATGTTTCCGTCTGACACTATTGTTTTAGTGTGTGGGCTGAGGGGGACTCTACCAATTGCAATTGCTGGAGCAATCCCTCGTCCACTGTGGAGGTGGTTGTGGCCGTTTGTTGCCGATTGCTATTAGCATTTCCTGTAATTTATTCTCCACCCAGACACGACCACTCCATCTACGCACCAACTTCCAGTGGCCAATTAACCTCCAACCCACATGTTTTTGGGGATGTTAGAATAAACCATTGCTTTCACAGGAAATCCACGTGAACTATTGGGATTGGGTGGAGTAGTGAATAGATCCCACAGGCCAAAGGAACTCTCGACATTGTAGTTTAATTTCAGAGATACAGCTCGCAAACAGCCCACTGAGTCCCTGTCGACCAGCGATCGCCCGTTCACGCTAGTCCTATGTTATCCCATTTGCTCATCCACTCCCGACACACTAGGGGTGATTCAACAAACCTGCCTCCTTGAGCCCACATATTTTAAAGAATAGATTTACATTTATTGATTTTTTAAAAAATTATATATTATATGTGTATTTTTGTATTTACAGACCTGTTATGCTTCTGTAAAGAAAGGACCTGTCCCACTTACGCGACTTTTACGGTGACTGCCGGCGCCCGTCATAGGTCGTGACAGGTCGCCGAAAATGTTCAACATGTTGAAAACCCAGCGGCGACCAGAAAAAGGTACGACTCTTTGGGCGACTACTCACGACCATACATGTCGCCAGGGTGTTGCCTGTATGGTCGTGAGTCGTCTCCTGAGTCGCCCAATGAGTCGTAGCATCTTTCTGGTCGCCGCTGGATTTTCAACATGTTGAAAATTTTCACCGACCTGCAACGACGTATGACGGAAAAGTTGCGTAAGTGGGACAGGCCCGTGAGGAGTTCATTGTTCCACAATCGATACATACGACGATTAAACACACTTGTATTGACTCTCGAGTGTCGGGTAAAATACTGAATGTTATGTCCTATTTACACAGATGATATGAATGTCGATGTGTTTCTTCAGGAGGTGAAAGTTATGAAGAGCATCAACCATCCAAAGCTGGTCCAGCTGTACGCCGTTTGTTCAATTGCAGAACCCGTTTACATTGTCACAGAACTCATGACCAAAGGAAACCTGAAGGACTTTCTCCGTGGTTAGTAGCTGGAATATTGAGGAGGGTCCAGTGACCCGGAGAGTGCGTACACTTGCATCGGAAACCCTTTGTGTGTGCTGGGGGAGGCACAGTGGCGATACTGATAGAGCCCCTGCCTCGCGGCGCAGGAGACCCGGCTTCAATCCCAACCTCGGGTGCTGTCTGTGTGGAGTTTGCCTGTTCTCCCTGTGACCGCGTGGGCTTACTCTGGGTGCTCCGGGTTCTTCCTACATTCCACAGACATGAGGGCTTGTAGATCAATTGACCCTCTGTATATCCTTCCCCTCGTGCGTAGGGAGCGGATGCGGATGCGGTATAACGTAGAACTAGTGTCAACGGGTGATCGATGGTCAGCATGGAACTGATGGGCCGAAGGGCCTGTTTCCATGCTGTATCTCTAAACTAAAAAAAAACTAATATCAAACATTTTTTTAAATGTTCTAAACTAAAGGGGACTAGCAGAAATGAATGGGTTTATCGTCCCCAGCTTTCAATAGACTATAGGGGGAACGAGACAGCGTGGAATCTCTGCGAAATGTGGCTCAGGCAATTGAAGGACCTGTTGCTGTGTTGCAAAACAGTGTGAAATCTTCTCATTTTACTTGCAGTGAAAAGAGGTGAAGCACTTGTAGGAAATACTCCTCTCTGAGTCGATCACGGAATTGACTTTTGTTCCTGAGTTTGTAACGATCGATATTGCAATATGCAGTTTCACCACAAACTTGCAGCTAAGGAAAAACATACACTTCCGGTTTTTGGTTCCTCTTTGCAAGTTTGAAGTTCGTCTCTTGTCAAGTTTTCTTGACAGTAAGACCACAGGTGTTAGCAGAAGGTTGTGGAATCTCCTGACAAATTGCTAAACAAGGATATATCAACTGGCTCACAAAAAAAACCTTTCCATTTAGAATCTCTTACATGCTAGGATTAAAATTAAAAATTCAGAATCGAACCTGGATCACTGACGACAACAGGAGTTTAGAAGGATGAGGGGATATCTTATAGAAACATATAAAATTATAAAAGGACAGGACAAGCTAGATGAAGGAAAAATGTTCCCAATGTTGGGCGAGTCCAGAACCAGGGGCCACAGTCTTAGAATAAAGGGGAGGTCACTTAAGACTGAGGTGAGAAAAAACGTTTTCACCCAGAGAGTTGTGAATTTATGGAATTCCCTACCACAGAGGGCAGTGGAGGCCAAGTCACTGGATGGATTTAAGAGAGAGTTAGATAGAGCTCTAGGGGCTAGTGGAGTCAAGGGATATGGGGAGGAGGCAGGCACGGGTTATTAATTGGGGACGATCAGCCATGATCACAATGAATGGCTGTGCTGGCTCGAAGGGCTGAATGGCCTCCTCCTCCACCTATTTTCTATGTTTCTATGTAACTCTACCGCTGCGCCACCGTGCCGCCCTGATCCATTTTTCTCTTTCCCAATTCCGGTTAAAAAGTACTGGACCTGAAACTCTTCCACAGATGTGTAGGAAGGAACTGCAGATGCTGGTTTAAGTCGAAGGTAGTAGACACAAAATGCTGGAGTAACTCAGCGAGACAGGCAGGGATCTCTCTCTCTCCAGAGATGCTGCCTGTCCCGCTGAGTTACTCCAGCATTTTGTGTCACCCTTCCGCAGATGCTGCCTGACCTTCTGAGTGTTTCCAGCACGGTCTGATTTTATTTCAGGTTTCCAGCGTCTGCAGCATTTGTGATTTGTCTTTAGGAGTATTCTCTTTGTGCTGCCCGTTACCAATGGCGTTTGGGGAATTTGCATTGACAAGTAGCAGTTGTTATAAAGTGAAATCTGCAACCTTTCGCCACATGTATAAAAAGATCAATCCGTTTCAAAAGCAATAATGTCCAGTTACAATGAAAATGACTCAGGTTACGTTATAAGTGATACTATTGCACAAACTCTAAAAAGTTCAAGGAAATATAATTGTATGAAGGTGGCGCGGTGGCCCAGCTGGTCGAGCTGCTGCCTCACAGCGCCTGAGACATCGGTTCGATCCTGACCTCGGATGCTGTCAGTACAGAGTTTGCACGTTCTCCCTGTGACAAACTGTTTTTCTCTGAGTGCTTCCGTTTCCACCCGCATCCCAAAGGCGAGCAGGTTTGTAGGTTAATTAGACAATAGACAATAGGAGCAGGAGTAGGCCATTCGGCCCTTCAGGCCAGCACCGCCGCCTCTGAGTGCTCCAGTTTCCTCCCACGCTCCAGAGACGTGCAGGTTTGCAGGTTAATTGTTTAAGAAGGAACTGCAGATGCTGGAAAATAGAAGGTAGACAAAAATGCTGGAGAAACTCAGCGAGTGAGGCAGCATCTATGGAGCAAAGGAAATAGGCAACGCTTCGGGTCGAAACCCTTCTTCAGAAATTGTCCCTAGTGTCTCAGATGATGCTAGTGTATGGGGAGATCACCGGTCGGCACGGACTCGGTGGGCCGAAGGGCCTCTTTGTGTGCTGTGGCCCTAAATTGTCCCTCGAGTGTAGCGAGTGTCTAAGAGAGAAGAGGAAAACGTCTTCAAAGTAGGTAGTGAAGAACTGCAGGCGCTGGTTTAACTCAAAGGTAGACGCAACAAGCTGGAGTAACTCAGCGGGACAGGCAGCATCTCCGGAGAGAAGGAATGGGTGACGTTTCGGTTCGAGACCCTTCTTCAAAGTGGGCATACCGTGAGGAAACTTTGCAAATTCGATTAAAATGTCATTTGAGATAAAGTTTTAAACCAGGAGATTCTTATGCTATTCACAAATTGGATTGCAGCAGTGAAGCTTTGTATACGAACAGACTGTGACCAGACATCATGAGATGTTGCCTTGGCACTGGAGTCATTGTAGGTCATGCCTCCATTATTAGGGCGGCAACCACCCAGGTTCGATCATGACTACAGGTGCTGTCTGTACGGAGTTTGTACGTTCTCCCTGTGACCGAGTGGGTTTTCTCCGGGTGCTCCGGTTTCCTCCCGCCCTCCAAAGACGTGCGGGTTTGCAAGTTAATGGTCTTTGGTACAATTGTAATCCCTGCCGTGTGTAGGATAGCGTCAGGGTATGAGGCGATCGCTGGTAAGTGCGGACTCGGCGGGCCGAAGGGCCTGTGTCTGATCTGACTCGATGAACTAAAGTTTTAATATATGTTGTTTCCAGGGGAGGAGGGTGAAAACTTATCGACCACTCACCATCTTTACATGGCTGGCCAAGTGGCTGAAGCAATGGCGTACTTAGAAAAACATAAGTTTGTCCATCGGGATTTGGCTGCAAGGAATGTCCTTGTTGGAGAGGAACTGGTCTGCAAAGTGGCCGACTTTGGATTAATGAGACTGATCCGGGTAAGACTTGCAACCTCCACACTACACTCTCTGATCGAGAGACCGGGAAACATTCAAAAGTAGTCATCTATTTCATAAGGTCATACGTGATAGGAGCAGAATTAGGCCATTCGGCCCATCGTCTACTCCGCCATTCAATCATGACTGATCTATCTCTCCCTCCTAACCCCATTCTCCTGCCTTCTCCCCATAACCCCTGACACCCGTACTAATCAATTACTAGTCTTAAGCTTATTAAACCTCGTACTCAATTCTCTCTTCATCTAATCTATTTTATCTGCTGAGAGGGCATAGACCTCCAGGTGGAAACAGACCCTTCAGTCCAATTTGTCCATGATGAGCAAGATGGTGCATCTAAGCTACTTCCACTTGTCTGTGTTTGACATGTATTCTATCCATGTATACTGCCCAAGTGTCCATTAAGTTGTGTTCGAGTACCTGTCTCAACTACCTCCTCAGGCAGCTCATTCCATGTCACCCATGGACTGTGTGAAACAAAAAGTTGCTCCAGAGTTTTCTATTAAGTCTTCCCCCCCTCTCGAGAGCCTTAAGTACACGTCCCCTGGTTCTGGATTCCACTAACCTGGGTAACAGACTGTGCATTCACCCAATACAACTGTTTGAGAGAGAACAGCAAATGCTGGAAAAATCGAAGGTCGACAGAAATGCTGGAGAAACTCAGCGGGTGAGGCAGCATCTATGGAGCGAAGGAATAGGCAACGTTCAACTCAGCCTGCAGAGAACACTACTGCATGTACTGAAGAAGGGTCTCGACCCGAAACGTCACCTATTCCTTCACTCCATAGATGTTGCCTCACCCACTGAGTTCCTCCAGCATTTGTGTCTACCTATACATTCCACTATACATGATTTTATACACCTCTATAAGATCACCCTTCAGCCTTATGCTCTCCAAGGAACAAAGTCCTGGCCTGCCCAGTCTTTCCCTGTAGCTCAGGCCTTCTCGTCCTTAGACAATTAACTACTTGAACTGATCTGACCAAAACTGAACGCTAAATGCGGCCTCACCAATGTTTTGGGCAACTGTAACAACTCTATATGCAGTTACGTGGCTGATGTGCCGAAAGCCTGCGTTACCATCCTATCTACCTGTACTGCCACCTTCAGGCAACTATACACCTCTGCTGCTAGTATGTACGATAAACATTTCCAAAATCTCCTGCGTTATCTTAAATTTCCGAGATCTCTGGAGCTTTTTCATTTTGCAGAAGAATAATGTTTATTATGTATAGCGATTGGACAGGTGCCCATATGGATGGGACAGGTTTAGAGGGAGATGGGCCAAATGCAGGCAGGTGGGACTGATCTAGATGAGGCATCTTGGAAGGCATGGGCAGAAGGGCCTGTTTCCATGGCTCTGTGACTCTGTGATTCCTTCCAAGTGTAGATGGGACATGTTGATCGGTGTGGGCAAATTAGGCCAAAGGGCCTGTTCCCACACTCTATGACTATATAACCAGACTACATATCCAGAACCAGGGGCCACAGTTTAAGAATAAGGAGTAAGCCATTTAGAACGGAGATGAGGAAACACTTTTTCTCACAGAGAGTGGTGAGTCTGTGGAATTCTCTGCCTCAGAGGGCGGTGGAGGCTGGTTCTCTGGATGCTTTCAAGAGAGAGCTTGATAAGGCTCTTAAAAATAGCGGAGTCAGGGGATATGGGGAGAAGGCAGGAACGGGGTACTGATTGGGGATGATCAGCCATGATCACATTGAATGGCGGTGCTGGCTCAAAGGGCCGAATGGCCTACTCCTGCACCTATTGTCTATTGTCAATGGGGAACTCATGAAATCGTAAGCAGCTTATTCTGTGAGAATATAAATGTTTCCATCTAACGTGTAGCTTTGGGCTCTGGGGGGTTAATATTTCATCTGAATGCAATACTTCCTTATGGCTGTGTGGAAATACAAGTTAAAGCCGGAGCTTAATTTTGGATACATGAGTTATGACAAGTTGAACAAGTTTACAATCTGTGGATACTTCCACCCGGCGTGCTGGCCCATTGGTGTAGGCTTTTGTTACCTGCACCTGGATTCTCATTGCTGGTGCTGCGAGATGAAGCTTCATTTCCACAACGTGTGCCTCAGGCACGTGCCGTCAGGGTAGGCAAGGCAGGCACTGCCTACCCTGACTAAAATTATGAAATGGCAATTATTAAATATAAATAGTGATGGCGTGGGAGAATTATGCCTATGTAAGAGATCGATCTCCTAGGTAGGCATAATTCTCCGTGCCTTTCATCCGCAGCGCTTGTGACACGGGAAGGTCTGTGCAGCCCACGTGCCGTCAGCGCTGCCTGAAGCCGTCAATTTCAATTGGGGCTGAAGGCAGCAGAAATCCTGCCTTTGTTGCACTGCGCATGCGCATCGGTCTACTGCGCATGCGCAGCGCAAGTTTCTTGGCGGGGTTTTCAACTATGGTTTGTCGTGTACCAATGATGTGGTAAGTACATTTTGTGATTTTTTTTTAAACACCGTATTTCCCGGGGTGGGGGGGTGGGGGGGGGAGAGCTCCTTTCACAGCGTTTGGGGAGTCTGGCCCGGGGTAAAGTTGCGGGGAGGGCAAAAATGTTATGAATGAGGGGTCGGGGGCATCCACTTGCGACGCTCCTTGCAAGGGGGCGTGGAATGACACTGCTCTGAGGCCGGGGGGGGAGTGAGAGAGAGAAGTAGCTCGGGTGGCTGAGCGGCTGCCGGGCCGGACAACGGAACGAGCCGCCACCTTAGCTCCGGTCCCCGCTCACCTCTGGCAGCTCTCCATCTAAAAACCTCTCTCCTGCCGCTCGTTGGCCTCACTCATGTCCTTAAATTCCGACAGCGCGATTGAGGTTACTCGGCTGTGGGAATTTAAGGATTTGCAGGAAGTCGCTGAGATGAGCGAAGTCGGCGAACGGCAGGTGACAGGTGTTCCAACGGAGAGCATTGCCAAAGGTGAGCGGGCCAGCAGAAGGCGCTGAAGTGGCGGCCAGTTCAGCTGTCGGGTCCCGGTGGCCGCTCCCCGAGCTGCTTCTATCCACAGCTACAGTGCGTGGCTTCGCGCCCGGAGAGCTGCAGCAGCGGTGAGTGAGTGAAGATTCCAGTACTTTGTGATAAGTACTTTCTTGCGATTTTCACCATTGCTCCTCACATGTCCAGCGTACAACCTCTATATATCGCTCAGACCCTCTAGTCCTGGCACCTTCCTCGTAAATGTTCTCTGTGTCCTTTCCAGCGCTGGCATTATCCCCAACACCCTCCTCCTCAACACTCGTGCCCTCCCCACAACTTTAACCCTGGCACAGACTCTCCACACGTTGTGAAAGGAACTGTCCCCCCAATTGGTCTAGGACTAGGAAGCCTTGGGCAAATTGAAATGTCACTGTATTTATTTATTTAACGCGAGAACAATCTGCGCGTGCGCGGGTACATTTTTTTAAAGCGGACTGAGTGCCTACCCTGAGTAATTACTCATGGCACGTGCCTGGTGTGCCTGTATCGACCACATTACAGGTCAGCCAGGCACAAGGGATGGAGGAACTGGAGGACATTGCTCAACATAACTTTACAACGGCAGCAGACCAGTGCAAGTGTGCGCACATCATTGGCATTTCAGGTGGCTTTCATGGGGTCGTCAGTGACAGGAGCAAAATTAGGCCATTTGGCCCATCAAGTCTACTCCGCCATTCAATCATGGCTGATCTATCTCTCCCTCCCAACCCCATTCTCTGCCTTCTCCCCATAACCTCTGACACCCGCACTAATCAAGAATCTATCTCTACCTTAAAAAATCCACTGACTTGGCCTCCACCGCCTTCTGTGGCAAAGAATTCCACAGATTCACCACCCTCTGACTAAATAAATTTCTCCTCATCTCCTTCTAAAAGAACGGCCTTTAATTCTGAGGCTGTGACCTCCAGTCCTGGACTCTCCCACTAGTGGAAACATCCTCTCCACATTCACTCTATCTAGGCCTGTCACTATTCTGTACGGTTCAATGAGGTCCCCCCCTCATTCTTCTAAACTCCAGCGAGTACAGGCCCAGTGCCGACAAACACTCATCATAGGTTAACCCACTCATTCCTGGGACCATTCAAGTAAATCTCCTCTGGACCCTCTCCAGAGCCAGCACACCCTTCCTCAGTTTCAATGCAACTCATGGAGACATACAGCATGAAAGCAGGCCCTTCGGCCCAACTTATCCATGCTGACCAAGCTGGCATTCTGGGCTAAGGTCGGCAGCACAGGAAGTTCCAGCAGAAGGTACAGTAGCTCCATCTGCACTAGTCCCACCTGCCTGTGTTTGGACCATATCTTTATAAACCTTAACCAATCCATGTACCAGTTCAAGAAAGAACTGCAGTTGCTGGAAAAATTGAAGGTAGACAAAAATGCTGGAGAAACTCAGCGGGTGAGGCAGCATCTATGGAGAGAAGGAATAGGCGACAGTCCAATATTTCAGACTGAAGAAGGGTTTCGATCTGAAACATTGCCGATTTCCTTCTCTCCATAGATGCTGCCTCACCCGCTGAGTTTCTGCAGCATTTATGTCTACCATGTACCAGTTCAAATGTCTTTTAAATGTTGAAACAAGGAATTGCAGATGCTAGTTTACAAAAAAAAGACACATAGTGCTGGAGTAACTCAGTGGGTCACGCAGAACTATCCCTGGAGAACATATAGATTGTTTACATGTTATTGTAGTTCCTGCTTTGTCTACCTCCTCTGGCAGCTTGTTCCATATACCCACCACCCTCTGTAAAAGGTTGCCCCAGGTTCCTACTAAATCTACCATTTTATTTACCAATTATTTATCAACTCTACAATTGTGAGAAACACACGTTTGGTTCAACCACAAAACTTAATTTTGTTTCTATCCGTTGAAGTACTCCAGCTTTTTGTGTCTATCTTTGGTAAACCCATTAGCCATCATTCACAATTGTTCTATATTTAGGCCAATAGGGCTGAGAGAAAGGGAATGAAATCCTGCCGCTATGAACGGGTGCCTTAATGAGTATCTATCATATATAGCTATTAAAACTCTGATCTTGGATGTGTGTTTGGGTATAATCACATCTTCTCGAAAAAACGATGTGCTAACGGTAAAATGTTTACATATTCCGGAAGAGATTTTCCCCCTGGAATTCGAAATCGCCTTATCTGAAAAATTCATCCTTCATTTCGCGAGCTATTAATGAAATTGGTCTAGAATATTACTAAAAGTTTCATCTTGTTTCTATCTATCTATCTATGCGCGCGTATGCGATGTGTGATCTATGCCAAAATGGTACATGTAGCGCAAACATTTTTGCACCAACTTGCTCACCTTTGTCCCATAGTCGTTCCTATAATGTTTAGTTCGCATTAATGTTATATTTCATAAGTTATTCTTTACAAGTACTTTTAACTTCCCCATAACCTCTGACACCCGCATTATTCAAGACGTCTGTTTGGTCGCGAGTAGTCGCCCAAAGAGTCGTATCTTTTTCTGGTCGCCGCAGGATTTTCAACATTCTGAAATTTTTCAGAGACCTGCTCGGAGACCTATGATAAGTGTGCCGGCAGAGAAAAATCGCAATGAGTGGGACAGGCCCTTGGCAGATCATTGCAAGTAAAAATGTAATTGTTCTATCTGGGACATATGACAAAAAAAATCACTCTTGACTCTTGACTCTTTGTACAGGATGATGTGTATAATGTCCGAGCTGGGACCAAACTTCCGGTGAAGTGGACAGCGCCCGAAGCTGCAAACTACCGCAGATTTACGGTAAAATCAGACGTGTGGTCATTTGGCGTTCTCCTGTACGAGATTGTGACTTACGGCAAAGATCCATATGAGAGTAAGTACTGAAGAAACTCTAAGGCATAAGGCAAGGCGCTCTGTTGATTAGTTCAGTCTAGACAGACATATCATTTTATCATTCAGTACATTGGAAATTATATATTTAAAATATCTACATTGATGCATGAAAGATATTATTGAAGTTTAAATCCAGCATAGACAACTGGCGGACAGTCACGGTGGCGCAGCGGTAGAGTTGCTGCCTTAGACGGTGGTTCGATCTCAACTACGGGTGCTGTCTGTACGGGGTTTGTACCTTCTCCCCGTGACCGGGTGGGTTTTATCCGAGATCTCCGGTTTCCTCCCGCATTAATTGGCTTGAGTTTGTATACTTGGTATAAGTATAAATTGTCCCTAGTGTGTGTAGGATAGTGTTAGTGTGTGGGTCGGCAGGGACGAGGTGGGCCGAAGGGCCTGTTTCCACGCTGTATCTCTAAACTAAACTAAACTGAGTCTGAAGAAGGGTCTCGGCTCAAAACGTCACCCATTCCTTATTTCCAGAGATGCTGCCTATCCCGCTGAGTTACTCCAGCTTTTTGAGTCTATCTTCAGTTTAAACCGGCGTCTGCAGTTCCTTCCTACACGTAGTTTATTTAGAGATAGAGCGCGGAAACAGGACAACCAAATACGCACTGACCAGCGATCGCCACACGTCCTACATACTAGGAACCATTTACAGGAGCCAATATACCTATAAACCCTTGGACTTGGGGCCTAAACTCATGGTTGTTTTAAGGTACAGTTTTAGTTTGGAAATACAGAGCGGAAACAGGCCCTTCGGCCCACCGAGTCCGCGCCGGCCAGCGATCACCCAGTACACAAGTTCTATCGTACACACTAGGGGCAATTTACAGAAGCCAATTTACCTACAAACCTGTTCATCTTGGGAGTGTGGGGGGAAACCGGAACAACCGGAGAAAACTCACGCAGGGTCACAGGGAGAACGTACAAACTCCGTACAGACAGCACCCGTAGTCAGGATCGAACCCGTGTCTCTGGCGAGGTGAGGCAGCAATTTTACCGCTGCGCCACCGTGCCGCCCTTGTAATTATAATTGTTGTATCGTATATATTTATAATATACCTTGATGTTGCAGGAATGACAAACCAGGAAGTTGTGGATAAAATAAACCAGGGATACAGAATGCCTTGTCCCGAGAACTGCACGACAGACATGTATGGAATTATGGTTCGGTGTTGGAATGAAACTGAAGATCACCGGCCGTCCTTCAGCGCACTGATGGATGAACTTAATTCCCTGTACACCCAATATTATTACCAAAGCCAAGAACAATCTCCAAACAGGAACTGAGTTTGAACACGTCGAGCATGACACTGATGGAAGAAGTGGAGGTTGCATTCCCTCTGTGGACAGAATGGACAAGCGAGACCCATCTAAAGACATAGAGACATCGAGTCATAGAGAGATGGTCATAGACACATACACACATAGTCTTAGAGATATAGAGACAAAGTCACAGAGTGGTGAGTCTGTGGAATTCTCCGCCTCAGAGGGCGGTGGAGGCCGGTTCTCTGGATACTTTCAAGAGAGAGCTGGATAGGGCTCTTAAAGATAGCGGAGTCAGGGGATATGGGGAGAAGGCAGGAACGTGGTCTTTGTGTCTATCTTCGGTTTAAACCTGCATCTGCAGTTCCTTCCTGCACATTACTCTGATGGAACTGGATGTGAATCAACTCCCTACATTTGTTTTCACGCCAATGGACTCTTCTACTTTTGACAAAATTATTCCTCCCAAGTTACCATTGGCTGGTTTAACACATTCTGTTCTTCTGCACTGTACGTTCCATCAATTTACAAGACAAGTCTACTTAAAATAGCAGAGTCGAGAGTGTTTAATTGTCAATAGACAATAGATGCAGGAGTAGGCCATTCAGCCCTTCAAGCCAGCACCGCCATTCAATGTGATCATGGCTGATCATCCCCAATCAGTACCCCATTCCTGCCTTCCCCCCATATCCCCTGACTCCGCTATCTTTAAGAAAGTATCCAGAGAACCGGCCTCCCCCGCCCTCTGAGGCAGAAAATTCCACAGACTCACGACTCTCTGTGTGAAAAAGTGTTTCCTCATCTCCGTTCGAAATGGCTTACCCCTTATTCTTAAATTGTGGCCCCTGGTTCTGGACTCACCCAACATCGGGAACATGTTTCTTGACCCTAGCGTGCCCAAACCCTTAATAATCGTATATGTTTCAATATATGTTTCACATGTATCGACAAGGATAACAATGGAATTCTTCCATGCAGCAACTTGTGTCACCAAACTAGTGCGGAAATACAGGAAACGTCACCTATGCCTTTTCTCCAGAGATGTTGTCTGACCCTCTGAGTTACTCCAGCACTCTGTGTCCATCTTCGGTTTAAACTCGCATCTGCAGTTCCTTCCTGCACATAATTCATTAAGTGTTGGTCCGCTGATATCAGCAAATGTATTGTGTTAGCTGTTCATTAATCTATCTATATATTACTAAAACTCTCATCTTGACCACTTCCTGTCAGCGTTGTAATTAAATCTGCGCAGAAACGATCCCCCGTAGCGCTATGATTTTTCGCCACCTTACTCACCATTCTCTTCTGCTGCAAGTCAAAAATGTTTTCTTCCAATCGGTGAAATAGTACAAAAGTTATGAAGGTTTTGAAGGTTCCCCCTCACCCACAGCCCCCACTTCCCCCGTCCCCCACACAAACGATCTGTGGCCCCTGGTTCAGACAGATTACTGCCAGATGTGAGTGGGGAACTTCAAAAGAAATTGGGAATGGGGAGCATTGGAACAAAAATGTGCCCTCGGTACATATTAACTGTAATATAATAATGTATGCATGTTGGTAGATGCAATCAAAACAAAGATCTTTTTATCATTGTGTTATGAATACCACAGAAAATATTATGTACTCTCAAGATCACATTTAATAGAATATTATTGCTTAAATATATTGTTATTGGACCTTGCATTTCGGAAAAGTCCCAGCTGAGAGGAAGACAAGAAAATACTGAAAATATTAGGGGGTGAAAATGACTTCAGGACAGTTTGTTAGGAAAATGAAGGAAATGGTAACAGAATACTTGTACAGCTGAGTGAGTATAATTTTATGGATGAGAAATTGTGTTCAACCAATTGATGACTTCTTTGACAAAGTAACTAGCATGTTAGATAACAAGGAAGCCAATGGATGTGGCAAATTGTGTTATACATAATTTGGTCTGTGAAGTGCCCCATAAAAGATTACTGCATTAGATAAGCACCTGTGGACTTGAACGTAATAGGTTAAGTCCAGGGGGTCAGATATGGGGCTTTATGTGTGGGCCAGATATATTGTCAGTGCAGAGGGGCTAGGAGCAAGGCCAACTGCATCCAGAGTCAAGGTCATGAATAGTACTAGGTGTGCACTCAAAGCTGGGACCACGGGGTGTGTTCAGCACTGGGAACCTAAGCAGGTAAGCAGCTATGATCAGGGTAGTAGAGGGGGCCAGGTGTAAGGCTGGATCAGGGTCAGGAATGAGAGAAGGTTGCAACTGGAGTCAGGGTCAGGAGTAGTACCAGGTGTGCAGTGAGACCCAGGTTGGTCAACATGGGCCAAGTGTTGGATTATAATCTGATTTCCATACATCAATATATTAAGATCATTCATGTGCTGCACCTGTTGATCAGAGCCTGGCTCTACTGTGGAATGTAATTTAGCCTAGCCATATTCATAGCGAATCCAATTTAAAGCATAAATATTGCATTCAAGTGTAAGTTAAAAGACTCGCTAAAGTATGCACCAGATTGCACAATTTCAAGCTGAAAAATGCGAAAGCTCCGTACAATGGGAGGGGGAATTCTCTGTGAGAAAAAGTTCCTCGTCTCCATTCTAAATAGCTTACCCCTTATTCTTAAATTGTGGCCCCTGGTTCTGGACTCCCCCAACATCGGGAACATGTTTCCTGCCTCCAGCGTGTCCAAACCATTAACAATCTTATATGTTTCAATAAGATCCCCTCTCATCCTCCTAAATTCCGGAGTGTACAAACGCAGCTGCTTCATTCTCTCAGTATATGACAGTCCCGCCATCCCCGGAATTAACCTTGTAAACCTACGCTGCACTCCCTCAATAGCAAGAATGTCCTTCCTCAAATTAGGGGACCAAAACTGCACACAATACTCCAGGTGTGGTCTCACTAGGGCTCTGTACAACTACAGAAGGATCTGGTACACTACATCCACTGGCTCTCCCTTGTTCATTTTCCTAGTTACATCTTCAAAACATTCCAGAAGATTAGTCAAGCATGATTTCCCCTTCGTAAATCCATGCTGACTCGGACCGATCCTGTTACTGCTATCCAAATGTGCAGCTATTTCATCTTTTATAATTGACTCCAGCATCTTCCCCACCACCGATGTCAGGCTAACTGGTCTATAATTCCCTGTCTTCTCTCTCCCGCCTTTCTTAGAAAGTGATCATCCACAATCAGTATCCCCATCCTGCCTTATCCCCATATCCCCTGACTCCGCTGTCTTTAAGAGCCCTATCTAGCTCCCTCTTGAAAGTATCCAGAGAACCGGCCTCCATCGCCCTCTGGGGCAGAGAATTCCACAGACTCACAACTCTCTGTGTGAACAAGTGTTTCCTCATCTCTGTTCTAAATGGCTTCCCCTTTATTCTTAATCTGTGGCCCATGGTTCAGCACTCCCCCAACATCAGGAACATGTTTCCTGCCTCTAGCGTGTCCAAACCCTTAATAATCTTATATGTTTCAACCCTCTCATCCTTCTAAATTCCAGAGTATAGGCAGTAAGACCTTGCACATTCACATTAAATGTTCTGTTTTAACAAAGATGTTAACACAATTAATAATTTAATCCAGTTTGTCTCAAATCATCTGAAACCCAAAAGCAATAATGAATGACCCTGAGCAAGAATCTGAAATTTCTTCATCATAGACACAAGATGCTGGAGTAACTCAGCGGGGCCCGGCAGCATCTCTGGAGAGAAGTGATTGGTCCTCTTTTTCTTGTGAATGAAACATAAACAAACCAAAGGAATAGTTAGGGGGTTACACAAAAAGCTGGAGAAACTCAGCGGGTGCAGCAGCATCTAAGGAGTGAAGGAGATAGGCGACGTTTCGGGTCGAGACCCTTCTTCAGACTGGTCAGGGATCAGGGAAACGAGAGATATAAACAGTGATATGGAGAGATAAAGCAAGAACAATGAGTGAAAGATATGCAAAAAAGTATTGGAGATAAGGAAAGCAGGCCATTGTAAGCTGTTTCTGGTGTGAAAATGAGAAGCTAGTGCGACTTGGGGGGGGGGGGGGGGGGAGATGGTGAAGGAATGTCAGGGCCCGAGGGCTGAGGGAGAGGTGGGGGGGTGGGGGGAAAGGAGCAGTCTGGGTTAACAGAATTGAGAAAATTCAATGTTTAAGCCCAGAGGATGCAGACTCCCCAAGCGGAATATGAGATGTTGTTCCTCAAACTTGCGGTGTTGTTCACTCTGGCCATGGAGGAGGCCCAGGACCGAGAGGTCGGATACGGAGTGGGAGGGGGAGTTGAAGTGCTGAGCCACCGGGAGGTCGGGTTGGTTATTGCGGACCGAGCGGAGGTGTTCGGCGAAACGATCGCCTAGCCTCCGCTTGGTCTCACCGATGTAGATTAGCTGGCATCTGGAGCAACGGATGCAGTAGACGAGGTTGGAGGAGGTGCAGGTGAACCTCTGTCGGACTTGGAATGACTGCTTGGGTCCCTGAAAGGAGTGGATGGGGGAGGTGAAGGAACAAGTGTAGCATCTCTTGCGGTTGCAAGGGAAAGTGCCCGGGGAAGGGGTGGAGCAGGAGGGAAGGGAAGAATTGACGAGGGAGTTGCGGAGGGAGCGGTCTTTGCGGAAGGCAGATAGGGGGGGAGATGGGAAGATGTGGCGAGTGGAGGGGTCACGTTGGAGGTGGCGAAACTGGCGGAGGACTATCTGTTGTATGCGCTGGCTGGTGGGGTGAAAGGTGAGGACCAGGGGGACTCGGCCCTTGTTGTGAGTGGGGGAATGGGGAGAGAGGGCAGTGTTGCGGGGTATGGAGGAGACCCTGGTGCGAGCCTCATCGATAGTGGGGGAGGGGAAACCCCGTTCTCTGAAGAACGAGGACATTTGCGATGACCTGGTGTGGAACACGTCATCCTGGGAGCAGATGCGGCGTAGTCGGAGGAATTGGGAATAGGGGATGGAGTCCTTACAGGAAGCAGGGTGGGAGGAAGAGTAGTCCAGGTAGCTGTGGGAGTCAGTTGGTTTGTAGTGGATGTCAGTCAGGAGTGTGTCACCTGCAATAGAGATGGTGAGGTCAAGGAATGGTAGGGAAATGTCGGAAATGGTCCAAGTATATTTGAGTGCCGGATGGAAGTTGGTGGTGAAATGGATAAAGTCAGGATAAATGGATAAAGGAATAGTTAGATCTGGCGCCGGGCGTTGAGCATCCAGGTTGTTGTCTCTGTTGGCGTCAATGTCTGCCAGGCCCTGACGGAGCTCCATTTGGTGGGCGGTAGAGCGGGCACCCAGAGATGACATGGTTGGCTGTCTGTTGTTCATGGCTGGGCTCTGGCGGAGGGAGCCCCCATCTATCTCCACACGCTGGCATCAAAACGCCCAACTCCAGTGCCAAGTCTGTTGAGCTTCCCCCACGCTCCTCTGGGGAGGCCAGACCCTGGACAGCTTTTATCTGGTGAAGAGATGTCGCTGTGTAATGGAGATAAGGCTGCCTTCCACTCCCGTGACCACTAGGTGGCTGTCCAGTGTGCTTTTGTCTCAGTTGGCTGGATGGATGGATTCTAGGAGTTGTTTTCCATGTGGGGCAAAGGGGTGACGGGACTTCAGTCGGGGTGGCCTCTGCTCTCTGCTGATAGCCTGATGGAGGAGGTGATCTGGGTCCATGGCACGACGAGATAGAGCCAGAGTTGCTGCTTGCCTTCGGGATGGGTGACGTTTTGGTTTGAGACCCTTCTTCAGTCTGCCTGTCGATAATTGTCTAAGGAGTTTGTAGGAACCACTGCCTCATAACACCAGAGACCCTGGTTCGATCCTGTCCTCAGGTGCTGTCCATTTAGTTTGTTGTCACGTGCACCGAGGTACAGTGAAAAGCTTTTATTGTGTGTTAACCAGTCAGTGGAAGGACAATACATGATTACAATCGAGCCATTCACAATGTACAGATACATGATCAAGGGAATAACGTTTAGTGCAAGATAAATTCCAGTAGGGATCCCCTAGAGGTCTCTAGGGAGGTAGATAGTAGCTCAGGACCGCCCTCTAGTTGGTGATAGAATGGTTCAGGAGATTTCATGTCCTCCTTGCAGTTTTCTCTCGGGTGCTCTGGTTTCCTCCAACAACCCAAAGACGTGCGGGTTTATAAGTTAATTGTCCCTCTGCAAATTGCCCCAAATGAGTGGATGAGACAGTGGGATAACATAGAACTAGTGAGAACAGCTGGCCGATGGCTGGTAGTGGACTAAGTGGGCCGAAGGGCCTGCTTCCATTCTGTGTCTTTCAATTCTTCCTCTTTTTTTCGTGTGTCCATCTTGTTACAAATGTTGACCTCGCTGTCATCGTTCGTCCTGAAAAGGACGCAAGCTTCCGGCGACAATCAGTGGGAGCCGTCACTTGTCGCAGTAGATGACGGTGGTGGCAGAATTAGCTCGGGATACTTCCAGTTTCCAGCCGCGCGACCTGGACGCTTCTGCTGTGGGGCCTCTTTCATTTCAATCACCCCATTTTTTAGATTTCACATAAAGCCACAAGTACCAATCTGGCACGTTAGACAATAGACAATAGACATTAGACAATAGGTGCAGAAGTCGGCCATTTGGCCCTTCGAGCCAGCACCGCCATTCAATGTGATCATGGCTGATCATCCCCAATCAGTACCCCGTTCCTGCCTTCTCCCCGTATCCACTGACTCCGCTATCTTTAAGAGCCCTATCTAACTCTCTCTTGAAAGCATCCAGAAAACCTGCCTCCACTGCCCTCCGAGGCAGAGAATTCCACAGACTCACCACTCTCTGTGAGAAAAAGTTTTTCCTTATCTCCGTTCTTAATGGCTTACTACTTATTCTTAAACTGTGGCCCCTGGTTCTGGACTCCCCCAACATCGGGAACATGTTTCCTGACTCTAGCGTGACCAAGCCCTTAACAATCTTATATGTTTCAATGAGATCCCCTCTAATCCTTCTAAACTCCAGAGTGTACAAAGTATCTCTGGTTGCTTTCAAGAGGTAGCTGGATAGGGCTCTTACAAATAGCGGCGTCAGGGGATATGGGGAGAAGGCAGGAACAGGGTACTGATTGGGGATGATCAGCCATGATCACATTGAATGGCGGTGCTGGCTCGAAGGGCTAAATGGCCTACTCCTGCACCTATTGTCTATTGCCCTCCAGTCCTGGCAACGTCTCTGAATGAAAAAAATACATAAAGTTCTCTGGCGAGGCAAGGAACTGCAGGTGCTGGAATCCTGAGCAAAACGCAAAGTGCTGGAGGAACTCAGCGGGTCAGGTAGCATCTGTGGAGACAATTCCTGCACATTTTGTCTGTTCCACTTGCGAAATCTCCTCAAGGTTCTCCTCCTCCCTCTGACATGAGGTCCTCCGGTTTATTCCCCCAACCCCCTCTCCCCACCTCTATTCTCTGTCAGCAGAAAGGTTGGGACCCGAAATGTCACCCATCCATTTTTCCCCAGAGATGCTGCCTGAGTTCCTCCAGAGTTCTGTGTCTATCTTCTGTTGCAAGCCTGCACCAGCAGTTGCTGTCTACTACACAGGCATGTCTTGGGTTGGGGTGGGGACTGGGTTTCCCACCTGGGTCCAATTGTCTTCAACTCAACACAGCCCGTTGCAAGGAGGGCAGGAAGGAAGGAAGGAAGGCAGGCAAGTTGGAGATGTTGCAAGGGCCAACAGTGTGATTCCAGGAAGTCGCAGTGAAGTTGCACCGACCGAGGGGAGTCTCTTCCAAAGCCCCAGGTCCATCCTCATCATGGCCAAACCCTTCTGGAGGCTGTGTCCCTGTCTCAATGCCTCTCCCAGGAGTAGCCGGGAAGGCGAGAAGGATTCGCAGCGCCCGTCCACAAGGCTGGGTGGCGGGGAGAGGCGGCGCTCTGCACTCTTCACCGCGCTCCACGACTTCGCGGCCAGGAGCAGCGACGAACTCTCCTTTCAAACCGGGGACCAATTTGAGATCCTGGACAGCGACGCGGACTCCGACAGATCTTGGTGGTTTGCGAGGAAACGGAGTTGCCACGACGGCGGCGGCAAGTGCAAAGGATATATCCCCTCTAATTACATCGCCCGGAATGAGAGTGTGGTCACTGAACCGTGAGTCCAATGTCCCTGGCGTCAGCCAGACATTATTAATGGTGTGGGGTCTTCACATGCCCTGTCTCATTTACAGTTCCTCTTGATGTCGTATAGACCCATGGTTGCCTGCCAGCCGTTTTAGTTAAGGAAGTTACACCAAGATAGACACAAACAGCTGGAGTAACTCAGCGGGACAGGCAGCATCTCTGGATAGAAGGGATAGGCGCGACGTTTCGGGGGTCTGAAGAAGGGTCTCATTCCTTCTCTCCAGAGATGCTGCCTGTCCCGCTGAGTTTTACTCCAGCACCTTGTGTATATCTGCGTTTTAGTTCAAGTTTGAGATTACAATGAATGTTACTTTCCAATCTCCCCGTTGGATTACATAGAAACATAGAAATTAGGTGCAGGAGTAGGCCATTCGGCCCTTCCAGCCTGCACCGCCATTCAATATGATCATGGCTGATCATCCAACTCAGTATCCCTACCTGCCTTCTCTCCATACCCTCTGATCCCCTTAGCCACAAGGGCCACATCTAGCTCCCTCTTAAATATAGCCAATGAACTGGCCTCAACTACCCTCTGTGGCAGAGAGTCCCACCACTCTCTGTGTGAAAAAAGTCCTTCTCATCTCGGTCCTAAAGGATTTCCCCCTTATCCTTAAGCTGTGACCCCTTGTCCTGGACCTCCCCAACATCGGGAACAATCTTCCTGCATCTAGCCTGTCCAACCCCTTAAGAAGTTTGGAAGTTTCTATAAGATCCCCTCTCAATCTCCTAAATTCTAGAGAGTATAAACCGAGTCTATCCAGTCTTTGTTCATAAGCCAGTCCTGACATCCCAGGAATCAGTCTGGTGAACCTTCTCTGCACTCCCTCTATGGCAATAATGTCCTTCCTCAGATTTGGAGACCAGAACTGTACGCAATACTCCAGGTGTGGTCTCACCAAGACCCTATACAACTGAAGTAGAACCTCCCTGCTCCTATACTCAAATCCTTTTGCTATGAAAGCTAACATACCATTTGCTTTCTTCCCTGCCTGCTGCACCTGCATGCCTACTTTCAATGACTGGTGTACCATGACACCCAGGTCGCGCTGCATCTCCCCTTTTCCTAATCGGCCTCCATTTAGATAATAGTCTGTTTTCCTATTTTTGCCACCAAAGTGGATAACCTCACATTTATCCACATTATACTGCATCTGCCAAACATTTGCCCACTCACCCAGCCTATCCAAGTCACCTTGCAGTCTCCTAGCATCCTCCTCACAGCTAACACTGCCCCCCAGCTTAGTGTCATCCGCAAACTTGGAGATATTGCCTTCAATTCCCTCATCCAGATCATTAATGTATATTGTAAATAGCTGGGGTCCCAGCACTGAGCCTTGCGGTACCCCACTAGTCACTGCCTGCCATTGTGAAAACGACCCGTTAACTCCTACTCTTTGCTTCCTGTTTGCCAGCCAGTTCTCTATCCACATCAATACTGAACCCCCAATGCCGTATGCTTTAAGCTTAAATACTAATCTCTTATGTGGGACCTTGTCGAAAGCCTTCTGGAAGTCCAGATACACCACATCCACTGGTTCTCCCCTATCCACGCTACTAGTTACATCCTCAAAAAATTCCACAAGATTCGCCAGACATGATTTACCTTTCGTAAATCCATGCTGACTTTGTCCAATGATTTCACCACTTTCCAAATGTGCTGCTATCCCATCTTTAATAACTGACTCTAGCAGTTTCCCCACTACCGATGTTAGACTAACTGGTCTGTAATTCCCCGTTTTCTCTCTCCCCCCCTTCTTAAAAAGAGGGGTTACGTTTGCTACCCGCCAATCCTCAGGAACTACTCCAGAATCTAAAGAGTTTTGAAAGATTATCACTAATGCATCCACTATTTCCAGAGCTACTTCCTTAAGTACTCTGGGATGCAGCCTATCTGGCCCTGGGGATTTATCGGCCTTTAATCCATTCAATTTACCCAACACCACTTCCCGACTAACCTGGATTTCACTCAAGTCCTCCTTTGACCCGCGGTCCCCTGCTATTTCCGGCAGATTATTTATGTCTTCCTTAGTGAAGACGGAACCAAAGTAGTTATTCAATTGGTCCGCCATATCCTTGTTCCCCATGATCAACTCACCTGTTTCTGACTGCAAGGGACCTACATTTGTTTTAACTAATCTCTTTCTCTTCACATATCTATAAAAACTTTTGCAGTCAGTTTTTATGTTCCCTGCCAGTTTTCTTTCATAATCTATTTTTCCTTTCCTAATCAAGCCCTTTTTCCTCCTCTGCTGGTCTCTGAATTTCTCCCAGTCCTCTGGTATGCTGATTTTTCTTGTTACTTTGTACGCATCATCCTTTGCTTTGATACTATCCCTGATTTCCCTTGTTATCCACGGATGCACTACCTTCCCTGATCTATTCTTTTGCCAAACTGGGATGAACAATTTTTGTAGTTCATCCATGCAGTCTTTAAATGTCTTCCATTGCGTATCCACCGTCAACCCTTTTAGAATTGATTGCCAGTCAATCTTGGCCAATTCACGTCTCATACCCTCAAAGTTACCTTTCCTTAAGTTCAGAACCATTGTTTCTGAATTAACAATGTCACTCTCCATCCTAATGAAGAACTCGACCATATTATGGTCACTCTTGCCCAAGGGGGCATGCACAATAAGACTGCTAACTAACCCTTCCTCATTCTCAATACCCAGTCTAAAATAGCCTGCTCTCTCGTTGGTTCCTCTACATGTTGATTTAGATAACTATCCCGCATACTTTCCAAAAAGTCCTCTTCCTCAGCGCCCCTGCCAATTTGATTCACCCAATCTATACAACCTTGTCATGGTCGGGGAGCTTGTGTGTCTCAGTGACCCCTAGAGCTACGCCAGCGGGAGATTCGTCTCCTGTTAGGGTCTCCCATGCTGGACAGGTCGAAGGGTAGAGGCGAGACGAAGAGCGATCCACTGGTCCTCCAGGTTGGGGGTTGAGCACAGGGCTAACAACCCTGTCTCGTAAAACAAATTTGTTACGGAAACAGTAAGTGAAGGAATCAACCGGACTGGAGGACCTTCGCTGCTGCCCTACCTGCCAGGAGGCAAAATAGGCAGTACGTTAGTAAGTAATAGCCCTGTCCCACGGTACGAGTTCATTCCAAGAGCTCTCCCGAGTTTTAAAAAAATCAAATTTGTTGTAAGCACAGAGAATGAACGTAGCGGGTACGTCGGAGCTCGGGGACGTCCCTTAGCGGCTCGTAACGCTAACGGCAGGTACTGGGGAAGACACGCTAACGATAGGTAAGCACGGGAAGACTCGTGAAGATTTTTCAACGCGTTGAAAAAATGTCCACGAGAGCCCCGAATACCGACGAGCGGCCATTACCATAAATCTCCGAGTTCGAATCAGGGCAAACTCGGGAGAACTCTTTGAATGAACTCGTACCGTGGGACAGGGCTTTTACTTTCCAGAGGATAACACACCTTGTTATCTATGAACTGGCGGACCTGACAGATGCACTGGGTGGTTGATGTTGGCAAAGAAAAAAGAACTCAGCGGGTCAGACAGCATCTGCGGAGGGACCGGGCAGACGAGGTTTCGGGTCAGAACCTTTCTTCAGACTCTAGATGGGTCTCGCTTGTCGATTCCCTCCACAGACGCTGCCTGGCCCGCTGAGTTCTTCCAGCATTTTGTATTTTGCTCCGGTTTCCGGCATCAGTAGGATTACTTCTAAATCAGGATGGATATAGATTTTTTTTTTAAACACACAAAGTGCAGGAGTAACTCAGCGGGTCAGGCAGCATCTGTGGAGAACATGGATAGGCATTTATTCCTTATTCTGCAGTGATGCTGCCTGACCCGTTGAGTTACACCGACATTTTGTGTCTATTTTAGGTTCAGTTTTAGATTCATTCTTGTCACGTGTACAATGAAAAACGATGTGTGGCATGTTATACAAACTGATCAAATTATACTACACACAAATACAATACAGCCACATTCAATTACAATGGGTAGAGCGAAGGGGAAGATTTCGATTACAATGAGTAGAGCGAAGGGGAACAGCATCTGCAGTTCAATAGACAATAGGTGCAGGAGTAGGCCATTCGGCCCTTCAAGCCAGCACCACCATTCAATGTGGTCATGGCTGATCATGCCCAATCAGTACCCCGTTCCTGCCTTCTCCCTATATCCCCAGACTCCGCTATCTTTAAGAGCCCTATCTAGCTCTCTCTTGAAAGTATCCAGAGAACCGGCCTCCACCACCCTTTGAGGCAGAGAATTCCACAGACTCATCACTCTCTGTGAGAAAAAGTGTTTCCTCGTCTCCGTTCTAAATGGCTTACTCCTTATTCTTAAACTGTGGCCCCTGGTTCTGGACTCCCCCAACATCGGGAACATGTTTCCTGCCTCCAGCGTGTCCAAGCCCTTAACAATCTTATATGTTTCAATGAGATTCCCTCTCATGCTTCTAAACTCCAGAGAGTATAAGCCCAGCTGCTCCATTCTCTCAGCATGTGACAGTCCCGGGAATTAACCTTGTAAACCTCCACTGCACTCCCTCAATAGCAAGAATGTCCTTCCTCAAATTAGGGGACCAAAACTGCACGCAATACTCCAGGTGTGGTCCCACTAGGGCTCTGTACAACTACAGAAGGACCTCTTTGCTCCTATATTCGATTCCTCTTGTTATAAAGGCCAACATGCCATTCGCTTTCTTCACTGCCTGCTGTACCTGCATGCTTACTTTCATAGACTGATGAACAAGGACCACCAGATCCTTCTTAAACATCTTTTTAGTTTAGTTTGGTTTAGTTTAGTCAGGGGATATGGGGAGAAGGCAGGAACGGGGTACTGATTGGGGATGATCAGCCATGATCACATTGAATGGTGGTGCTGGCTGAGAGGGCCAAATGGCCTACTCCTGCACCTATTGTCTATTGTCTATGACTGCTCTCTAGTTGGTGATAGGGTGGTTCAATTGCCTGATAACAGCTGGGAAGAAACTGTCCGTGAATCTGGAGGTGTGCGTTGTCACACTTCTGTACCTCTTGCCTGATGGGAGAGGGGGGGGGAAGAGGGAGTGGCCGGGGTGAGACTGGTCCTTGATTATGCTGCTGTCCTTTGGCCAGCGAGAGGGAGTACGCACACACTGTATCCTGGACCCACCACGTCCACCATCTCTATTTACTTTGTGCAGCTGGTTTGCTGGGAAACTCAGCAGATCCAAAGCAAAAGATCTTCTCTGCACGCAGACCGTGAACGGGGCGTTCATCATCAGGGAAAGTGACAACCAAGAGAACGCATATGCCTTGTCAGGTAAGCACTGTGCAACAGTAAATAACATGTCCCCAACCCGTGTGTTAAATGACCCAGTCACTGAGTCACAGAGTCACACAGTGTGGAAACAGGCCCTTCAGCCCAACTTGCCCAACTTGCCCAACAGTTCAGTTCAGTTTATTGTCACATGTACCGAGGTTTTGTTGCGGGCTAACCAGTCAGTGGAAAGTTAGTACGTGATTACAATCGAGCCATTTGCAGCGTATAAGGGAATAACATTGAATGCAAAGTCAAGGATGGTCCAAGCATGTCCCACCTACAGTCGTCCCACCCGCCTGTGTTTGGCCCCTATCCCTCTAAACCCGTCCTATCCATGTGCCCGTGCATCTCTCGTGCTTTTTTATCTCAATATCATGGACATAATTAATTGGAATGAGGAACGGCAGGAGCTCTTCCTGAGATATATATTCATCCTTGTTAGCCATGGGTGAGGTGTGAGACTGAAGGGTCATTCACGTTGGCACACGCTGGCCACAGATGCTGAAATCTTCAGCAAAATACTAACTGTTGGAGGAACGCAGCGGGTCAGGCAACATCTGTGGAAGGAATGTATTGGTGATGTTTCAGTCCTTATTCACACTTATAGAGTAGGGGGGGTGGGGGGGGGGTGGGGGGAGCTGGAAAAGAATGGCTGTAAAAAGTACCTGGGAGCAATAGACCAGGAAGCCGAACGGCTGTGGTGGGTATGTTTTTACTTTAGACTTTACAGATACAGTGAGGAAACAGGCCCTTTGGCCCACCGGGTCCGTGCCGACAGGCGATCACCACGTATACTAGCACATCCCCACCCACGAGGGACAACTTATAATTTTCAGAAGCCAACTAGCCTACAAACCTGCACGTCTTTGGAGTGTGGGAGGAAACTGGACTAGAGACCCAAGTTCGATCCTGACTACGTTTGTTGTCTGTACGGAGTTTGCACGTACGTTTCCCCCCTGTGACCGTGTGGGTTTTCTCTGGGTGCTCCGGTTTCCCGCACTCCAAAGACGTACAGGGTTTTAGGTTAATTGGCTTCGGTAAGCTGTAAAACTGTCCCTAGTGTGTAGGATAGTGTTAGTGGGCAGGGTGGTCGCTGGTCGGCACGGGCTTGGTGGGCCGAAGGGCCTATTTCTGTATTGTATCTCTGCAGGAGCCAGGTAGAACTAGCTAATTGGATACAGAATTGGCATGATGTAGTAAGTAGAATGTTGGTTGATGATTGTTAGATTGGACACCCGTGATGCCTCACGTGTTAGTGCTGCGCCCTCTCATTGAGCTGGAGAGACTTCCAGAAAGATCTGTGAGGATGTTGCCGGGACTTAAGGGACTGAGTTATTGGGAAAGGTTGGGAAGGCTCGAACTGTATTCTTTGGAGCTTAAAGGGCCTGTCCCACTTTCACAACCTAATTCACGACCTCTGCCGAGTTTGCCCTTGACTCATATTCGCAGCATGGTCATCACGAGGTCATAGGAGGTTGTAGCAGGCCATGATGCTAGTCGTAGGTACTCGAGGCATCAAGTAGGTCGGGGCGTTTTTTCTAGCCTGATGAAATATGTCCACGAGTAAAAAAGGTCGTGAGTTAGGTCGTGAAAGTGGGACAGGCCCTTAGGAGAGTGAGGGGCTAGAATGGAGAGGATGAATGCACAGAGACTTTCACCCAGGGTTGGTGAATCGAGGCATAGACGAGAGTAGAAACAAGGGAACTGCAGATGCTCGTTTACAAAGGAAGACACAAAGTCCTGGAGTAACTCAGCAGGTCAGGCAGCATCACTGGAGTACATGGATCGGTAATGCTTTGGGTTGGGACCTTTCTTCAGGCTCATTGTAGCATTACACTGAAGAACCAGAGAACGTAGGTTTAAGGTGAGCGGTGAAAGATTCGCAGGGGCCAGGAAGCGAGCGGGTAGGATCATCTCTGACCCCTCTCACCCTGGCCACAAACTCTTTGAATCACTTCCCTCCAGACTGTCAAAGCCGCCACAGCCAGACATAAAAACAGTTTTTTTCCACGAGTAGTTGCTCCACTCAATAACCAAAATCTGTAGCCTCCTATTGGTCTGGTATTTTATTTAATTCACATGTTTAATCGATAATGTTTTACTATTAATGTGTAATGTTTTATGTGTCATTCCTAACTGTCATGTTGTCACTTGCGGGTGGAGCACCAAGGCAAATTCCTTGTATGTGAATACTTGGCCAATCAACTTAATAATTCACCCATTCATTTAATAAGAACCTGAGGGGCAGCTTTTCCATACAGAGGGTGGTAGTTGTATGGAACGAACTGCCAGAGGAGGTACAGTAGTTGAGGCAGTGACTAGAACAACATTTAAAAGACATTTGGACAGGTATACAATACAATACAGCAATTTATTTATTGTCATTTGAACCTCAAATGAAGTTCAAGCGAAATTTGGTTTCTGCGGTCGTACAACAAGAAAAAAAACCTAAGACACATAATTAACACAATTTACACAAACATCCATCACAGTGAATCTCCTCCTCACTGTGATGGAAGACAAAGTCATTGTCTCTCCCCTGTGTTTCATTCGTCTCCCGATGTTAAAGCCCCCGGCGGGCAATGGCAAGTCCCGCGGCCGTTAAAGCCGCGCCGGGCGATGTAAGGCCCCGCTCCGTGTGGTTTTCAACCCTGCAACTCGGGCCGGAGAAGTTGCCGTTACGGGAGCTCCGAAAGCGGTCTCCCACTAGGGACCCGCGAGCTCCCGATGTCACCGTCCTCCGGGCCTGCGGCTGGAGGCTCGGAAGTCGGGTCGCAGCTGCGCGCCACCACAGCTCTCCGCAGGCTCCGTGACTGGAGCCCCCAGGTCGTTCTGGTTGGAGGCCGCTTCACGGTGCTAGGTCCCAACGACAACGGAGACCCGACAGGGAAAAGGTCAGGTCCCCCGTACAGGGAAGAGATTTAAAAGTTCCCCCCCCCCCACATATACACAGCTAAAAACAATATATAAACCACAACCAAACTATACACTCAACGGGACAAAAAAAAACAGACAGACAGACGGATGGACTGCAGGGGCCGCTGATGCGAGGCACTGCCATTTTACTCTCATGGATGTGAACCAGACAGGACTAGCATGGATGGGCATCTTCATCAAGATGGATGTGAAGGGCAGGTGGTCCTGTTTCTGAGCCGCATGATTCTATGACCATTTTATCTGTTTTATGCTGAATTGAAATGTATGCAGTAGTGATTGAAAATGAGTAAGTACGATACCTCTCTTGCAACGGCAGGCAAAGCTGTGAGTCCAGGCGGTTTGTGGTGAGAATTATATTTGTCTTCTTGTGCTTGGACCAACCACAATGAACATTTTCAGTTCTTTTTTTCCCCAAGATCGAGGCAGGCGGAGAGCTCTGATGGAATCGCTCCACCAATCTATATTCTGCACTCTGTATCTTCCCCTTTGCTCTCTCTATTGCACTTGCGTTTGACTTGATTGTATTTATGTATAGTTTAGTTTAGTTTAAAGATACAGGCCCTTCAGCCCACCGAGTCCACACCGACCACTAGCACTATCCTATACACACCGGGGACAATTTACATTTGTACCAGGCCAGTTCATCTACAAACCCGCCCGTCTTTGGAGTGGAGGAGAAAACCGAAGATCTCGGAGAAAACCCATGATGATCACGGGGAGAAGTTACAAACTCCGTACAGACAGCGCCCGTGGTCGGGATCGAACCTGCGGTCTCCGGCGCCGTAAGCGCTGTAAGGCAGCCACTCTACCGCTGCGCCACCGTGCCGTGTAGCTTTATATGAATGGATAGCAGACAAAACAAAACCCTTCACTGTGCCTCAGTACATGTGACAATAATGAATCTAAATCCTTAAGGACCCTGAAGGACAAATGATCTGTTCCTGTGTTGTACAGTTGTACGATGCGGTACTGTACGGTATGACAGGACATGACACGATACGATAGAAATGTATTTATCTCGGGAGGGAAATTGATCTGCCAACAATCATAAAAACACAAAATACGTGACATAGAAACATAGAAACTTAGAAATTAGGTGCAGGAATAGGCCATTCGGCCCTTCGAGCCTGCACCGCCATTCAATATGATCATGGCTGATCATCCAACTAAATATCCCGTACCTGCCTTCTCTCCATACCCTCTAATCCCCTTAGCCACAAGGGTCACATCTCCCTCTTAAATATATCCAATGAACTGGCCTCAACTACCCTCTGTGGCAGAGAGTTCCAGAGACCCACCACTCTCTGTGTGAAAAAATTCCTTCTCATCTCGGTCCTAAAGGATTTCCCCCTTATCCTTAAGCTGTGACCCCTTGTCCTGGACCTCCCCAACATCGGGAACAATCTTCCTGCATCTAGCCTGTCCAACCCCTTAAGAATCTTGTAAGTTTCTATAAGATCCCCTCTCAATCTCCTAAATTCTAGAGAGTATAAACCGAGTCTATGCAGTCTTTGTTCATAAGACAGTCCTGACATCCCAGGAATCAGTCTGGTGAACCTTCGCTGCACTCCCTCTATGGCAATAATGTCCTTCCTCAGATTTGGAGACCAGAACTGTACGCAATACTCCAGGTGTGGCCTCACCAAGACCCTATACAACTGAAGTAGAACCTCCCTGCTCCTATACTCAAATCCTTTTGCTATGAAACATGAAATTACATGAAATTGACACATGAAATTACGTGACACATGAAATTAAAGTGACAAGTGGAAAGGATTGGGGATGTGCAAAGATTGGGGGGGGGGGGGGGGTGGAGAGGGCAGTCAGTTCCAGTCTCAGTCTACCCCACGACAGAATGGGGAGGATTTGTACAGTTTGATAGCCGCAGGGAAGAAGGATCTCCTGTGGCGTTCTGTGCTGCATCTTGGACAGCTCTTGTATGTTCAAAGTTCTGTTTTCTACACGTGACTTTAGTTCCTTAAGGACCAGGTGACATCTGTGCAAACTCAATACTGAAGTAACTATGAACTGTTGATTCTCTAATAACATTTGAGAAACCCACAGAAAGATTATGCCTCGCATTAAAATTTCTCTGCCCTTCTTGAAATGTTTTGAGAAATCCAAAATATTTTCCAGTGTAAGTTAGTTCTGATTGGAATGGGAGCTACCTCAGTTTCCAAAACTCATCTTTCCTTATCCCAGGTCATTCCATTCAATAAACACAGGGGTAAAGAGGGGGGGGGGCTTTAGAAGATGAACCCAGTGAGACTGTAGCTGTTTAAGGTAGTCAATGCTGAATGAATACTGCTTTTGGTTTTCTGAAGAAAGATCTCGACCCGAAACGTCGCCTATTTCCTTCGCTCCATAGATGCTGCCGCACCCGCTGAGTTTCTCCAGCATTTTTGTGTACCTTCGATTTTCCAGCATCTGCAGTTCCTTCATAACCAGACTTTTTTTGGTTAGTTTAGTTTAGTTAATTGTTACTTGTGTGTTGCGTGCTATCCAGTCAGTGGAAAGACGAGACATGATTACAATCGAGCTGTCCACAGTGTACAGATACAGGATTAAGGGAATAACATTTCGTGCAAGATGCACTCCAGTAAAGACAGATAAAAAATTGTCTGGGGGTCTCCATTGAGGTAGATGGTAGCTCAGGATCGCTCTCTAGTTGGCGATAGGACGGTTTCAGTTGCCTGACAACAGCTGTGAAGAAACAGTCCCTGAATCTGGAGGTGTGCGTTTTCACACTTCCTGTACCTCTTGCCTGATGGGAGGGGGGAGAAGAGGGTGAGAATGGTCCTTGATGATGCTGCTGGCCTTGCCGAGGCAGCGTGAGGTGTAAATGGAGTCAATGGAAGGGAGGTTGGTTAGTGTGATGGTCTGGGCTGCGTCCACAATTCGCTGCAATTTCATCCAATATTTTCACCTGATGCATCCTGTCCATTTTTAAAGTTCTTCATGACTTGAGGAAGAAAAAAAAATATCCGGGTAAAATCTTAGCTGTGTGCCTTAATCTCTTTATCTCTTCAGTACTAGACGGAACCACAGTAAGACACTACCGTATCGTCCAAAGCGATGCTGGGCAGTATTACCTCAATGTCATCACTCCGTTTTCTAGCCTGAAGGAACTGGTGGAATTCTACAAGATGAATTGTCTACGACCCGGTCTCCAATTATCTGTACCTTGCCAACAAGTAAGTTAGTTTAAGTAAACAATTGCAAGATTATGAATGAATTAATAACTTTATTGGCCAAGTATTCACATACAAGGAATTTGCCTCGGTGCTCCGCCCGCATTATAATTTATTATAAACATTAGTAATAAAACATTATTGATTAAACATGTGATTTAAATATAATACAAGAGCAAAAGAAAGCTACAGATTAAACTGTTGGCAACTTTAAAACCTTTTTGGCACAAGAAGTCTTGATCTGGCAGCAGTTCAGTGCTGAAGACATCAAAAACTAGATATCTTATAGACAATAGACAATAGGTGCAGGAGTAGGCCATTAGGCCCTTCGAGCCAGCACCGCCATTCAATGTGATCATGGCTGATCATCCCCAATCAGTACCCCGTTCCTGCCTTCTCCCCATATCCCCTGACTCCGCTATCTTTAAGAGCCCTATCTAGCTCTCTCTTGAAAGTATCCAGAGAACCTGCCTCCACCGCCCTCTGAGGCAGAGAATTCCACAGACTCACCACTCTCTGTGAGAAAAAGTGTTTCCTCATCTCTGTTCTAAATGGCTTACCCCTTATTCTTAAACTGTGGCACCTGGTTCTGGACTCCTCCAACATTGGGAACACATTTCCTGCCTCTAGCGTGTCCAAACCCTTACAATCTTATATGTTTCAATAAGATCCCCTCTCATCCTTCGAAACTCCAGAGTATACAAGCCCAGCCGCTCCATTCTCTCAGCATATGACAGTCCCACCATCCCGGGAATTAACCTTGTAAACCTACGCAGCACTCCCTCAATAGCAAGAATGTCCTTCCTCAAATTAGGGGACCAAACCTGCACACAATACTCCAGGTGTGGTCTCACTAGGGCTCTTGTGTTGAAAGGCAAGGAATGATAGGTATACACAAAATGCTGGAGTAACTCAGCGGGACAGGCTCTTCAAACTGAAGAGAAGGGTCTCGATCCGAAATACTTCGCCCATTCCTTCTCTCCAGAGGTGCTGCTTGTCCCGCTGAGTTACTCCAGCATTTTGTGTCTATCTTCGGTTTAAACTCAGCATCTGCAGTTCCTTCCTACCTCCTTGGGAGAAGCTTTCCTCTTCTCTCTGAGACCCTCACTACACACTGGGGACAATTTAGAGCCATTGCGCTCAAACAGGCCCTTCGGCCCATCGGGTCTGCCCCGACTGGCATCTGCAGTTGCTTCGTACGAATGATAGGTTTAACGTTTGCTCTGCTGGCCAATTCTTGAGCTGAAGGATTCACACTGTCTGAATACTGTATGAATTTTATTGTCAGAAATTGTTAACTTGGAGTGTCCGACATCAGAAACTCATTTGGTGAAGTCTATGGTGAATCTGATATACCATTTTTCTGATATATTTAATTCAGCGCTTAACCTTATAGAAGGCCAACTTCAATGTCGAATTACTTCCATTTCTTTCCATTTCAATGACGTAGCCCGCACAAGACGGATCCTGTGTGCTCTATTAACTAAAGGGCCTGTCCCACCAGCATGCAACTCCATGCGATGAGCTCGACCTAACGTGGTCGCTTGAGCCGTCCGGCGTCGCGGGGCCGGTCCCACTTCGATCGCCGGAGCCGTGCGGAATTGTGCGGAGTTCGTCCCGACATCGCGCGGGGCTCCGAAAAAATGACTATGTTCAAAAATTCCGTGCGGCAACGGCTTGTCGGCTCGCAGTCGCCTCGACGCATTACACACCGCCTCGACGTCGTGCCTCCGTGGCCCTCTCTGTGTGTGGCTCCGTGGCCCTCTCTGTGTGTGCCTTTGTGCCCCTCTCTGTGTGCCCCTCTCTGTCCTGGCGAACTTACCTTAGATTTCGCTCCAAGTTCGCCTCACTTTGCGCCGCGTTGCGCCACTCACCCGACCTACGCGCGGCCCTCGCTGCCGGTTTGGTTGCGCTTGCCACATGCAGGTGCATGCTGTTGGGAACGGCCCTGTACAGGGGATCACCCGACCTCCGCGCGGTCCCCGCTTCTAGTTTGATCGCGCTCACCGCATGGAGTCGGATGCTGGTAGGACAGGCCCTTTCCTTAGCAACTTGCCCTGACACTTACAATGAAGTCTTGAGTGGAAGAGTGACTGCATTTTTAATTTTAGATCTTTTTATTTACCATTTCATATTTTTCCACATAAATTGCATCCGTCATATATCCATATCTGCTTGGTGTCTGTGACTCATCCATAGTCATATAACCATATAACAATTACAGCATGGAAACAGGCCTTCTCGGCCCTTCCAGTCCGTGCCGACCATTTATTTTCCCCTAGTCCCATCTACCTGCACTCAGACCATACCCCTCCATTCCCTTCCCATCCATATACCTATCCACTTTACTTTTAAATGTTAAAATCGATCCTGCCTCCACCACTTCTGCTGGAAGATCATTCCACACAGCCACCACTCTCTGAGTAAAGAAGTTCCCCCTCAAGTTACCCTTAATTCTCATGTCATGCCCTCTTGTTTGAATCTTCCCTACCCTCAATGGGAAAAGCTTATTCACGCTAAATCTGTCTATCCCTTTCATCATTTTAAAGACCTCAATCAAGTCCCCCCTCAACCTTCTGCGCTCCAAAGAATAAAGACCTAACTTGTTCAACCTTTCTCTGTAACTTAGTTGCTGGAACCCAGGCAACATTCTAGTAAGTCTCCTCTGTACTCTCTCTATTTTGTTGACATCCTTCCTATAATTCATAAAACCGAGAACAGGACAGCACAGGAAAAGCCCCTTCGGCCCACAATTTCTGTGTCGACCATTGTGACAATTTAAACTGCCCACATATAATCTATATTCCTCAATTGCCTGTCTGAATAGATCATTTTTTGGTGGTGATTCTGTGGAGGCAAAGTCGGTGGATATATTTAAGGCAGAGATAGATAGATTCTTGATTAGTACAGGTGTCAGAGGTTATGGGAAGAAGGCAGGAGAATGGGGTTAGGAGGGGCATAGATTGAATGGCAGAGTAGACTCGATGGGCCGAATGGCCTAATTCTTCTCCTATCTCTTATGATCTCATGATCTTTTTTAAAAATGGAACAGAAAACCAAGACAGATCAATCAATCTGAAGAAAGGTCCCAACCCGAAACGTCACCTATCCATGTTCTCCAGAGTTGCTGCTTGAACCCCTGTTACTCTGGCACTTTTTTTGGTAAATCAGCATCTGCAGTTCCTTGTTTCTACCGTTCTTTAAATTAAATGTTTGTGAATATTTTCCAATCAAAATTCATTCCTATATGAACAATTATTTCTAATGGGTAATATTTTTTCGGCCATGGTCATCGTTTTATTTTTTTGCTTGAACAAGATTTGCAATAAAAAGATCGAAAAATAATTTAACACGCACGCATAACGTGTTCATTTAGTAAAAGCACCAGTAGAAAATATCTGATGTAGCTCATGAATAAGTCTGGTAAAAATCAATTAGTATGAAGTGAAGTAGGGAATAACTGCAGATGCTGGTTTAAATCACAGATAGACACACGGTGCTGGAGTAACTCAGCGGGACAGGCAGCATCTCTGGAGAGGAGGAATGGGTGACGTTTTGGGTCGAGACCCTTCTTCAGGTCTGAAGAAGGGTCTCGACCCGAAACGTCGCCTATCTCCTTCGCTCCTTAGATGCTGCTGCACCCGCTGAGTTTCTCCAGCTTTTTGTGTAACCCCCTTCTTCAGACTGTTCAGTCTCGACTTTTTTGTGTCTATCTTCAGTATGAAATCGAAGATGACAGTCAATGCCTGCTATTATTAAAAGGCCAATTACACCTCAGTTCTGTATGTGTGTGGTTTTTTTTTGTATTTAAAGCAACATCGACCAAATATAAGAGATTTGTCCCACTTGACAGTGGACAACTGGGAACGTCCTAGATCAGAGTTCACCTTGACAGAAAAGTTGGGATCTGGACATTTTGGAGAAGTATACGCCGGATATTGGAACGATACGGTGCAAGTGGCCATCAAGACCGTCGAAGTCGGTAAGGCTGCACTGGAGGTGACTCTGGAGGTGACACTGGCAGAACAGTAATTATAACGTTAGAGGGGGTCTTTGAGACAAGAATGGCACAAGAAGAGCCCCTACCCAAAACTCCAAGGGAGTTGTGAATCTGTGGAATTCTCTGCCACAGAGGGCAGTGGAGGCCAATTTATTGGATGTTTTCAAGAGAGAGTTAGATTTAGCTCTTAGGGCTAATGGAATCATGGGATATGGGGAGAAAGCAGGACCCCCCCCCCCCCCCCCCCACCACCACCTTACCTGTATAAACCTATTACCTGCCGGACGTTGTCTTGCCCCTCCTCTCTCCCGGCTTTCTTCTTCCCCGCCCCCCCTGCCCCATCCCCGCAATCAGTCTGAAGAAGGGCCCCGCCTTGAAACATCACCTATCCGTGTTCTCCGGGCCTGGCCAGCATCTATGGAGCGAAGGAAATAGGCAACGTTTCGGGACAAAACCCTTTCGGGTTTCGACCCGAAACGTTGCCTATTTCCTGAAATGGTTCCTATTCGGCCCGAAACGTTGCCTATTTCCTTCGCTGCATAGATGCTGCCGCACCCGCTGAGTTTCTCCAGCACTTTTGTCTACCTTCGAATTTCCAGCACCTGCAGTTCTTTCTTGAACACTTGGTGTAGTTTAGTTTAGTTTAGTTTAGTTTAGTGATACAGCGTGGAAACAGGCCCTTCGGCCCACCGAGTCCGTGCCGACCTACAATCACCCCGCACACCAGTTCTATCCTACACTCTAGGGACAATTTACAAAAGCCGGTTAGCCTGAAAACGCGGAATGTGGGAGGAAACCGGAGCGTCCGGAGAAATCCCACACCGTCACAGGGAGAACGTGCAAACTCCGCGCAGACAGCACCTGGAGTCGGGATCGAATCCGGGTCTCCAGCGCTGTGAGGCAGCAACCCCACCGCTGCGCCACCGTGCCGCCTTAAGTTATTGGAGGGATTGTGAAGGGTAGGATATACATGCACAATGTTGCTTAGAGGTAGTTGAACCCACTGTGCCTTAGTGTCCACGCTCGATGTTAGAATATCAGGTTCGGTAAACATCAAGCCCTGGACCTGAAGCGTTGCCTGTGTTTTTTCGCGACCCACCGAGCTTTTTCCGGCATTTTCTTTTTTTGGATTTTCCGCCTCTTTCTGTTTTCGTTCATTTTCGTTCATGACGGAGCCACGCGTTTTCTACCCTAGATTTAATGAACGAGCGAGACTTCCAGATGGAGACGCAGATCATGAAGAGGCTGACGCACCCCCACCTCATATCTCTCTACGCAACGTGCACCGCCTCTGATCCTTTCTACATTGTGACCGAGCTCATGCAGTACGGCAGCCTGCTGACTTATTTACGAAGTTGAGTTGACATCCTCGTTACTTTTCCTTTAGTTCACTTTAGCCTGGGAATGAAGTGCGGAAACAGGCCATTCAGCCCCTTGAAGAGATGACGCAATGTGCTGGAGTAACTCAGCGGGTCAGGCAGCATCTCTGGAGAAAAAGGACGGGTTACATTTCAGGTCGGGACAACTCTTCAGATTCAGTTTAAGGGCCTGTCCCACTTGGCGATTTTTTTCGGCGACTGCCGGCAACATTGACTGACGTATCAGGTCACCGAAAAAGTCGCCACGTGATGCGGCGTGATGACTTATTAACGCACGGTGTTTTTTCACGTGTCGCACAGTTGGGGTACTGATTAACCATATAACAATTCCAGCACGGAAACAGGCCTTCTCGGCCCTTCCAGTCCGTGCCGACCATTCATTTTCCCCTAGTCCCATCTACCTGCACTCAGACCATACCCCTCCATTCCCTTCCCGTCCATATACCTATCCACTTTACTTTTAAATGTTAAAATCGATCCTGCCTCCACCACTTCTGCTGGAAGATCATTCCACACAGCCACCACTCTCTGAGTAAAGAAGTTCCCCCTCATGTTACCCCTAAACTTCTGTCCCATAATTCTCATGTTATGCCCTCTTGTTTGAATCTTCCCTACCCTCAATGGGAAAAGCTTATCCACGTCAACTCTGTCTATCCTTTTCATCATTTTAAAGACCTCAATCAAGTCCCCCCTTAACCTTCTGCGCTCCAAAGAATAAAGATCTAGCTTGTTCAACCTTTCTCTGTAACTTAGTTGCTGGAACCCAGGCAACATTCTAGTAAATCTCCTCTGTACTCTCTCTATTTTGTTGACATCCTTCCTATAATTAGACGACCAAAATTGTACACCATACTCCAGAATTGGTTTCACCAATGCCTTGTACAATTTTAACATTACTTCCCTACTCCTATATTCAATGCTCTGATTTATAAAGGCCAGCACACCAAAAGCTTTCTTTACCACCCTATCTACATGCGATTCCACCTTCAGGGAACTATGGACAGTTATTCCTAGATCCCTCTGTTCCACAGCATTGTGGATTGATTGTGGATGATCAGCCATGATCACAGTGAATGGCGGTGCTGGCTGGAAGGGCCGAATGGCCTACTCCTGCACCTGTTGTCTATTGTCTATCGCAACATTTTTTTTTGTCGCCGCTGGAGTTTGAAATGTTCAAAATCTTTTGGCAACACTGATACAATGCCGGCAATCCCCGAAAAAATCACCGAGTGGGACAGGCCCTTTAACCATACAACCATTTACCATTTGGAGTTAATCCTTTTGCAATTTAATTACTGTTTACTTGTTAACGAGAAGATATTTGGTGACAGACAGACAAATTCAATCACAACCTACAATCTGGACACTGATGGTCACAAAATGCTGGAGTAACTCTGCGGGACAGGCAGCATCTCTAGAGAGAAGGAATGGGTGACGTTTCGGATCGAGTCTCTTCCTCAGTTACTCCAGCATTTTGTGTCTTTTTTCGATTTAAACCAGCATCTGCAGTTCTTTCCCACACATTTTGTCAGGAGAATATGGATAAGGTTCAAACTGGACAGGGGTCCCGACCTGAAATGTCACCCGTCCTTTATCTCCAGAGATGCTGCCTGACCCGCTGAGTTACTCCAGCGCTTTCTGTCTATCTTTGTTATAAGCCAGCGTGTGCAGTTCCTTGTCTCTACCTTCGGCCCACCGAGTCCACGCCGACCATCGATCTCCCGTTCACACTAGTTCTATGTTATCCCACTTTCTCATCCACTCCCTACATATTCGGGGCAATTTACAGAGGGCCAATTAACCTAAAAATTTGCAAGTCAACGGGGTGTGGGAGGAAACCGGAGCACCCGGAGGAAACCCACGTGGTCATGGGGAGAACATGCAAACTCCACACTGACAGCACCCGAGGTTAGGATTGAACCCGAAGTCTCTGGCACTTTGTGTTTTTGTACTCAGGTGGGCGTATTTGATGGACAGCATGGACATGGTGGGCCGAAGGGCCTCTTTCAGTGGTGCGTGATAGTATTTCTATGCTGGATGGCTCTGTGACATGAAACATCAATGCTTATGGCAAGGTTTGTGTTCCCTCAGGCAAAGAAGGATCGTGTTTGAACCTGGAGTGTTTACTGGACACGACGGTCCAGGTGGCCGAAGGGATGGAGTATCTGGAATCGCAAAACTACGTCCATCGCGACTTGGCTGCCAGGAATATTCTGGTTGGGGAGAATCACAGTTGTAAGATTGCAGATTTTGGATTAGCCAGAATTATACGGGTAAAGTTGGTTTTCTTCCCTATCACAGCAGATCATTGACCTTCATATCATTGGATTAGGAGGTGTCAGCGACAGGGAGAAGTTGGACTTGGATTATTTTCTCTGGAAGACCAGAGGTTAGACTTTAGACTTCAGAGATTCAGCGCGGAAACAGGCCCTTCGGCCCACCGAGTCCGCGATCACCCCGTACACTAGCACTATCCTACATACTAGGGACAATTTACAATTAACAAAAGCACAAACCTGTACGTCTTTGGAGTGTGGGAGGACACTGAAGGACCCGGAGAAAACAGTGGCAGTGGCGCAGCGGTAGAGTTGCTGCCCGACAGCGAATGCAGCGCCGGAGACCCGGGTTCGATCCTGACTACGGGCGCTGTCTGTACGGAGTTTGCACGTTCTCCCCGTGACCTGCTTGGGTTTTCTCCGAGATCTTCGGTTTCCTCCCACACTCCAAAGACGTACAGGTTTGCAGGTTAATTGGCTTGGTATAAATGTAAAAATTGTCCCTAGTGGGTGTAGGATAGTGTTAATGTGCGGGGATCGCTGGTCGGCGCGGACCCGGTGAGCCGAAGGGCCTGTATCTGAGCTGTAGCACTAAACTAAATAAAAACATGCGGTCACAGGGAGAACGTACAAACTCCGTACAGACAGCACCCGTAGTCGGGAATGAACCTGGGTCTCTGGCGCTGTGAGGCAGCAACTCTACCGCTGCAACACACCACCACCGGGTATAATGAGAGATGCAGATAGGGTAGACAGTCAGAACCTTTCCACCAGGGTGGAAATGCCAAATACGAGAGGGCGAATACTAGAGCACGAATATATAAAGTGATGAGAGGCATCGAGAGGGAAAACAGTTAGAATGTAGAAACAAGGAACTGCTGATGCTGGTTTACAAAAAAGGACACAAAGTGCTGGAGTAACTCAGCGGGTCAGGCAGCATCTCTGGATACAAGGGATGGGTGACGTTTCACAAAGCGCCGGAGTAAAGCGCCTGTCACAACCTAATTCACGACCTTTTTTACTCATGGACATTTTTCATCATGTTGAAAAAACGCCCGAACTACCTGATGCCACGAGTACCTACGACCAGCATCACGGCCTGCTACGACCTACCTACAACCTACCTATGACCTCCTACGACGTCCTACGATCTCGTAGCGACCATGCTGCGGGTATGAGTCGAGGGCAAACTTGGCAGAGGTCGTGAATTAGGTGGTGAAGGTGGGACGGGCCGTTTACTCAGCGGGTCAGGCAGCATCGCTGGAGAACGTGGAGAGGTGACGTTTTGGGTCAGGAGCCAGCAGGCGGAATCATTATCCTCGGGTGGAGATGTCAAAGCCTGGAGAGCAGATCCGGAGCGTCGCCTATCCATGTTCTCCACAGATGCTGCCTGACCCACTGAGTTACTCCAGCACTTCATAACTTTCGGAAGAACTAGGTTCCAGATAAAGGACCTTGGAAGAGCATCGCCATCTGGTGGTTGTATCATGTTTTAGCAAAAACTGGAATCGGACTGGCTTGCTGTCATTAGAGCCGCCCTTAAAGATGCATCTCCGGGCATGGGGTTTTTTAAGATAGACAAAAATGCTCGAGGAACTCAGCGGGTGCAGCAGCATCTATGGAGCGAAGGAAATAGGCAACATTTCGGGCCAAAACCCTAGTTCAGACTGTTTGGGGTTGGGGGGAGGCGGGGGGGAAGAAAGGAAAAAGAAGGACGAGGAGGAGCCCGAGGGCTGAGGGAGAGGTGGGAAGGGGAGGGGACCGTAAGGGTTCACAGAATTGTGAGAAATCGATGTTCATGCCACCAGGATGCAGACTCCCCAAGCGGAATATGAGGTGCTGTTCCTCCATCGGTGAGACCAAACAGAGGCTGGGCGATCGTTTCGCCGAACACCTCCGCTCGGTCCGCAATAACCAACCCGACCTCCCGGTGGCTCAGCACTTCAACTCCCCCTCCCATTCTGCATCCGACCTCTCGGTCCTGGGCCTCCTCCACGGCCAGAGTGAGCAACACCGCAAGTTGGAGGAACAGCACCTCATATTCCGCTTGGGGAGTCTGCATCCTCTGGGCTTAAACATTGAATTTTCTCAATTCTGTTAACCCTGGCTGCCTCCTCCCCTTCCCACCTCTCCCTCAGCCCTCGGGCCCTGGCATTCCTTCTCTCTCTATCTCTCCCCCACCGAAGTCGCTCTAGCTTCTCATTTTCACACTACAAACAGCTTACAATGGCCTGTTTCCTTTATCATCGATACTTTTTTGCATATCTTTCATTCATTGTTCCTTATCTCTCCACATCACCGTCTATATCTCTCGTTTCCCTGATCCCTGACCAGTCTGAAGAAGGTTCTCGACCCGAAACGTTGCCTATCTCCTTCGCTCCTTAGATGCTGCTGCACCCGCTGAGTTTCTCCAGCTTTTTGTGTAACCCTCGATTCTCCAGCATCTGCAGTTCCTTCTTTAACACGAGTTTCTCCAGCATTTTTGTCTACCTTCAATTTTCCAGCATCTGCAGTTCCTTCTGAAACGCATAGATTTTTTTAAGATTGATTGATTGCAACATCCTACTCCTTGCTTTGTATACAGGAGTAATGGCATTTCTAGTAATGGCGGTGGTGCATGGCGACTCTTTGCATTCTGGTGCACCATGCTGTGAGAGATACAGCGGGGAAACAGGCCCTTCAGCCCACCGAGCCCGTGCCGACCAGCGATCACCCCGTACACTATCACAACACCACGCACTAGGGACAATTTGCAATTTACCAAAGCTAATTAATCTACAAACCTGCACGTATTTGGAGTGTGGGAGGAAACCAGAGCACCCGGAGAAAACCCACACAGTCACAGGGAGAGCGTGCAAACTCCGTACAGACAGCCCCCAAAGTCAGGATGGAACGCAGGTCTCTGGCGCTGTGAGGCAGCAACTCTACCGCTGCGCCACCGTGCCGCGCTAAAACTAAACACTAAATGGCATTGGGAGAGTGAGCTGGGAGCTGCCGAACGCAGACATGGCGGACATTGCAGCCACTGCAAAAACAACAATGGCAAATAATGATAGTTTAAATAAAAACATTTTTAAAAAGCTGGAGTAACTCAGAGGGTCAGGCAGCATCTCAGGATAAAAGGTATAGGTGACGTTTCGGGTCGAGACGCCCTCTGGTCATATTCAGCTTGGGCAGCTTACAACCCCAGCAGTATGAACATTGAATTCTCCAGTTTTAGACAAACAACCCTCTTTTTAGGGCGGCACGGTGGCGCAGCGGTAGAGTTGCTGCCTTACAGCGCCAGAGACCCGGGTTCAATCCCGACTATGGGTGCTGTCTGTACGGAGTTTGTACGTTCTCCCCGTGACCCGTGTGGGGTTTTTTCCGAGATCTGCAGTTTCCTCCCACACTCCAAAGACGTGCAAGTTGCATATGTACACGATACACACTTAACCCAATTGGCTTGGGTCTGTATACTGGGTACTTAGTGTAAATTGTCCCAAGAGTGTTGAGGATAGTGTTAGTGTGCGGGGATCGCTGGACGGTGCGGACTCGATGGGCCAAAGGGCCTGTTCCCCCACTGTAGCTCTAAACTAAACTAAACACTGCCTTAGTGGCCATCAAGGCCCGAGATGACCATACCTTGTGCACAGAGCTGCCATCCCTAGCATGGCCACAGAGAGGCAGCACTAGCAAAACAGTCGGGATGAATCACTGAACATAAACAAACATTTTTGAAAAAACATTGGATCTGCAAACATCCATTATAATCGCTGCACTCTCTGCAATCTTTATTTCAACTGCAGCATTCCTTACTCTAACTATGCTCTCTTAAATCTATCCTCAGACCGGTCGATCTCATTGGAGACCTTTCACCCATCTTTAATCGGACTATATCCCTTTATCTGTGGGCAGCTCGATTGTAATCACCTATAGCCTGGATAGCACACAAACTGAATCTTTCTTCTGCACCTCGGTACACATGACAACAAGAAATTAAACTAAACTAATCTAAGATCTTAACCATAGACTATAGGTGCAGGAGTAGGCCATTCGGCCCTTCGAGCCAGCACCGCCATTCAATGGGATCATGGCTGATCATCCCCCAATCAGTACCCCGTTCCTGCCTTCTCCCCATATCCCCCTGACTCCGCTATCTTTAAGAGCTCTATCTAACTCCCTCTTGAAAGCATCCAGAGAACCTGCCTCCACCGCCCCCTGAGGCAGAGAATTCCACAGACTCACAACTCTCTGTGAGAAAAAGTGTTTCCCCGTCTCTGTTGTAAATGATTTACCCCTTATTCTTAAACTGTGGCCCCTGGTTCTGGACTCCCCCAACATCGGGAACATGTTTCCTGCCTCTAACGTGTCCAATCCCTTAATAATCTTATATGTTTCAATAAGATCCCCTCTCATCCTTCTAAATTACAGAGCATACAAGCCCAGCCACTCCATTCTATCAATATATGGCTGTCCCGCCATCCCGGGAATTAACCTGGTGAACCTACGCTGCACTCCCTCAATAGCAAGAATGTCCTTCCTCAAATTTGGAGACCAAATACTCCAGGTGTGGTCTCACTAGGGAGGCCCTGTACAATTGCAGAAGGACCTCTTTGCTCCTATACTCAACCCCTCTTGTTATGAAGGCCAACATGCCATTCGCTTTCTCCACTGCCTGCATGCTTAACGTATCCTAATTATCACAGAGTTTGTGTTGAGACCATATACACTTCCCTTGTTTACTATCCCCCTCACCTCTATCCACCTATCACTCGCCAGGCTTTGTCCTGCCCCAAGCTCTCTTGACCCGACCGCACATGAACCAATTCCTTCTCTCCAGAGATGCTGTCCCGCTGAGTTACTCCAGTAGTTTGTGTCCTCCTTCGATGTAAAGCAGCACCGGCAGTTCTTTCCTACATAGCTTTATTTTCCAGTTTTCTCTCCCCTCTCCCCACCCAGCTCCCCCCCCCCCCCCCCACTCTACTACAATCACTGAGGAAGGGTCCCGACCGAAACATCACCTGCCCATGTTTCCATGTTCTCCAGAGATGCTGCCTGACCGCTGAGTTACTCCAGCACTGTGTGTGTCTTGTTCATATGCAATGTTGTCATTTCTGTCACATCCAGGACGGGACATACGTGTCACGGTCGACTACAATCCCCTACAAATGGACCGCCCCAGAAGCTATTGAGTTTGGTTATTTCTCCGTGAAGTCTGACGTCTGGTCGTTTGGCATCCTCCTTTATGAAGTCACCACTTATGGAAAAACTCCTTATCCAGGTAAGTCACGGAACTTCGAGTCAAGTCGACTGTATTTGTCACATACACATGCAAGATGTGCAGAGACATGAAAGTGGCGATGCCTGCGGATTGTGCAAAACTACAGAACGGAACAGAGCCCCATAATGTTGCTGGCTCTGGATCTGCACCTCCTGGTGTATAGGTCCTGCAGGGGGGCGAGTGTAGTTCCCACAATGCGTTCGGCCAAACTCACTACTCTCTGCAGAGACTTCCTGTCCTGGGCAGAGCAGTTCCCAAACCAGATTGTGATGTTGCCGGACAAGATGCTTTCTGCAGCCCCAGAGTAGAAGCACTGGAGGATCCTCAGAGAGCTGAGTTTCCTCAGCTGCCTTGTTGCTTGGTTTAGGATTAGGTTTAGGATTATTGTCCCGTGTACTGAGGTACAGTGAAAACCTTTGGTTGGCATGTTGTCCAATCAAATAGTGCCATGCATAATTACACTCAAGTCAAACTCCAGTGCGATAGGTAGAGCGAAGGGGAAGGTACAGAGTGCAGAAAATAGTTCTCAGCATTGTAGCGCATCAGTTCCAGAGACAAAGTCCAATGTCCGCAATGGGGTAGAGGTGAATGGGACAGTAGCCTAGATTGTGGAAGGACCGTTCAGAAGCCTGATAACGGAGGGGAAGAATCTGTTCCTGAGTCTGGTGGTGCGCGCTTTCAAGCTTCTGTACCGTCTGCCTCAAACGGGAGCGGGGAGAAGAAGGAATGACCGGTGTGGGACAAGGGACAAGTCTTTGTCTCAGAAAAGCTGCCGACATCATCAGAGTGAAGTGTAGCTGGAGCCAGTGGTGGGGAGTGTGGTCTGTGTGACGGACTGGGCTACATCTAGTTTTTAAGAAGAAACTGCAGATGCTGGAAAATCGAAGGTAGACAAAAGTGCTGGAGAAACTCAGCGGGTGCAGCAGCATCTATGGAGCGAAGGAAATAGGCAACGTTTCGGGCCGAATAGGAACCATTTCAGGAATTAGGCAACGTTTCGGGCCGAAACGTTGCCTATTTCCTTCGCTCCAAAGATGCTGCTAAGGAAGCAAAGGAAATAGGCAACGTTTCGGAACGAAACCCTTTCGGGTTTTGACCCGAAACGTTGCCTATTTCCTGAAATGGTTCCTATTCGGCCCGAAACATTGCCTATTTCCTTCGCTCCACAGATGTTGCTGCACCCGCTGAGTTTCTCCAGCACTTTTGTCGACCTAGGAAACGTCTACAATGGTCTGTGTGGTCTGTGCGATGGACTGGTCCACATCTGCAACCTGCATATTGGAATGCATTGAGACCAAGACTATTGGAATCAATATTATCCTCAATAGGAACCTGAGGGGCATCTTTTTTTCACACAGAGGGTGGTGGGTATATGGAATGAGCGGTAGTTGAGGAAAGTACTATCATAACATTTAAACGACATTTGAAACAGGTATATGGACAGGAATGCACTGATGAAGCATCTCGATTCAAAACGCCACCCATTCCTTTTCTCCAGAGATGCTGCCTGACCCACTGAGTTACTCCAGCATTTTGTGTCTATAACCATATAACCATATAACAATTACAGCACGGAAACAGGCCTTCTCGGCCCTTCCAGTCCGTGCCGACCCTTTATTTTCCCCTTGTCCCATCTACTTGCACTCAGACCATACCCCTCCATTCCCTTCCCGTCCATATACCTATCCACTTTACTTTTAAATGTTAAAATCGATCCTGCCTCCACCACTTCTGCTGGAAGATCATTCCACACAGCCACCACTCCCTGAGTAAAGAAGTTCCCCCTGATGTTCCCCCTAAACTTCTGTCCCTTCATTCTCATGTCATGCCCTCTTGTTTGAATCTTCCCTACCCACAATGGGAAAAGCTTATCCACGTCAACTCTGTCTATCCCTTTCATCATTTTAAAGACCTCAATCAAGTCCCCCCTTAACCTTCTGCGCTCCAAAGAATAAAGACCTAACTTGTTCAACCTTTCTCTGTAACTTAGATTCTGGAACCCAGGCAACATTCTAGTAAATCTCCTCTGTACTCTCTCTATTTTGTTGACCTATCTTATGGATTGGAACGGTTTGGAGGGATTTTGGGCCAAACAGACTTCTTCTTGCACAGCCTAAAGTTGTAGGTCAAGGGGAGACATCAAGGCCAGGACAGCATCACTTACTGGGCAGAACGAGCAGTGGCAGGTGGGACTAGCGGAGATGGGGCATGTTGGGCAAGGTTGGGCTGAAGGGCCTGTTTCCACCCTATGTGACTCTGTGACGCTCTAAATGGTTCTGATGCAGGAATGGACAACCATGAGATGGTGAGCCTGGTTTCTCGTGGCTACCGGATGCCGTGCCCTGACGGATGCCCAAACGCACTGCACCAAGTGATGCTGAACTGCTGGGAGAGTGCAGCAGCACGGCGCCCGTCATTCGCCACGTTAGCGAAGACGCTGTCAGCCTTCAACATCATGTACTTACATTAAACCACAAATAATTAAAAATAAAACTGTTGATGCTGGAAATCCTAAATAAAAGCAGAAAATGTCACAAAATATCAATTCTTGACTAGTACGGGTATCAGGGGTTATGGGGAGAAGGCAGGAGAATGGGGATAGGAGGGTAGACTATGGGCCGAATGGCCTAATATTGCTCCGAGAACATTTGAAATGTAAATGTTGTGAGGGCCTCAGGAGTTCATTGGTGATGCGGGGATCGCTGGTCGGTGCGGACCTGGGCCGAAGGGGCCTGTTCCCGCGCTGTATTTCTAAACTAAACTAAACTAAACCAGAAAAGTCACCTCTTCATTTCCCCCAGAGACGCTGCCTGTCCCGCTGAGTTGCTCAGCAGTTTGTCTTCCTTCAGTGTAAACCATCTTCTGCTGTTCCTTCCGACACATAGAACAACAGAGCACAGGAACAGGCCCTTCGGCCCACAATGTTCATGCCAAACATGAATCAAGTTCTGGTGCATGCCTGTGCATGGTCCATATCCCTCTGTTGCCTGCACTTCCACGCGCCTGTCCAAAAGCCTCCTGAATGTCACTATCATATCTGCCTCCAGCACCACCCCAGGCCAACACGCCCTCTCTGAGGGGGGTCGGAAGGGGAGAGGGGTTATGGAGGGCGAGAGAGGCGAGGGAGGGAGTAGGGGAGGGGTGGAGGAGAGAGGAAAGAAGAGAGAGGGTGAAGAGAGGGAGGGAGTACTGGGGGATGAGGGGAAATGAGCTGCGCCTGCACACGTGGGGGAATGGGTGAGTGGTGGAATATTGCGTTGAGGGAACGGGGTTGCTTTGGGGGAATGGATGAGTGGTGGAATATTGCGTTGGGGAACGGGTTGTGTAATGCAAATGCCAGCGCCCCTTGAGGCCAAGAGCAGAAGCTGGCGAATGTGCCCGTGCCTCGTGACTGAAGTCAAGTGACCTTCCAGAAGTTTCAGTTAGTTTTGGAAAATAAACTCTTCTGACACAATGTCGTTGGTGTCAGATGTGTATTGAGTGTGCTGGTCACAACAGGGTCTTACAGCAGACATTACAGGTTGCGTTGGGGGACCAGCCTCATGTGTGACAGGGACCCAACGGGTCCTCACTTGCTCTAGTCTCCATCAAACTTTCCCGCTCTCACCGTAAATGTGCTCCAAATAGATGTTTGCTTTTCCACTTAGTCATTTTTTAAAATATTTCCAAAATCATGCTTACTGAAGCAGAAAATGGTCGTGTTACTAGGTTACTAACAATGGCGAGTTTGAACAAAGAGCGATGTGACATTTACACAGTGTGTGGTGCAGGAGTTATTTAAGTTGATCATCCATATTTTCCAATGCACAGGCAAAACCTGCCAATTTTCTCCTCTCTGGAGCTGCTGGGCAGTGCTGGACTTGCCTAGAAGCTAAATAAGCTATAGCTTAGGGCCACACACCCTCGGGGGCCTCATTTTTTGAAATATATTTTTATTTTATCATTTCTTACCCGAATTCTTTTAGAGAAGGGCCTCAAATTTCATGCAGCTTAGGGCCTCAGCAGGTGAAAGTCCGGCCCTGGAGCTGCCAAATCCGTGTCTATTTTAAGATATCTTTACCCAAACTATTAGATATTTCACGGCTAGAATGGATTTCGAAGTTAATGATTGTGTATAATTGTTAAAAGTCTTGCTAAAATCAATATCAGTTGCCATCTTAGCTTCGTTTAGAGGTACAACATGGAAACAGGCCCTTCGGCCCAGCGAGACCATGCTGACCATCCACATCAGAACCTTTTACCCCCCCCCCCCCCCCCCCCCCAGGGTGGAAGTGTCCAGCACTAGAGGGCATAACTATGAGGTGGGCGGGGGAAAGTTTAATGGAGATATGCAGGGCAAGTGTATTTTTGCACAGAGGGTGGTGGGTGCCTGGAACGCGCTGCCAGGGGTGGCGGTGGAGGCAGATACGATAGTGGCGTTTACGGGGCTTTTTGACGGGCGCATGGAAGTAGAGGAAATAGAGAAGTATGGATCACGTGCAGGCAGACAAGATCAGTTTAACTGCACGGTGGCGCTGCGGTAGAGTCGCTGCCTTACAGCGGATGCAGCGCCGGAGATCCGGGTTCAATCCCAACTACGGGTGCTGTCTGTACGGAGTTTGCACGTTCTCCCCGTGACCTGCGTGGGATTTCTCCAAGATCTTCGGTTTCCTCCCACACTCCAAAGGTTTGTAGGTTAATTGGCTTCGGTATGAATGTAAAATTATCCCGTGTGTGTGTCTGTGTCTGTGTCTGTGTGTAGGATGGTGTTAGTGTGCGGGGATCGCTGGTCGGCGCGGACCCGGTGGGCCGAAGGGCCAGTTTCTGCGCTGTATCTCTAAACTAAACAAACTTGGCATCATGTACAGCACAAACATTGTGGGCCGAAGGGCCTGTTCCTGTGTTGTACCATTCTATGCTCTGGTCTTAATAATAGGATTATGGCTGATTACATATAAACCTTATATGATAGAATATTAATTAGTGTTTGCAGTGTATTTCCAGCCATAACATCGGGGTCAGCGTGATCTTGACATGTGTAATCTTCGCCTGCTTGAGTTGTTCTGCCAATGTCGACACTGGGAGGTATGTTTGGCAGCCCACAGCTGTCAGACTGTGGAGACAGGGCTGAGCAACTGGCCGGCTGGTGTTGGATGTCAGCTCCCAGCAGCCATGTGTGAGGGAACTAACTGTGTGACAATGGAAGGTGATCAAGGATCAGGAGTCTAGAGTCTAGAACGCCGCCCGGCCCATCGCGGGCACTGACCTCCCCACCGGCGAAGGGATCTACAGGAGCCGCTGCCTCAAAAAGGCAGGCGTCGACATCAGAGACCCCCTCCACCCTGCCCACGCTCCCGTTTCACTCCGGCCATCGGGGAGAAGGTACAGGAGCCTGAAAACTGTGACCAGGCCAGGTTCAGAGACAGTGGAATTCTCCACCACAGTAGGCCAATCCACTGGATGTTTCCAAGAGAGAGTTAGATATAGCTCTTAGGGCTAACGGAATCAAGGGATATGGGAAGAACTAATTGTGGATGATCAGCCATGATCACATTGAATGGTGGTGCTGGCTCGAAGGGCCGAATGGCCTGCTCCTGCACCTTTTTTAGAAACATAGAAAATAGGTGCAGGAGGAGGCCATTTGGCCCTTTGAGCCAGCACCGCCATTCATTGTGATCATGGCTGATCGTCCCCAATCAGTACCCCGTGCCTGCCTTCTCCCCATATCCTTAGATTCCACTAGCCCCTAGAGCTCTATCTAACTCTCTCTTAAATCCATCCAGTGACTTGGCCTCCACTGCCCTCTGTGGCAGGGAATTCCACAAATTCACAACTCTCTGGGTGAAATTTTCTATGATTCTACCCTACAAACATCAGGCTATGGAACACTCCAAAGTCCAACTAATCTGCGAATGCCAAACTGCTTTGACTGCGCTGGGAACCTGTTTTGTCTTTGCACTATATTATCTTTCTTTAAATGTATTAAACTCCTTGTTGCTTAATACGATATCCACTGAGCATTATGTTTACACCCCTCGTGTGCTGTTGCAAGTAAGAATTTCATTGTTCCGTTTGGCGGTGGAGAGGACAGATACAACAGTTTTGTTTAGTTTAGTGATACAGCACGGAAACAGGCCCCTCGGCCCACCAGGCCCGAACCGAACAGAGATCCCCGCATATTAAGACTAACCTCCACACGCGATGGACAATTTACACTTAGGACCAAGCCAATTAACCCACAAACCTGTGTGCACGTCTTTGGAGTGTGGGAGGAAACCGAAGACTTGGGGAAAACCCACGCGGCCAAGGGGAGAACGTACAAACTCCGTACAGACAGCGCCCGTAGTCGGGATCGAACCCGGGTCTCCGGCTCTGCAAGTCAGCAGCTCTACCGCTGCGCCACCGTGCCGCCCTTGGTGGGGTTTAAGAAGCCTTTAGATAGGCACATGGATCAGCAGGGAACAACAGAAGGGTGTGGTGTATGTGCAGGCACGGCGGATGAGGTTGGGTTACATAACATTGGTTGACTTTGACCGTTCAGCATACACATTGTGGGCTGAAGGGCCTGTTCCTGTGCTGTACTTATTTCTATGATCTAGATAAAACATCACTTACACCGTTCAACAAACAGCAAGGTGTGACTATACACAAATCCCATGCAATGATAATTGCTTTACAGCACCTGATATTTCGCTATGGCAGTTCAAAACCCAGTCGTATGAATACTGATTTCTCTAATTTCAAGGTAACCCTTCCATCCCCTCTCTGTCCGTCCCTCCCCTGCCCAAGTCGTAGTACTCGCTTCATAGCCGTCTTGTTGAGTCTCATTGTCTGCAACTCGTTTTCACCTAGGCCACAGCTAAGTCACTTGCTTTTGCATCTCTTTCATTCATCTGTTCTATCTCTCTCGCTGTCTCTCGTTTCCCTCAGCCTGAAGAAGGGTCTTGACCCGAATCCCTTCAGCTACCAATGTACCATTCTCCATTTCCTTAGCTTCATCTGCTTTGATCTGCCATTTTCACATCTTATCCTTCCATACCTTTAGACTCCCGCTCCCCCCCGACCCCCAGCCTGAAGAAGGGTCTCGACCTGAAACATCACCTGTTCCTTTACTCGGGAGATGTTGCCTGACCCGCTGAGTTACTCCAGCACTTCATGCCGATCTTGGCTTGAGCGATGTGCTTATAATAGGAAATTAAACTTAGCTCAAGCTCTGCACTTTCTTGTGCCTCCAGGAAATGACACATCACGATTACTAGTTAAACCTATCACTAGCTTCCGTTGGGTTGGGTTTCACAACCTTGACAAAAAAAGGTATCGCTCAATAATATTGTCCGCATGTTTTTTTTCATCTCAGTGTTGTTTCTTTAACAGATAACGTCGACTGGCCGAGTGCAGCTGGTTTTAATCATGCTCTGGCTTATTACTCCATCTGGGGGAAACATCAGTGGGTTTCTATGGGGTCAAGGCTCCAGTGATCGGATTAATGTAGACGGGCTGCTTGCTGCACCAGCCAAGAGAAGGAAAGTTCCAGCTCTCCCCCTCTCTCTCCCTCCCTCCCTCCCTTCCTCTCTCCCCATCTCCAAGTTCAATGTAAACAGGGCTGGAGCCATGCGCACAGGCAATGTTTACCACACCAGCTGGGACAAAAAACCTAACCCAAAGTTCTGCCCAAGGACGGCCTCAATAACACATACTTGACATTTCACACTTTATTCCTCCCAAGTAGGCTGCAAAAACTGTCTGGTGAACATAGTGTCCCGCACTGCGTGGAGAGACATCAGACTACAACTGCACTTGGCAGCAACTCTTCTCTCCAATCTTCTGGGAGTGGATGAACAAAACAACTCATTTCTAAAGGGCATGTCCCACCTAGGCGTCATTTACGCGTCACGCAGGTTGCGTGAAAGGAATTTGAGCGTCACGAAATCCTGGGGGGCCGCAGGTCAAACCGCGCGTCACTGCGTACGCCACCGCGCGCCGACCAATTTTTAGGATGTCGCGTAAATGACACGCAAATGACACCCAAGTGGGACAGGCCCTTAACTTGTCACGTTTAGGAAGGAACTGCAGATGCTGGAAAAATCAAAGGTAGACAAAAATGCTGGAGAAACTCAGCGGGTGAGGCAGCATCTATGGAGCGAAGGAATAGGTGACGTTTCGGGTCGAGACCCTTCTTCTGGCAGCTCGTTCCATACACCCATCACCTCCCGAGTGAAGATGTTTCCCCTCTCACTTTAAATCTCTGCCCTCTGGTTCTTGATTCTTCTACCCAGGGAAATTCTATTCCCTCATGATTGTATACACATCTGTAAGATCACCCCTTATCATCCAGAGCTCCTAGGAAGAAGTCAATTCCTAATCCATCTCTGGACCTCGTGTGACCCAGCATTCCAGTGCAGCCTACCATGCGGGAACATATCAAAAGCTTCTTGGGTTCATGCCAAGTGGTCTGCGGCACAGTGGCAGAGTTGCTGCCTCACAGCGCCAGAGACCTGGGTTTGATTCTGACTACGGGACTAAAGGAAAGACAGTTCGATCCTGACTACGGGTGCTGTCTGTGCGGAGTTCAAATGCTTTCCATGTGGCCGCGTGGGTTTTGTTCGGGAGCTCCATGCTCTTAAAGCGTACAGGTTGACAGGTTAACTGTTTTCAGTTTAGTTTAGCGATACCCGTCAGCCTCTCTCCTCTTCCCCCGCGCCCCCCCCCCCCCCCCACACATTAGTCTGAAGAAGGGTCTCAACCCAAAATTGTGCCTATTTCCTTCGCTCCATAGATGCTGCCTCACCACTGAGTTTCTCCAGCATTTTTTGTCTACCTTCGATTTTTCCAGCATCTGCGGTTCTTTCTTAAGCATAAAAACCTCAAACCTCAGATCACAATCACAATAATACTTTATTGGCCAAGTATGTTTTGCAACAGACGAGGAATTTCGTTTGCCAAGTCAGTCGTACAAATAAAAAGAAACGGAACGCACAAAACACATTTTAACATAAACATCCACCACAGTGACTCCTCCACATTCCTCACTGCGATGGAAGGTGAAAAAAAAGCACAAATCTCTTCGGACTGTAGGAGTGGGCCGCCGTTGTGTACGGCTGCTCTGCCTGCAGTCTGTCCTTTCATCTGTACTTTTAGTGTGTTTAAAAAGTTTTGTTGGAGGTCTTTTAGTTCTTTTATGTGGGGGGGGGGGGGGGGGGGAATGGGGAAATCTTTTTTCTCTGTCCCTACCTGTCGGAGAGGCAGCTTTGCTCCGAGCCGTATCTTCGCCCCCTCCTCGCGGCCTGCCAACGGGACTGGAGCAGCGCCTCCTGCTGGGACCGGGCAGAACTTCAGCTTCGGCGGCGGCACAGCGCTGAGGCCCCATCGCGGAGCGGGCGATGCCTTGCCCGGGTGACCATGCGGTAAGCTCCGGAGCGCTGCGACCGCCGACTCCAACATCGCGCAGCTGTGGTGGCGGAGCTTACAGCCGCGGCGGCGCAGACTTTGAACACCGCGGAGCCTGGGATCTCTCACCGTGATCGCCAGTGTCGGAGCTCCAGCCAGCGCGGCCTGTGGACTTCAGGAGCCGCGGTCTCTGGGGAGGAAGCGGCCATTCCAGACACTCCAAGCCACTGAAGAGTGTTCCCCCGACACCAGAACTCCATCCTCCGGCTAGCGGGCCTGAAGCATCGGGCCGTCGTCACAGCGACTGCGGAGGCCTCAAATAGGCCCCAACCTCGGGTGAACATGAGGAAGAGGACTGGACTTTTTAGTGCCTGTCCCCACAGTAGAAAATGTTGATTCTTCTGTGCGGGGGCGTTGATGTTAAATTCTATAGTGTGTTGTGTCATTTTTATTATTTTTATTTTTATGGATGTATGGAAACCTAATTCCTTCTATGTAAAGTTTCAACGAGAGTTGATTTAAATGTGCTATATCAATAAAATTTACTTACACACAAAAACAGTCTGAAGCTTTGTCAATTATGCAATATGCAAAAAAAAGTATTTGTATTTAAGAAGAACTTTTGCAAATGTTCCCGTTTCTTCGGAAGCAGTGGGGTGGAATCGCAACCAGCCCCAGAGGGTGTGGGTGACGGCAAACAGCTGCTCCACAAATACAAAAGGCATTTTGTAGTCGGCAAAACGAAGCAAATAATGAAATGTAGTTTGGGATGGTGACGCTTGCTGGAGACACGCTCAGCTGAATGCCAGAATTCTCCCCCGCAAAAACACCGTAATACGATCTGGCGACAGAATGGACAATGGAGCCTTTAGCGTAAGAATACAAAGGGATTTAAACAATGCAGCGTTGCGCGGGGCAGATTATAAATCTCTGCAGAAACTGTCTAACCACAGACAAACTCTGGACTGTTATTCTTCATTACAGCTCGGCATTTAACACAATCATCCCCTCCAAGCTGGTTACCAAACTCACAGAACTGGGTCTCTGCGCATCCCTCTGTAATTGGATCCTCGACTTCCTCATTCACAGACCACAGTCTGTTCGTATTGGTGGAAATGTGTCAGACTCGATAACAATCAACACAGGAGCACCTCAAGGCTGCGTGCTCAGTCCCCTGCTGTACTCACTCTATACTCATGACTGCATAGCCGGTCATAGTGCGAACTCCATCATCAAGTTCGCTGACGACACCACTGTTGTGGAACGTATCACTGATGGGGATGAGTCAGAGTATAGAAGAGAGATCGAGCAACTGTCCATATGGTGCCAGCACAACAACCTGGCCCTCAACACCAGCAAAACCAAGGAACTGATTGTGGACTTTGGAAGGAGTAGGATGGGGACCTACAGTCCCGTTAATATCAACGGGTCAATGGTTGAAAGGGTCAAGGGCTTAAATTTCCTTGGCGTGCACATCTGTGAAGATCTTTCCTGGTCCGAGAACACAGATGCAATTATCGAAAAAGCACATCAGCGCCTCTACTTCCTGAGAAGATTACGGAGAGTCAGTTTGTCAAGGAGGACTCTCTCTAACTTCTACAGGTGCACAGCAGAGAGCATGCTGACCGGTTGTATCGTGGCTTGGTTCGGCAACTTGAGTGCCCTGGAGAGGAAAAGACTACAAAAGGTAGTAAACACTGCCCAGTCCATCAACGGCTCTGACCTTCCTTCCATCGAGGGGATTTATCACAGTCGCTGCCTCAAAAAGGCTGGCAGCATCATCAAGGACCCACACCATCCTGGCCACACACTCATCTCCCTGCTACCTTCAGGTAGAAGGCACAGGAGCCTGAAGACTGCAACAACCAGGTTCAGGAATAGTTACTTCCCCACAGCCATCAGGCTATTAAACTTGGCTCGGACAAAACTCTGAACATTAATAACCCATTATCTGTTATCTGCACTTTATCAGTTTATTTATTCATGTGTGTATATATTTATATAATGGTATATGGACACACTGATCTGTTTTGCAGTCAATGCCTTCTATGTTCTGTGTGCTGAAGCAAAGCAAGAATTTCATTGTCCTATCAGGGACACATGACAATAAACTCTCTTGAACACTTGACTGAGCATGCAGCGAACCAGCACATAGATCTGAGTGAAGTGAAGAGCTCTTTGTAAAGATCAAAGATCCTATAGCGGAGCAAGATGGACCACTCCTGCTAAATGCAACGGGCTGACGTGTAGTACGCAACGGAGCAGAACGTGGGCCTTTTTTTCATCCATTTCAGTAACCCGACCCGACCCGACCCGCAATGTAATCAACGTTGCGGGGGAACAGTTTGTGATTAATATTACATTATAATTCTGAAAATGAGGAGAAGATTTTTACCAAATAACTTTTATTTTTACCAGGATGTTTCCATAACCGGCTTCCGTCTCCGCACTAGTATCTTTGCTCCGCTGTGATGGGATCTTTGGTACGGAGACGGAAGCCGGTTACGGAAATGGGGCCGAAAATTACCCATGAATCTGCCCTTGACCGTACTACGTCTTTTTTGTCGAGTGGACTATCTTGCTCGCTGTAGGATCTTTGGTGAAGAGTTCTATTGTTGTGGTGCTCCCTAGAGGTGCTCCAGATGTCCTTTACACAATCTATTTTCTCTGACTAGTTAAACATGACCATTGTACTCAGCTCCACGTCACCACACCTCAATCAAAACACACTCCCAAACAGGCAAACATAAAATGCTGGAGCAACTCAGCGGGTGAGGCAGCATCTCTGGAGGGAGGGAATGGGCGCCGTTTCGAGTCGTGACCCTTCTGCAGACAGGGAAACTCGAAATCTCGTCACAGGTGACTCGTCATAGAGGGCGGCGCATTGGTAGAGTTGCTGCCTCACAGCGCCAGAGACCCAGGTTCAATCCTGACCTCGGGTGCTGTCTGCACAGAGTTTGCACGTTCTCCCTGTGACTGTGTGGGCTTCCCCCCCCCCCCCCCCCCCCCCCCACATGCCAAAGACTCTGTCATTGTCCCTTGTGTACAGGAGCGAACCAGTGTGAACCGGTGACCGATGACCATTGTGGACTCAGTGGACCAAAGGGCCTGCGTTGGCAATATCTCCAAGCTAATATTAGCATTTAATGAGCATTAATATCACAAGATTAATAGCATTAATCTTGTGATAATGGAGACTTTACTCCACTGTTGCCTGGTGAATAAAGTTTAAATATCAGACATTTGGACTATGGATAGGAAATGTTTATAGGGATATGGGCAAACACATCAGATGGAACATCTAGGCTAGCGTGGGCATGTTGGGCTGTAGGGCCTGTTTCCACACTCTATGATTTAGGAAGTAAGTAAGTAAGTTTATTGGCCAAGTATTCACATACAAGGAATTTGCCTTGGTGCTCCGCCCACAAGTAACAACATGACATACAGTGACAGTTACGAATGACTCAGAAAACACTAAACATTAATAATAATAAAACATTAATGATAAAACACCATTGATCAAGCACGTGAACCAACAAAATACCAGATCAAGGGGAGGCTACAGATTTTTGGCTGTTGAGTAGAGCAACTACTGGTGGATAAAAACTGTTTTTATGCCTGGCTGTGGCAGCTTTGACAGTCCGGAGTCGCCTTCCAGAGGGAAGTGATTCAAAGAGTTTGTGGCCAGGGTGAGAGGGGTCAGAGATGATCTTGCCCGCTCGCTTCCTGGCCCTTGCAGTGTACAGTTCGTCAATGGAGGGAAGGTTGCAGCCAATAACCTTCTCTGCTGATCGGACGATTCACTGCAGCCTCCAGGTGTCGTGCTCGGTGGCTGAGGGTATGATTATGACTCTCCCACAACCAATGCTTAAAATACACACGAGATCCTGTTCGACACAAATCCAATATCAATTAACAGCTACAAATTGAAACGCTCAATTAAATATTAATTCCCAATGTCTGGCAGGCTCATTCTTTAGCCGTGGGATTTTGTGATTCTCAGTCAAGAGGCGAACGGCATGGAAATAGGCCCATCTGCCCATTGCATCCACACTGTCCTTCAACTAAGTAGATAATGCAGGTCAATAAGCGATGTGGTCTTGGCATCATGTTCGGCTCCGACATTGTGGGCCGAAGGGCCTGTTCCAGTTCAAATCCCATTATATTCTCCCCAAATTCCCCATCAAGTCCCCACATTCTGCCACTCACTTACACGTGGAATAATGTACAGCTGCCAATTAACCTACTGACCTGGTAGACAAAAGTGCTGGAGAAACTCAGCGGGTGCAGCAGCATCTATGGAGCGAAGGAAATAGGCAACGTTTCGGGCCGAAACATTGCCCATTTCCTGAAATGGTTCCTATTCGGCCCGAAACGTTGCCTATTTCCTTCGCTCCATAGATGCTGCTGCACCCGCTGAGTTTCTCCAGCGCTTTTGTCTACCTTCGATTTTTCAAGCATCTGCAGTTCCTTCTTAAACACTAACCTACTGACCTGCACGTCTTTCAGTTTCTAAAGTCGTCAACGCCAACAACAGGGACGGGAAAGGAAAGCAGTTTATTTTATGTATTAAAAGTGCTTCTTAAGATGCCTTTAATCCACATTTTACGTTGCGAAACGGTGATTTATTCCCCATACAAACTGGCAGTATTTTTCCTGCCGATATGAGGTTCAAATTCACCGCAACCGCAACGTTTCAATTGATCACGTTCCACAAAATCCCACTCGCAAGATGATTTAAATGCCCATTAATTTACAGGAATTAAACATTAAATTCCTTCCATTTGGCCTATAAATGCATGAGATTTAAAGATCATGTTCTATTGTGAATTATTTTGTGAATGTTATTTGAACAGTTAGGCTATTTAAAAATGTTATTTTTTCTTAAGAAATAGATAAATGTTTAGATCTAGTAATTGAATTTTGTAATTAGCTACAATTGGGTAACTAACTAATTATATGCTTTAATTTCAGGTCATCCAAGTAAGATTGTTTCATATTTGTTTCAGAATGCTTCAATCTATAATATATGAAAATTTCTTTCAGTTCTTTTAATTTTTAAGAAAGTTACGGGCTTTTGACTGTCCTCGATCACAGCTTTCGTGTTAAGTCAATGGAAAAGCAATAGGGAACAAGATGCTAATTTCCAACTATGAAAATGGCCATAACGTTTTTAATACTGAACATATGAAAGTGAATTAGGTGTCAAATTAAACTTATTTTCATGCTTTATCTGATGGGATAAATTGCAGACTTGATTATTTTAATCTCAAAATGTTGTAACATTGCTATTTGTAGTCATTACTTGTACAGCTGTCTCTGTCCTTCACTCAGCAACCTCGGGTAACGCTCACACACACCTTCCAATCTCTCCTGGGCTTTATGCAAACACTTGTTCGATCCCCACCCCAACCTGCTCCAGTTTGCACCGAGTAAACTTACGATTCATTGAAGTGTTTAAGAAAGAACTGCAGATGCTGAAAAAAAATCGAAGGTGGACAAACTCAGTGGGTGAGGCAGCATCTATGGAGCGAAGGAATAGGCGACGTTTCGGGTCGAGAACCTTCTTCAGTCTGAAGGGTCTTGACCTGAAACGTCACCTATTCCTTCGCTCCATAGATGCTTCCTCATTCATTGAAGTGTAATTAGCTTTGCTTCCTCAATCTCATGCCAACAATATGTAGTTCCTCAATATGCCCATTCCCCCCCCACCATCCCACTTTTAACTCAACAGTTGCAACTCTTTAGAAAACAAATCTCCCTCCAAACCTTCTTTCATCTTCACCACAAACCCCACATTTAATCTTTGCATGTCTCTACACTGTGTGTAGGAAAGAACTGAACTGAAGAAGGGTCTCGACCCGAAATGTCACCCTCCTCTCTCCAAAGATGCTGCCTGTCCCGCTGAGTTCCTCCAACATTTTGCGTCTACCTCTGATTTAAACCAGCATCTGCAGTCTGTCACGGGCACGGCGACGGACACACCACACATCTGTCCTCCGTGCAGCCGGCAAGCTCCTCTTTTGTCTCTACACATGCGTCTTCCACCAACGTCTTCAGCATAGTCTTGATCGGCCGTCCCGAGTCACGTCTTCCATGGGTGGGTTAGACAATAGGTGCAGGAGCAGGCCCTTCGATCCAGTTCCCACAGCACAACCTTGTTTGCTGGCATTTCTGGGTGGCGGTGGCAGCGACCAGCAAGCCTCATCCTTCTCAACCTGATCTTCTCGGTCAGAGATGGAATCTCCCCCATAGAGCTGGGCGCTGGTGACGTGGTTCCCCCCCAACTGACATTTTGAACTTATCCGAGCATTCGTGTGTCGGTACCATCGAGAGACTTGGACAGTGCTTGAGTGAGAGTCCATGCCTCACACCCAGACAATAATATGGTCTCTACAGTTGCGTGGAAGAATCTCAGTTTGATACCCAGGCTGGCTGCTCATTAGTTCAGCAAAGTAATACCTCTATCACCGTTCAATCCTCAATGATTCATGGAGTCAGGTTGTTGAATCGACATCTAGTGGTTCAAGTACTCCTCAGCATCTCAGGCTTAAATCTGCTTCCAAGATGGCACCCAGCCCAGGCATCAGAAGCAGATCCGAGTTGTGAATCACAGATGTCAGTGGAGGTCAACTCACTGGATGTATTCAAGCGAGAGTTAGACTTAACTCTCGGGGCTAACAGAATCAAGGGATATGGGGAGAAAGCAGGAATGGGGTACTGATTTTGGATGATTAGCCATGATCACATTGAATGGCGGTGCAGGCTCGAAGGGCCGAATGGCCTACTCCTGTACCTATTGTCTAAGTTTCTATCTGCAATCACGTATTATAATAACTCCACACTTTTAAACCTATACTTCTACAATGATATCAAAGGTTCAAAGGTTCTTTATTAGTCACCTACACCAATTGGTGTAGTGAAATGCGGGTTGCCATCGCCAAGATATCTTACTTTAACTATGATTTTAAACTCTTCTCAGATCTGTCTGTTCTCCGCACTAGACATCACTCCCTTCGGTATCTGTACACTGTGATTGGCTCGATGCCGTCATGTATTGTCTTCCCACTGGCCGGTTAGCACCAACAAGAGCGTTTCACTGTAACTTTTCACCGGTGACAATAAACTAAAACCGAACTGAAATCAGCAGTCGAGATTCTGAACGTGTTGTGCTGTCAAAGAAACCTACTGACTTGTTATACTATCATAAAAACAGAATACAGCAGTGAAAGGACAAGCCCTTCAGCCTACATCTGTGGCAAGCATGAGATTGTCTCCACGGATGCTGCCTGCCCTGCTGAGTTCCTCCAGCACGGCGTTTTGCCACAGATTCCAACATCTGACATTCCTTCAGTCACCTCTTGGTGTTTTTTTTTTAAATAATTGGTTAGTCTTTTCTTGAAGCAGAAAAACAGAGCAGATATGGAAGAAACTTAAACACTTGTTGAACTGAGATAAACTAATCTCCTCTGCCTGCATGTGATCCACATTCCCTGCATATCCATCCATCCATGCGCCCATCTGAAAACCTCTTAAATGCCGCTGTCTTATCTGCCTCCACCACCCCCCGGCAATGCATTCCAGGTACTCACCACCCCACGTGAAAAAACAAAACTTGCCCCACACATCTCCTTTCAACTTTGCCCCTCTCAACTTAAAGCCATCTATCCAAACTTTAATCGTACAGCAACTGACAAGCAAGAGGGTGCATGCATGCAAGTCAGCTCGCCACGTACCAATTAGCCATTTTGGCATCTTCATCCAGCATCTAAAGATCAGACGGTTAAAGAAATGGAAGCATAGACAGATCGGCTGCTAAAGTTTATTACAAGATGTTGAAAGTCAGATAGGAACAATGCATAAAAATCACTGATTATATGGGGACGAGGTTAAGAGTACAAATTTAATGCAGCCTTTTAAAATTAGTTAGGAACAGCAAATATTCCTGGTGTCTTCGTCAGCAGCTCATGTCCTTAAGATGATGGTTTGCTGGGCTCACTGGCGTGTCTTTTCCTCACCATGTCTTGAGGGAGGATGCAGTTAATCTTCCCACTAGAGAGAAAATAAAAGTTGTAACGTTGGTGTAGACCAACAACTAATAAATCAAATGTGATTGCTCCGTGCTCAGCTTACAGTTTCATATCTTCTCAATTTGTTCATCCATCTTCCCCTTCGTACTTGACAAGTGCACTGGCTCAGTTATGCAAAACTAATGACAAAAATTCTCATCTTAGTTTTCCAATTCGCCATGACCTCATTTGGACTCTACTTCTAGTTACTTGATCATATAACCATATAACAATTACAGCACGGAAACAGGCCTTCTCGGCCCTCCCAGTCCGTGCCGACCATTTATTTTCCCCTAGTCCCATCTACCTGCACTCAGACCATACCCCTCCATTCCCTTCCCGTCCATATAACTATCCACTTTACTTTTAAATGTTAAAATCGGTCCTGCCTCCACCACTTCTGCTGGAAGATCATTCCACACAGCCACCACTCTGAGTAAAGAAGTTCCCCCTCAAGTTACCCCTAAACTTCTGTCCCTTAATTCTCATGTCATGCCCTCTTGTTTGAATCTTCCCTACCTTCAATGGGAAAAGCTTATCCACATCAACTCTGTCTATCCCTTTCATCATTTAAAAGACCTCAATCAAGTTCCCCCTTAACCTTCTGCACTCCAAAGAATAAAGACCTAACTTGTTCAACCTTTCTCTGTAACTTAGTTGCTGGAACCCAGTCAACATTCTAGTAAATCTCCTCTGTACTCTCTCTATTTTGTTTACATCCTTCCTATAATTAGGCGACCAAACTTGTACACCATACTCCAGAATTGGTCTCAAACCAATGCCTTGTACAATTTTAACATTACTTCCCTACTCCTATATTTAATGCTCTGATTTATAAAGGCCAGCACACCAAAAGTTTTCTTTACCACCCTAACTACATGCGATTCCATCTTCAGGGAACTATGCAATTATTCCTAGATCCCTCTGTTCCACAGCATTTCTCAATTCCCTACCATTTACGTCCTATTTTGATTTGTCCTGCCAAGATGTAGTACCTCACACTTATCAGCATTAAACTCCATCTGCCATCTTTCAGCCCACTCTTCCAAATGGCCCAAATCTCTCTGCAGACTTTGAAAATCTACTTCATTATCCACAGCACCACCTATCTTAGTACCATCTGCATACTTACTTCTCCAATTTTCCTCCCCATCATCTAGATCATTGATGTACATGGCAAACAGTGGACCCAACACAGATCCCCGAGGCACCCCACTGGTCACCGGCTTCCAACCTGACAAACAGCCATCCTCCATTACTCTGACATCTCCCATTCAGCCACTGTTGAATCCATCTTGCTACTCCACCATTAACACCCAGAGATTGAACCTTCTTAACCAACCTTCCATGGGGAACCTTGTCAAAGGCCTTACTGAAATCCATATAGACAACATCCACTGCTTTACCCTCATCAATTTCCCTAGTAACCTCTTCAAAAAATTCAAGAAGGTTTATCGAACATGACCTTCCAGGCACAAATCCATGTTGACTGTTCTTGATCAGACCCTGTTTATCCAGATGCTTATATATATTATCTCTAAGTATCCTTTCCATTAATTTGCCCACCACTGACGTCAAACTAACAGGTCTATAATTGCTAGGTTTATTCTTTGAACCCTTTTTAAACAATGGAACAACATGCGCAGTACGCCAATCCTCTGGCACTATTCCCGTTTCTAATGACAGTTGAAATATTTCTGTCATAGCCCCTGCTATTTCTACACTAACTTCCCTCAATGTCCTAGGGAATATCCTGTCAGGATCTGGAGACTTATCCAATTTTATATTTTTCAAAAGTGTCAGTACTTCCTCCTCTTTGAATCTCATAGTTTCCATCGCTACTCTACGTTTTTCCCTTACCTCTGAGTTCAATATTCTTCTCCTTGGTGAATACCGAAGAAAAGAAATTGTTCAATATCTCCCCCATCTCTTTTGGCTCTGCAGATAGCTGTCCATTCTGGCTCTATAATGGTCCAATTTTTTCTCTCGTTATCCTTTTGCTATTAATATAGCTGTAGAAACCCTTTGGATTTACTTTCACCTTTCTTGCCAAAGCAACCTCATATCTTCTTTTAGCTTTTCTTATTTCTTTCTTAAGATTCTTTTTACATTCTTTATACTCATCTGGCACCTCATTTACCCCATGTCTCCTATAATTATTGTAGATATCTCTCTTTTTTCGAACCAAGTGTCCAATTTCCCTTGAAAACCATGGCTCTTTCCGATTTTTACCATTTCCTTTCAACCGAACAGGGACATAAAGATTCTGTACTCTTACAATTTCCCCTTTAAATGTCCTCCATTTCTCTTCTACATCCTTCCCATCAAACAAAATGTCCCAATTCACTCCTTTTAAATCATTACGCATTCCCTCAAAGTTAGCCTTTCTCCAATCAAAAATCTCAACCCTAGGTCCAGTTCTGACTCTCCCCATAATTATATTGAAACTAATGGTATTGCGATCACTGGTCCCGAAGTGCTCACCAACGCATACCTCCGTCACCTGACCTGCCTCATTTCCTAACAGGAGGTCCAGCACTGCCCCTTCTCTTTTTGGAAAATTGAAATCTCCCACAATCACTACCTTGTGCTTACTACTAATATCTGCTATCTCCTTACATATTAGCATTATCATGGTGTCAGTTAAAAGCAAACCTCTTTCTCCACCCCCCCCCCCCCCCACACCCCCCGGCTCTTTAAACCCTATCCCTGCTCTCACCTTTCAGACGACTCGGTTAGAGCAGTCATTACTGGAAGGTTCTGGGTTTTTCCAAAGAAAAAGCTGAGCCACCACTGGCCCGACGCAGACTTTGGTAACCCTATAAATACAAAGAGTTATATTATCTTTTGACTTATCCACATATGTCTTCAAAATTAATAACAATACTAATAAACAGCAACAAACACAAGCTTGGAAGTCGTCTGGAGAAGGGTCTCGACAGAAATGTCACCCATTCCGTCTCACCAGAGATGCTGCCTGTCCCGCTGAGTTACTCCAGCGTTTTGTGTCCATCTTCATGTGCTTAGAAAACCTCATTGCAAGTTATTCCAGTTAAGATACTCGCACAAAACAGAAACTACAAAGAGCTTGTGATGGCTGATCAGGTGTATTTCTAACACTTGGGTTTAATAAATGCATGTCACTACAAGGCACTGCAAGCAAAACATCTTACTGACCTCAATAATCAAAGCCACCACCATGGCAGCTGCACCATGGCAGACAGGGAGAGGTTTCAGAGGGTAGTCAGGGCAGCACAGAAGATAATCGGCTGCCCTCTCCCCTCTCTGATGGACATTTACACCTCCCGCTGCCTCAGCAGGGCGAAGAACATTATCAAGGACAGCTCCCATGCTGCATTTGGCCTGTTCAACCTGCTACCCTCAGGGAGGCGCTATAGGTGCATCAGCACAAGGACAAATAGACTCAAGAACAGTTTCTTTCCAAAATCCATTATCTCCCTGAACTCACACATGCATTGACTTCACAGCCTAACCCCTGGACTTCCATCTATCCACCCACTGCAATTTGTACTGTAACTGTAATTTCCAATATGTGCAATAACCCATACTGGATATAGGAATCCTATTATCCATTCTATTTATCCATTGTCTTTTTATAGATATGTATATAGCGCTGCAGAAACTGTGCACCTTATCTCCCCCCCCCCCCTTTTTGTTTTGTTTTGCACTGAGAAGGAGCAGCTTTTAATCTCATTGTACATGTGTATAGTGACAATAAAAGGCATTCTGATTCTGATGTTAAACTAGCGTGTACAACCAGTATTTGTTAACAGTTTATTTATATGGCACAGATACCTTTATAGCCAAGGTAAGTCTCATATCATCTTGGGCCACATTCCTTGATTGCATGTCCTGCAAATATTTTGGATAATTCATGCACTAATTTACTATAGTACCAAAATCTCAATCGCACTGGACAATTAATGTTTCGACTAAAGTATTCACTCCCCTTGAGATGACTTATTACATTTGCAGACCCTCAGAACCATAAATTTCTAAATGCTGTTATAGAATGTCCATATAAATTATGTTGCTATGGCATTCAATTTCATAAACCCCCCAATTCCAAGAATCAATAGGTACCTCATTGCACAAAAATCATTAAAAATTTGTGAAACTACATTCTGTTTCAGTTACCATTTCATAATTGTAATTAAAACTAAATTCAGTGGAGTAACCACAAGACTGAAGGGTTCCGACCCAAAACGTCACTCGTTCGTTTTCTCCAGAGATGCTGCCTGACCCACCGAGTTACTCCAGCACTTGTCTATCCACAAGACCAGATTTATTAAGGGCACCTTCAGTAGAATGGTAGGTATGACAAATATAAGTAATATACACAAAATGCTGGATAGGCAACATCGCTGGAGAGAAGGAATGGGTGACGTTTAGGGTCGTGACACTTGGTCAGACTTTCCTACACGAGTAATATACAGACAGCCCCCATAGTAAGGTCAGTTAATAAATATTCACCCCTCAGTTTACACATCAAGCAAAAATATAACATAAAATAAAAAGTTGTTCTAAATGTCTCCATTTTAATTTTATTTATACCTCGCATTCCTTGACAACGAAGTAGCTGGCTTTGCATTAAAGAAAAATGTGATCTGGATGTTTTTCCATAGTACGGGTGCCAGAGGTTATGGGGAGAAGGCAGCAGAATGTGGTTAGGAGGGAGAGATCGATCAGGCATGCTTGAATGGCGGAGTAGACTTGATGGGCTGAATGGCCTAATTCTACTATCACTTATGAATACAAACACCCTCGCCACCCCCTGTAGAGTGGCGGTAGACGATTGCTTGCACAATGGTTTTAAAGTGGATCAGTTTGGGGAAATAAATACTCTTAAGTCAACTGCTCAGCATTACCTCCATTTAACTGTGCTTAGGTAACAAGCCTCTTACCTGCAGTGTGTGGAATAACTTCTCCAATGTGTTCAGAGCTACCGCATGAGCTATTACTGGAGGTTGATCCAATCCGCCCTGGAATGAGACATTTGTTCTGTTAGTCGGCCAATTGTCATGCATTAACCTTCGAAAGAACATTTAAATTGCTGGAACTTCAATTGCAAATATGTCCAATAGATGTCAAACAGAACGCCCATATTTGCCTTGCCAAGGTGTGTGGGTTTGTAGGTTAATTGGCTTCTAAATTGTCCCCCAAAGTGTATTGGGAGTGGATGTGTACGTGGGATGACAGAACTAGGGACGGCCAGCGTGGACTTGGTGGCCCCGTCTCCAAGCTGCATCTCCAAACCTATAACCAACAAATACAAACTGCCCGCTTTATTGAACATGAAGCGATTCATCAGCACCTTGCTCAGATTGATGCACACAAAGATTAAAATCCCATTTACGTTCCAAGTGTTTTGTTGATATTATCTGAATGGTGGCCGATTAGGAAAAGGGGAGATGCAGTGCAACCTGGGTGTCATGGTACACCAGTCATTGAAAGTAGGCATGCAGGTGCAGCAGGCTGTGAAGAAAGCGAATGGTATGTTGGCATTCAAAGCAAAAGGATTTGAGTACAAAGCAGGGAGGTTCTACTGCAGTTGTACAGGGTCTTGGTGAGACCACACCTGGAGTATTGCACACAGTTTTGGTCTCCTAATCTGAGGAAAGACATTCTTGCCATAGAGGGAGTACAGAGAAGGTTCACCAGACTGATTCCTGGGATGACAGGACTTCCATATGAAGAAAGACTGGATAGACTTGGCTTGTACTCGCTGGAATTTAGAAGATTGAGGGGGGATCTTATAGAGACTTACAAAATTCTTAAGGGGTTGGACAGGCTAGATGCAGGAAGATTATTCCCGATGTTGGGGAAGTCCAGAACAAGGGGTTACAGTTTAAGGATAAGGGGGAAGTCTTTTAGGACCGAGATGAGAAAATCATTTTTCACACAGAGAATTCTCTGCCACAGAAGGTAGTTGAGGCCAGTTCATTGGCTATATTTAAGAGGGAGTTAGATGTGGTCCTTGTGGCTAAAAAGATCAGGGGGTATGGAGAGAAGGCAGGTACAGGATACCGAGTTGGATGATTAGCCATGATCACATTGAATGGTGGTGCAGGCTCGAAGGGCCAAATGGTCTACTCCTGCACCTATTCTCTGTTTTATGATATTGTTAGGCAAAAATTTGATGTTTTTTGTTACTAAAACCTTGAGCAAGAGCAAGCTGCCTAACAGCGCTTTCAGCGCCAGAGACCCGGGTTTGAACCCAACTACGGGTGCTGTCTGTATGGAGTTTGCACGTTCGCCCCGTGAGATCTTCGGTTTCCTCCCAAACTCCAAAGAAGTACTGGTTTGTAGGTTAATTGGCTTGGTACAAGTGCAAATTGTGCAGGTAAGAGTGTTAATGTGTGGGGATCGCTGGTCGATGTGGATTCAGGAGAACGAGGCCTGTTTAGGTGCTGTATCTCTAAACTAAATCTAAAAGCACAACTTTCTGCTCTACAAGTTAAACCAAATCAGTCACAAGTTGACTCGCATAGCATCCAACTCCTCTTGCTCTGTTGGTCCGAATCAAAACACCACCTATCCTCCTTCACCAGAAAGGCTGCCTGACCTGCTGAGTTACTCCAGCACTTTGTGTATTGGGCATTCCAACAATTTAGAATAAAGGGGAGACCATTTAAGACTGAGATGGGGAAAAACCTTTTTCACCCAGAGAGTTGCGAATTTGTGGAATTCCCTGCCACAGAGGGCATTGGAGGCCAAATCACTGGATGGATTTAAGAGAGAGTTAGATAGAGCTCTAGGGTCTAGTGGAATCAAGAGATATGGGGAGAAGGCAGGCGCGGGTTATTGATTGGGGACGATCAGCCATGATCACAATGAATGGCGGTGCTGGCTGGAAGGGCCGAATGGCCTCCTCCTGCACCTATTGTCTATGTTTCTATGTAACTCCAGACATTCAAACCAGTCATAAACCACTCTCAACTCAATTGCGGCAACATCAAATGTCAAGAGAAAATTGTGATCGTGTAACAATTCACCCTTGAACCAAGAAATCTACAACTTGTACCCTTGCAGAATTATTCAGAAAATGTTGAGATCCTCGGACAAACAATGAAAATATCTCCAGCAGGACAGACGATGAACTGAAATAATAGGCCCGAGAAGAAATAGAGATTAATTACCTGGTGCCTCTCCCTGCAACTTCAGCTAAAGCACAGCCCTAATTGGAAAGTGTTCATGGATGAATCTTGTAACCAGGCAACGTCAACCAGGTTCTTGGCAGAAAGTGTTGTTATTAAAGAATAACACCATTCATGGGTCTTGGTTCTGAGAACTCGGCTAAGCGCTAGCTTGCCAAATTCAACAAGTTGAGTTCATTTGAAAGAAACGGTACAAGTTTAATGCAAGTAAAAAGTTGTGGTTTTTCCCCCGTTGGAAAGTTGGCCAACCAGTAAGAAGTCGGCTATAAACAAACCAGCTGTTTCATTTATCCTCCACAAACTGCAATAAGAATTTTTTAATGACTTACTCCTGTAATAGTCATGGGTTGCTGCAAGTGATCCAGTCGATGGTATGGAGGCCATTTGGACCTTTCAATCGAGTTTCCAGATGGTAACCTTGAAATAGGAGCAAAAAAACAACAATGCTGAATCAAACTGCTTCTTAAAACTAATGTCACTTGTATTTGACTCAGCATGGAATCATCATGGAATCATGGAAATCATGGAAAACTTTGTCATTTAGGCCTTGCGGTCCGAACGAAATTTTGTTGCCTGCAGTCATACATATAGTAAATAACAAAACACACAATAAACACATATTTAACATCCACCACAGTGAGTTCACCAGACACCTCCTCGCTGTGATGGAAGGTAAAAATCTTGTCTTTGTCGTTCAGAATTACAACTTCAGTCCAGGGGCAGAAAATTGGGGGTGGGTGGACAAAGGGGACACGTCCCCTCCATGTTTTGAGAGGTGGGGGACATTCTCCCCCCCCCCCCCCCCCCAAGTTTTTGTGATCCGGGTTTTTAAATCTCCGCTTTCCGCGAGACAGTGGAGGTGGGACTGCTGATCGAGGGCGCCGATTGGACGAGAGAGACGTCGGTCCGCGGGCAATGTGGGGGGGGGGGGGGGACATGATGTGGGCGATGTGCGCGCATGCCCGTCCCCTCCATGTTTTTATAGCGAGTTCCGTTCTTGCTTCAGTCAATAAGGACAGTAAACATACAATGGGGTGGGAGATTGCAACCTTCACGTGGTCCGCCCTGTTTCGACGAATGCAATCAACCCGGATCAAATTAGATCAAATAGTACAAGGGTACACAAAATGCTGGAGAAACTCAGCGGGTGCTTGCACCCGCTGAGTTTCTCCAGCATTTTGTGGACCGTCGATTTTCCAGCATCTGCAGTTCCTTCTTTAACATCAAATAGAACAAGCTGTCCTACAACTTTAGGCTGTGCATGCCACACGCAAGACAAAGCAACATATAATATTAAGCATTCTACTAATTGAAAATAATTATTTGTGCATAAAGCATTGTCGTCAGATAAAGCTCTTGGGGCTAACGGAATCAAGGGATATGGGGAGAAAGCAGAGAGCGAGGTACTGATTCTGGAGGAGCAGCAATGATCCTGCACCTTTTTTCTAAGTTTCTAAATAAAAATTGTAAAACCACTTTAATGGAGAGACAAGGTTCAGTGAAAACATCTCTCATTCCCTTGATCTGAAAAAGTGTCTTGACCCGAATGGGTCCATTCCCTCCACAGATGCTTCCTGACCCGCTGAGTTCCTGCCGCACAAAACTTGCCTCCAGATTTTAACATGTACTGTCCTCTAATCCACTTAGGTAATTCATACAATCCAATGTTATGAACATAAAGTTTTCCAATGTCCAGTAACCCACAGCCACAATGTTCAGCTATCACATGCACATACACATTTAGAGGCAGCGCTATACAGCATGGAAAGAGGCCCTTCGGCCCAGCTCCTCCATGCCAACCCAGTTGCCCCCATGTGAGCTAGTCCCATGTGCCTGTGAATTAGAAATACTCCTCTGAACCTTGCCTGTCCATCTCGTTTTCTTCCCCCTTCCCATATGTGCCAACACCCAACCATCAGGTTCCACCTATCACCTACCAGCCCTCTCCTCCTCCACCATCCCATTCCTTGAACCGATAGATAGGCAATTTGTACTTTTCCCCTCAGTCCTGACACAGGGACGCGACCAAACATATTCACTTACTTGTTGCCTCCACAGACGCTCACTGACACCAGCTGAAGGTCTGTTTTTGTTCCACATTCCAGCAGCCATCTACCTATCAAAATCCCCTTCTTGCCTCTAGGAACCTGCTACCTCCCACACCTCTCTCCTTTTCCAGCTTACTGCTCCCCCACCACCTCACAACCAGCCTGAAAGAGGATCTCGGCCCGAAGCGTCACCTATCCATGCTCGCTGACCTGCTGAGTAACTCCAGCACTCTGTGAAACATCACCGATCCACGCTCGCCACAGATGCTGCCTGACCTGCTGAGTTACTCCAGCACTTTGTTTTTGTTTTTTAAACTAGCATCTGCAGTTCTTAACTTTTACAGTCTCTTTTTCGTCTTGGTTAACAAATGGGAACTATTTAACCAGTTATTAGATTCGGGTCCATACAAGGACAGAAAACATCCAAAGTAATAGAAATGTCAACATCACATCCAAAGGTTCATAGATTAAACTGGGGCAAGTCCAAAATAAACAGTATCCAGCAACCTATTTTTGACTGGGATATATTTAGCATGTTTACTCTCACTGCATAACGTATTTGAACAGTTGCCTTAGGATAACTGGCACCAACGTTGAACTGCCCAACTGTATCCAAAATTCCAAATTATCAACCAGAAAAATCTAAAACTAAAATGCCTAATTGTCCAGTAATCCAGAAAGCAATTAGATTAATTGATAAAATACAAGGGGGGGGAAATGCACATTAATTAGGTGACACTATGCAAAAGGAACGTACAATATTGCGATGGGTTGATAAGGAAAGTCAGAATTCATGGAAACTAAGTTACGATATACTATGTTTACCTTCCATCAGCTACAGTAGTCAACACGTTAAACAGATCTACACGTTAAACAACCTTGTGACACACATAAAACCATGATATAGGAGCAGAATTAGACCACTGGGCTCATTGCGTCTGCTACATCATACCATCATGGCTGATCGATTTTCCCCTCCCAACCCCATTCTGCTCCCTTATCTTACCACAACCACAGAGCAGTGCTGAACTATCTACTTCTTTGGTGACCCTTGGACTATCCTTGATCAGACGTTTGCTAGCACTAAACCTTATCCCTCAATGCATCTATACAATGTAAATGGCTCGATTGTAATCATGTATTGTGTTTCGACTGACTGGATAGCAAGCTTTTCACTGTACCTCGGTACACGTGACAATAAACTAAACCGAACTTCCCCCCGTAACCTTTGATGCTCTATCAAGTGCCTGTCCCACTCTCCCGAGTTATTCACAAATTCTCCCGAGTTTTCTCCTCGCAGGTACTTGGGACTTTTTTTTAAACTCGTGGACATTTTTTTATCAGGCTGGAAAAAACATCCCGACTTACCTGATGCCCCGAGTACCTACGGCTGGCATAACGAGCCGCTGCGATATATCCACAGACTCGCTACGAACATTCTGCGGGTTTGAATCAAGGGGAAAACTCGGAAGAATTCGTGAATAACTCGGGAAAGTGGGACAGGCCCCTTTTACTAATCAACAAGTTAGAAACAAGCCTTGTGCTGCACACCAACAGGTTAATACACACAACTTTGCTTTGCATTGCAAAGTTAAGAACCACATCCATGCACTGCAAATGTACAAGTTAAACAGGTTTACACTGCTAATGTACGAGTGGAACACAACCCCTCTCACTCTGCAAATCTACAAGTCAAAAATAACCCTGTACTACAAATCTACGAGTTAGAAACACCGCCTCACACACTGCAAAGATACGAGTTCAGAGACAACCTTGTAC